>OY757923.1:22712883-22935383 GCA_963585895.1 Sepioteuthis lessoniana
GGGAGTCAGCATTTTACTTTGTGTTCATGTACAAAGAAAAGGCATGAATCCATTCTTTTTTCTCCCTGATATGAGTAAATATTAGGGCAGACTGGGTTTTCTAGAGCAACCAGTCTAAAAGAAAAAACTTAATTAAAATAAGGTTTCAATGGTTAGGAGGGTGGCTAGACCCAGCAGAACTAATGACAAGACCTGTTAAAGGGTGGACGAATCATAGAGTTGCTATATTTAGCGTATGGTAACAAGGAAAAGACAAACACAGGTTGGAAGTTTTTAAACAATTATATTAAAAAAAAGGAAAAAAAAGGCGATAAAGTGAAGAATCAACTGTGCAAATTTGTAGCATACAATACCAAGTGAAAGAGTGAATCGAGGTGTGTGTGTGAAGCCAGAGTTCATGCACGGTTACATATGTTATAAGTTAAGAAACTAACTTGGTAGGTATGGTAGTATAAAGGTGGTAAGGGTATCAGATGATCTTGGTGGTAGTAGCAGTTGTGGACGGGGTGGTGTTATTGCTAAGTCAGCAGTTGTTCACAGCAGGTGGTGTGTCAAAAATCCGTCAGAGTTCAGATGAGTTCTTATGGCCGTAGTGAGTTCTTCCCATCAACCCTCGGTGGGCCGGTCTGATGCCTTTGAAGATTTTCTCTGTTTAAGTAGTTACCCTTTGGATCACGTCAGTTCTGGGATTTTTTTTTTAGGCAGAAGATTTATGATTGGCTTAAAAAGGGTATTTTGTTAATGTGAATTCTTGCATTCTTGCCCGGAAGCTCTGCGTGGAGCCTCTTGCGCAAAGACACATTTTATTCATTGTCTCGGCAGCAGCCATCAGGCTAACATCCGGTCAAATGCTACCCTTCTCCAGCCACGTGTATATTTTTTGAATGAAATCGCAAATCAGGAGGGATCTGAATCCTGCTATATAACAGAGCCAGTGGTTCTCAACTGATTTTGAGCCATGCCCCACTTTGGTATTTCTAAAATTCTGATACCCGTTGTAATGTTTAATTCTTATATATTCATTTACTTGGTCTCTAAACAACTCCACCAAAATATTACTGTGTCCCACATTGGTAATTACTGCTATCAGCCAACCACCATGTAGCAACCCTTCATTCAGATTGGTGACCATTGAAGTATATTCTTAATACACTAGCAAGGTATTAAGATATAGTGAAGAGTTACCTTGTAGGTAAAAAAAGAATCAAGGGGGAATACGTTTTTTGCCACGAAAGATAAGACGGATATGCCTCAGACCAGAAGTGAAACAGGTGGCATGTTATGTGGAAAAGAGGAGAATGGTTTGTCACGTGATATCCCACGGAGACGATAGAAATAAGATTAATACTATCCTCCCATTGGAATTAACAGTGGCAACCCGTCAAAAAAGTGACCGTTAAGAAAGAATGTAGGTCACACAGGGGAGACCAGATGTTGGTACTTGGTAACCTTATTCCAAGAGGAAGAAGAGAGAAGCCAAATGATTAGCTGGGACCCTAAAACGGAAGTGGCACCTTCTCCCCGTCGGCGAAAAAAACGAGAAGAAAAGTGAGTTATTGGAAGGGGCTCGTGGCAGACAGACCCAAAGCCAATTACTCCGGGTGAAGAAGACAAAAACATATCTTGGACACGAGGGACCCAAGTTATTCAAGCCAGTGTTAAGAATAGCATAAAGTCTATTAGCCCGAGAAAGAAGATTCTCCTGTGGAACCCCGTCGAAAAATAAGATAAGTAACTTTGGGGCTATTTCTCCTTTATACCCAAATTTTATATACCACTCTCTCTGTCTCTCTCTCAATTTGAAGAAACGAAAGAACAGAAAAGAAGAAAGACATTTATGTCCATGGACTGTTCAATTCATTATACATATTTGACACTTTGAAAGTGTATCTCTTTGTATAGTAAAGGATTCATGTATTTTTATGTTACCACGTGGTCTAAGTTGTTCTTTGCAGTTCTGCTACGAATTTGTTGTGTCACATTTCCTTTTCAGCTTCTATTCGCCTTATGTTATCTTGCTTAGAATTGTCCTATTAATTCCTTAAAAATATCACACGGGAAACCGGAGTTGCCGACTTCTGTTGTCTAGGGGAGGAAGTTTAGTGGCCTTGGTGGGTGTGTGGATAGTGTGAAATTTGGAACCCCTTGCCAGCGGCGGTCAGTCTGGCCCTAAATTAATCCCTCACGTAATGTGCCAGGTCTTATATGCCTGAGAGAAAAACTCTGGACGAGGACTTATTCTATAGGGGATCAAGTGCCAACCTGCCCCGTCTTCACACGTGTAAAAATAAAGTCCCGTTTTGGGATTTTAGTCGATTTGCCGTCACAGATTGTTCTTGAGTCCAGCTTTTACCATGACAGGCCACTGCTGGTTGGTTAAAAAACTAGCCAATCAGCGCACTGGACTTGCATAAACATGAGACACTCCACAATTAGGGAGTTCAGCTCATAGATCTTCCGAGTGTGATTGTTAGTGAATTGAAGATGTGGTTCATGTATAGACAAGAATTGATTGAGTATATATTTCGAGGACCGAGAAGACCTGCTGGTAGTGTTGACCCCATTTATCCACCCCTGCTTTTTTGCTACATAAGAATACACACATTAATATGACTTGAATAAGCTCAACTGACTGACAGTCACATATTGATTAGGGAAAGTATTAACAGCATTATCAGAGAAGGTTATAGATTAACCCTTACTGCATGGGAACCAAGAACAATCGGTAACATATACGAGGATCATTAAATAAGTTTCCAGACTTTTTTCGTATTGGCACTTTTATTGATAGTACACACATGAAACTCTAGTCCCCTTCCAAGTAATCTCCTCCGACTGCAATGCACTTGTTGTACCATTCTAACAACTTCTGGAAGGCCCCATGGAAGCCCTCTTGTGGGAGCATGTCAATGACCTTCGTCAGCCTCTTTCATCTCCTCAATTGTCTCATAACGACAGCCTCTGAGCTTAGGGAATAAGCAAAAGTCACAGAGAGCAAGTTCTGGACAATAGGGAGGCTGAGGAAGTGTCTTGATGCCCATCTTGGTCAAATAGTCTGTGACAAGGATGGAGTTGTGGACTGGTGTATTGTCCTGGTGGAAATCCCACTGACCCGATTTGAAGTGTGCTGGCCTCTTCCTGAACTCCCTTAAAACTGCAACATAGTAACCCTAACCCTTTGGCCAATCAACTCTGACTTCCTTACTCCTTCCACAGCTCTCATCATCCCTCACAGACTCTCTGCCTTCCTTGAATCTCTTATGCCCCTCAAAAACTGATGCTTGATTCATGCAAGATAGTTGAAAAGCAGTCTGAAGCATTCCATACATTTCTGTGGCATTTTTCCAAGTTTAAAACAGAATTTTATTGCATATCATTCTTCTAAAGTGTCCTCAACGTCCAGATTGCATTTTTGAACTTCACTAGCTGTGACAATCAGGCTTTAGTAGGGTGTATTCCAATTGCTGCTATAGCTATTCATTTGAAGCTGAAATCATAAAAATTGGTCAGTCATCTCATAAGATGTATAGCAATAACATACTGAATTTTCAAGAGTCTACAACAATTTTAAATGCCTGTACAAAAAAAGTTTGGAAACTTATTGAATGTATGTACACTTAAGATACAAGAACTGAATTAAATCATTTTTAGTGGGATTCTTTCTGGAAGTAATTTTTTTTTACTACCATGACTAGCTAATTTGGCGTCACTTGTGTGTGATATTGACTGGTGGCTCAGTTTAAGAGTTTCAGCTCTGCAGTCTGTGGTCGCTGGTTTTGATCTCCTGTGGTGGTGATCACAGTATACACTGCTGATGAGACCTAATAAAGTTGAAACAGTTGTCCAGTGTTTCCATATGTTATGCGTAAGTGTTCGCTGGATTTTCTTGTCATGGTAATTCAATTCACAATACTTTCTGAAATTCTCAACATTTCATATGACATAGTATACACATCTTATTTTTACAGGCCAATATGATTTATTTATGGTCAGCATGTTACATCCTCTTCTGGGGGTGTATTTCTAAATTTAGAATGAGAATGAAATATTAATTTTAACAGCAAAAGACAGTGGAAGGTAATTTCTTTGATTTGCACTTTGGTGATTCTGATAGCAAATTTAAAGGTTTTGACCTTTATCTATGTTACTACTATTTAGTGACAAGACATGAAAATGTTTTGATTATATGTGGATTAAGGTATATCTAAGTAAGTAAAGAAGATGATTGTAGTCTAGGGTAACCCAAAGGCTCCCTTTTTATTAGCTACTTCACCAAGGTGAAGGGGAGGGCACTACTCCTTTCCCTAGATTGCCCCACTTTACCTTCGATCTCTACCTATAATACTGAGTGTTAAGTATTTGGTATGACTCAACTTGGGATTGAACGCCCGTCTCCTGGACCATTGGCAAAAACTCTACCCACTAGTCCAAAAATACAATAAATACTGAATATGGTACCCTCCTCCCTGCAAAATAAACACATTTTGATTATTATCTATATACATAATTTAAAAATATGAATTTGTCAATTTTTACAAATTAATTCATATCAGTCTACAAAAATTTTATCAGTGCAGTAAGGATTGAATCAAGAGTGAGATTTTTTTGTAAGTTTTGTAATCAATAGCTGCCCACTTTAAATCCCAAAACATGCAATTGTGAACCATACAAGTTCACAGGTCATCTGTATTCTTATTTTAAGAGAATATTTTTTCTGACTGCTTCCTTTGCTCTGTATTGTTGAATGTATAAGTAACCCAGTTAGATTATGTGTCTTTATCTATATTATTACCAAAGCATCTCAGAAGGTGTGGGGTCATTTAGTAATCTGAGCTGTCCTAAAACTTCTTTTAGCCCCATGCACCTTTTTCACCATATGTCAAAATGTCATTCCACCAACCTTCCAAGGTTTTCTGACTAGAAAAGTGCTTTCCAAATACTATGCACATAAACAAGGGCCATTCAATAAATAAAGTAAATTTGGGTGCCTTGGGTGATGTAATGGTTAACAAGCTAGACCAGTAAACCTTCATCAAAGAGTTTGAGTTTCATTGGGTGGCCCATCTAAGCAAAAAGCTTAGTTAATTACTGTTATATACACTACCAGTGAACATTAACGGGTATGTCCCATTCCTCATAAATACATCGGACACAATTGTGATGGGAGTATTTTTGCTAACTAAGTAGTCACCGCTTGCAGTGCTTTACGTTCTTCCTGCTGTTGGCAAGTATTGTATTTTGTTGATGTTATAAAGATTCCCATTTCATTTCAAACCTCCGTTTTGGTTATTTCTTATTCAGTAACCTTTTGTTAGGTTACAACAATTACTAAATAAGTTGAATCTTGGTGGAGTTGGCCATGAGAAGCATTGTTTGCCCCTTTTTCAAGGAAATCCATAGTGATGGGTCCTTTCATGTCCCAGAACACTGTCAGCATGACCTGCTTTATTGACTGCTGCACCTGGATTTTTTTCTTTACAGGAAAGTCAGAAAATTTTCACTTAATGGATTTTTTTTTCACACAGGTTTATAGTGGCAAACCCATTTCCAGCCTATTTATAAAGATTTTTTGACTAAAATTTGCTTCTCTGTACATATCACACATTCCTCTGTAAGTTTCATATGGTTTGCACTTTTCAGCCACCAGAAATTTGATGACCGACCTCTGCTCAAGACTGGGGCATTCTGTTTGATTCACTGCTATTTTGAATAGCCGCAAAAGAAATATTTCTGTGAGATTAGAATAATTTTTGCTATAAACTAATTTCAAGCAATACAGATTTTACATTTATGAAAAAAAAAAACTTTGAAAATAAAGATTATTTTGCTTTTGTTCCCATCCAAATTCCCTTTATTCATTGAATGATACTCATATTAAAATTCTTTTATTTTCTCTATACTAAAGTATAAAAAAAATTGCTAGGATTACTTTTACAGTGGAATTTTACAAATTTAATAGCAACAGAAAATTTTGATGGATTTTAAAAGCTTGAAGAAAAATACAGTAATTTGTTTATATTTATAATTAATGACCTTAAACTAAAGTTAATTGAAGAATACTTCAATAAACAAAAAACAAAAATCAATAAAATACCAGAATATTGTAATTCACTTTATGCTGATGAAGTTCGCAGTTAATAAGAAAACAGTGATTTCTTTTTCTTCACTAATTCTGTGATATACAGAGGTGGTGCTTGAAAGGGTAAAATGCAGGTCATTTACAACCTTCAGTTTACTTTGTTTTCATCATTTGTAACAAACTTGAACAGCCTAACTTACAAAGTTATTGTTGTGTTCCTGTTTAAGGGGTCACAATTATAAGGTGAAAGAGTCCTGGGGTTCACAGCGAGCGGTTAAACTACGAGTGTACTCTCACTTTAAAGGTAGAAATGTCTGGCATTATATAAGCCAGACGAATCCATATTGTCCATGGATATAGGGGTGTTAACTACCCCAGAACAGTTATGTCAACACAAATACAAATAATGTATGGAGAACTCTTTCTGAGATTTTTTTCATACGAACTGAACATGAAGGGCTAAAATCTTGTGATTTATTTTGGGTTGAAAATATCTCTTGCTCACAAATCAGTCTTCAACTCTAGAAATTTATCTTGATAATTATCAGGAACTTTTTCTACGGACAATTTAAATAGTTTTTCTCTAAATCCAATTTCTCATTGCTGAATTCATTTTCTGGTGTTGTTAAATGCTGCAGTAACCTTGTCTGTAGGTCAGCTATTTTTAACCTTACAGTTCACGAGAATATTGAGTGTACTGTCTGATAGGCTACTAATCTGTGATTCCAATTCCCTCCTGAAAGTTTGAAATTCCCCTCTAGCAGAGAATTCCTCCTGGGTTGAGAATCTCTAGCACAATGCCAGAAGTATAGGGCACTCAATGAGAATTAAACTTACTAAAAATGGTTTGCTAGCCCAGCTTTCTATCCATGACATCATTCAATGTATTGTCACTTTCAGTTTATCAATCAAATGGAGAATACCATCTCTTTTTAGGATTTGGATAATCATGGTCCTCCACAGTTTCCTTTGCTTGTAAAAAGTACATTATAATGACTGTTCTTTAAAATGATAGTGGAGGGGTTTCCCGTTCTTTTCTGTCCAATTTGTTTAGATTCAGAATTGTTCTCCTAGACTGGTTGCTAACCTTTATGACGAGGGACCCCAATAAACCTTGATATTTCACCCATAATTGAGGAAAATGAGATAGGAAAAAGATTCACACTAATACTGTTGCCAAGAGAGAGGAATGGAAATGGGGAAGTGCTGGTCCTGTTTGGAAATCACTTGCCTCACCCTTGATAAATGTGGTAAAAGCAGGATTGTGTCTAAGTTAAAAAAAAAAGTAAAGTAAAGCTGGCGACCGTTGTTGAGGGCGACCAGAAGGCTTTCTTTTCAATAACTACAACACCGAGGTGTAGGGGAGGGCGCTACTCCTTTCCCTGAATTGCTCCACTTTACTCTTGAAACATACCTTATATAGCTGAGTGTTAAGCAAGGAGGTATCAAGTACCATTTTTAAAGTCTTTGGTATAACATGACTGGGGATTGAACCCCGGTCTCCTGGATCATTGGCAAACACTCTACCCACTTGACCAATGAGCCGGTGTCTGAGTTAATAGGACTTTATAATTACAAATAGAAAACTGGAGACATGAATAAAGTAAAATAAAAACAAAAAAAATTCCTTGATGAGGAGTTAGGATACTTACAATCACCGACTTCACCCCAACAAAATAAAAATCTTAATTTGAATGATTTCATAGTTGAATTTGTAAAACAGTTTGATTTTTTTTATTTTTCACATTGGCAACCTTGATTGAAAATCACCTGATCAATATTAATTCATCACCTATCATTCACGTCAAACATCAATCAGATCTGATAAAAAAAGAAAGTCTTCTCTTTTGTCGCATTTTCTTCAGTTTGTAAAATGACTAGTGAACTAAAACAGAGTTAGTTCATCATCTACAATTTCTCTGCCATTGAAAAACATCTTGAGCCACCTAAAATCTTGTCTCCAGAATACTATGATGTTGCAGTCCAACATGTTTGCCATGGGGACTTCCCCTGTACCTAGAATAGAAATGTTGATTGGTTTGGTTGGGTTTTTATGGTATATATAGGACTTTACACTCCTATAATTTAAACCTGCGTTTTTTGGAGCCGATTCCAAGACACGTATTTTTTATAAATACGTCGCCTTCAAACACTCTTTCTCCCTATTTCTATTGCAGTGCTGACACGCTCTCTCCAGGTGACACTCTTATTCACCAACAGAAGTAAAAAGTCAAAAAAATGGATAAGCCTCGCAGACATTCATTTCTTCAAAACACTTTGACTAGAAGACTTTTTCCAGTCTCAGAGAAACTGACTGTTTCAAACCACAAGAAGAAATAGACATTTTAAATATGTAATCAACCTTAATAGGACGCTTTCATTATTAACCTTTTCTGTAGTTTACTTGTGTTAGTTACACACACGCATACACACACGACTATTTTATTAACAATGAAGAATTAGCAATATTTTTGTATCAATGTATATTTTGTTATGAGTATAAATTTGCTTTGTTTGTCGCCTTGTTTTGAATGTTCCTTTTGTCCGTGCTGTTTCATATCTTCATTCATTTGCTTCATTCACGTACCTTTTTTCCATGTGCCTATCTTATGCCCTTTTTCCAAGCCTGACATACACTAAACTAAACATAAACTAAACACAATATAAAACTTCAACATTAAATTTTGGGGGACTAAGCATAACTACCAAATAACATGCCCCCCTACATATATCAACCATTGTAGGTTATTTAATACCAAATCCTTTATTCATAGATGCTTTGTAAATGCATAGTTTGTAAATAACATTTGTAAATGAGCCAGAGCTCATTTGTTTGTATTCAATTAAATGGTTATACATATGATTTGTAAGTCAACGGTTAGTGGGTAATCTTATTTTTAAATGAGTCAGAACTTATTTGTTAGTAAAAGTAAAGTTTGCAACTGTAGTCAAGGGTAACTAAAAAGCTCCCTTTTCAATAGCTACAACACTGAGGTATAGGAGGGCACTTTTCTTTTCCTTGGATTGCTCCACTTTACCCTTGATATGTACCTTTTAATGCTGAGTGTTAAACAAGGAGGTATCAAGTACTATTTTTTGAGTCTTTAGTATGACTCGTCATGGGATTGAACCCCACATCTTCCAGGCCATTGGTGAACACTATACCCACTAGGCCAATGGGCTGGTTAAATTTGTTGGTACACAAGTATTATTATTGTTTATACACAGTTACAAGTATTAATCATTTGTTTGGACTTGCTCAAATGGTTTAAAACAATACTATGCAACTATAACAATTCAATTAGGGCACATAGTTAAAGAGTTTTAAGTATTGCTAATCAACACTAATAATTCTATTCAACATTACTCATTCCTTTGCACAGTTAAATGGTTCCAAGTATTGCTATTTCTCACAAACAATTCAATTAAACATCAGTCATTTGTGTACACGCAGTTAAATGGTCAAACAGTTCTATTTCTAACAATTCGATTTAACATTAGTCATTAGTTCGCAATCATTCTAAATGTCGAACAGTTCTATTTGACCCATAGATAGGACCCTATTAGGTACAACCGCTCTGGTTCAGAGTGGACCTGGGAGCAATGGCTACAAAGGGGTACTCCACATTCCTCAAAGCTCTAGATTTAGAACCTCACAATCAGATTGTTTAATGTCATATCAAGGTTATAAAAATCTTGATCTTCACTAGCCTATGTTAACTTGTTAAATATTTCTGTCATATCCTGAAATTTAATATAGAATTTGATCTGTTCCATTTTCGGGATTTATTTAATCAAATACACTTGTAATGATCCAAAATTATTGAGCCTGAATATAAATTCTGTGAGCTAAACATGAATTTTTTACATGGATTGGGGGTTAACAGTGATCAGCAGATTCTCAATGAAACTTGCCGACCTGAAAAAAAAAAAAAAAGAAAAGAAAAAAGAAGAATTCATACCTTAATTTTGCTGTTAAGTTCTTCAATAATACATCTGTGGACGAGGACGGAATCAGAAAAATTGTAAATAAATGTATCTGTCTCTAACTCCACTTGTCCTTGCTTGAGCAACAATTGGATTTCTATGTCAATATCAAATTGTTGACGAATTTTTTTTAACCTTTAAAATCAGAAATATAAATGATAAATCTAAAATCTGGAAATTCAATACAAATTTTAGTTTGAAGTGATTTTTATACTGTATAGTTTATTATAAGTAAGTAAAGTTGGTGATCAGAAGGCTCCCTTTTCAATAGTTACTACACTAAGGTGTCGGGGAGGGTGCTACTCCTTTCCCTGGATTGCTCCACTTTACTCTCGATATGTACCTTATATTGCTGAGTGTTAAGCAAAAAGGTATCGAGTGCCATTTTTAAAGTCTTTGGGATGACACGACTGGGAATTGAACCCAGGTTGCTCGGACCATCGGCAAACCCTCTACCCACTAGGCCAATGAACCGGTTAGTTCATTATAAAACTTTTAAAAAAGTTATAAGTATTAATTAATTAATCCTTTTTAAGCATTTTTCAAATAATTTTATACCTTATAATTCATTCTTGTAAGTTTTAGGATAAGTTTTTAACATTGACTATGATATATAATTTTCTCTTAATTTAGCAAAAATATATTGCTTGAAAAATACGGTCTGATTTTTAAGATAAACTGTTTAAATTCAGTTTGAACATATGTTAATTGTAGTTGTAGAAAAAATTCATTTTCTTAATCATAAAAATGCTCTTAGCTACTTTTCTATCACTTCTTTTAGAATTTGATATTGAAAGTTATATCTCCCTAATCATGAACATGAAAAAAAAAGAAGTGATGAATTTATTATTTTTTTGCATGACTTCAAGCCTGGTCATAATTTTATTTCATGACAATGCTTGATCACATGTTGCCTGGATGATACTGCTGAACAGATATGATACTTTGCACTGTTCACCAAATATTCCAACTACCTTATAATGCTGAGTGTTAAGTAAGGAGCTATCAAGTACCATTTTTTAAAGTCTTTGGCATGATGCGACCTGGGATTGAACCCAGGTCTCCCAGGTCATTGGCAAACACTCTACTCACCAGGCCAATGGCAAACACTCTACTCACCAGGCCAATGAGAACAACTCTTTTCAGGTCATTTAATGCTGAATTAAGTCATTTTGATAAAAGTTTCAAACAATTGAATTTAGTATAAGCACACAGGTTCAATGGCAAAAGCAGTTCTATTTCAAACAATTCACTTTAGCATATGCACAAAGATTCAATGGCAAAAACAGTTCTATTTCAAACAATTCAGTTTATCATAAGTACGCAGTTTAGTTCTACTTGACCATTCTGGGCCAGAGTGGACCAAGGAGTGACGGCAATAAAGGAGAACTCTGCATTCTCAAAGCTCCAGCATTTTTGAAGCCTCACCATTGGGGAGAGGGTGTCTCACCCCTCTGCAGAGAAGCAGTCTTTCTATTCTACAGCCCCAGCCAGCTGGGCAAAAAATATTTTTGGATGTTCCGACACAGTAAAGTAAAAAACAAAAACTGATAACACAAATTTGCAAACTTAAAAAAAACTGCGACTTACTTCTTAAGTTCAGCTTCAATTTCATCTGTTTCATTTCTCACTCGTTCTTGTTCTTCCATTTTTTCTTGATGGAAGGCATTCATATCAGCCAAAGTAAGAGCAGAATTCCTAACCTGAAAAACGGGATTGAAAAGAGGGTTCTCAAGATTTTTTTTTCTTAATGATAGTAAGACAGAAAGTGAGTCTGAGAATATGATAAATTTCTTATGTTTACTTTTCAAGATGATGTCGAGAGCTAGGACTATGGCATGGGTTTCTGCTGTGAAGATAAAGCTTTCCATTTGAATTTTTATTTAGAACAGCTGTGCACACTTTTTTTTATTGTTGTCCTTGGAGCGATCTGTAAAGACATAAAGGTAGCTCGGAAGAAGTTGAAGGATATTGTGAAATTTCTCTTGATAAGTGCATGGATGGGTTTTGGTTTTGGAGAGTTCATTCAGCTCGAAAATCCCTTGTTGTTCTTTAATGATTCAGGGTAGCATTTATTGTAAAGTGCTTTCATATATATTATTTAGTGGTATTATTGATTCTTGTTGAGTCAACTTCATTTCAAGGCCAAAAGGTTTTATTGATTTTTCTTTTCTTTCAAAATGTTGCTAGTATTGTAGGGTTGAAGGTGCAGTCATAAGCTGGGCTGGATGGGCAAGATTTCAGTTTTGTGGAATATTAGAGAGCCAGTTTTTCATGTCTTAGTTTAAGAGGTGGTTCATCTGCTTCTGTGTATAGGCTTTTGACAGATGTGCTATATGCTCCAAGGGCTAGTTTAAGTCCTTGGTGGTGTATGTTACATTGTTCTTTCAAGTATATCTTTCTAGCTGCCCCATATATAAAACAGCCATAATCGAATTTTGATCTGATTAATGGGTAATATAATTTTTACACTCTTTCTTTGCTTCCTCCTCAGTTAGTAAGTACTATGGTTCTGAGTAATTGTATGTTTTTTTCCCATTTTGTTCTTAAGTATTTAATATGGGGAATGAAGGAGAGTTTGCAGTAAAAAATGACTCCTAGATATTTGTATTATTCAACAATTGGTATTTTGGTGTGGTCAATTTTCAGTACTGGGTCTAGGTTGAACTTACGTTGGTTGCAGAAGTGGACACATTTTGTCTTTTTTTTTTTTTTTGAAAATTTTAGTCCATTCTCTGTGGTCCATTGGCTGAGCTTATCAAGGAATATTTGAAGTTGTCTTTCTATGAGGTTCATGTTTCTTGCTCTCTAGCAGATCAAGAAGTCATCCACATACAAAGCACAGTTTGTTCTGCTATTAATGTTTTTCACAATATTATCTATTTTTATATTAAACAGCATAACTGACAATAGACTGCCTTGAGGTATACCCGTTTATTGTTCTTTTTCTTCAGAGCAAACCTCTCTGATTCTCACCCTAAATCTTCTATATTGTCGGAAGTTTTGGATAAATATTATCATTCTGCCTTCTACTCCGAGATTTTAAAGATTTTTTTTACATTGCCATACTTCCAGGTTGTGTCACAAGCCTTTTCAAGAAACCTCTCTGACTAATGTTTCTAATCGAATCAGGTGATCTACAGAGCTTCTTTGGCTTCTAAAACCACATTGATTATTAATTATTGGTTATTAATTTGCTTGTTTCTAAATACCAGATCAATCTGGCATTTATCATTCTCTCTAGTGTTTTGCAGACACAACAGCTAAGAGTAATTGGTCTGTAGTTTTTTTGCATTTGTATTGTCTTTGAAAGGTTTCAGTATTGGTATAACTGTGGTTTGTTTCCATATTTTAGATATCTCACCGCTGTTCCACATATCATTGAAGATTTGTTGAAGGTAATTTAAGGTGGTTCAGGTAATTCATTCAGGAATTGATAATCGATTTTGTCAGGTCCAACTGAGAAGTATATGAAAGGGAATACAAAAATGGTAAAAAATCTTTCTTGAAGATGAATAGAATGTATTGTATAGTCATGGCGATTTTATATTTCAGTAACAAAGTGAGAGACAACATACATTGCTGGATGGTCCTGTACAGCAACTTACCTTGTGGAGTTTAAAGGTTTTTAGGTAGTCAGTGGCTAAGGGCAAGGCTGTGTTGCCGTAAGATATCTGACTCCATATTTTGGTTATATTATTTTACCCCACGTTGACTGGCCGGCGCAATGCCTTGCCCAAAGAAAGTCCAAAAGAAATATACAAAAAGAAAAGATAGAAACATATAAGAGACGAAAACATTTCTTCCATACTTTCCTTTATTTACTTGGTGAATGGACTAACCAACGCTACGTCCCAAGACACAGCGTGGTGCCCCAAAACACCAGACGGCAAAATCGGTGTTGTCGGTTCGACGTCACTACCCGAAAAAGAGGTCGGTTCACAGAAAACCTGAGTATTTATCTCTCTTCACCGGCTCCAAATTCGCCACTACAAAATCCTTCTAATTTTGGCGCGACCGCTTCCCATTGGCTACTTTACTTTTTATTATTTTTCTTTTTTCTGATTTTAACCGGATGGATGCGTGGAGCCTTATGCGTGGCGACGTGTTTATACATTTTGTATCTGGCAGCCGACGAGTCAATATCCGGTCGGGAGTTTTACTGTTAATTCCTAAATCCCCACAACCTCCTACATCTATAGGACTTTACACTCCTATAAATTATTTTGGGTGGTATGCCACTTGTTCCCACAAAGATGGTGGACGCTCAATATTCAGTCTCGGGAAACCATTGGCCAGGAGGATCACGTGACATGCTTAAAACTACGTCGGCACGTAAATTCAAGTCCCGCGTTTTTGAGCCACCTACAAGACGCGTATTTTCTATAAATACGTCGTCTTCAAACACCCTTGTTCTCTTTTACGAAATTTCTTCGCAGCAGCAACACACTCTCTTCAGCGTGAATCAACAGGAGAGAAAAGCAACAACATGGATAGGCCTCGCAGACATTCATATACAAGGACTATGAGACGCTTTCCAGTCTCAGTGAAACTGCTCGTTTCTAATCATAAAAAAGGACATTTTAACATGTAATTCTTTTGTAGCTTAGTTGTATTAGACACACACACACACACACACACACACACACACAAACTCACACATATACACACACTATTATTTTGTTAGTAGAGTTAGTTATTTCTTTTATGTACCAATGTAAGTTTTATTGTTGTAGAATATAAAGTTATTTTTGTTCGACGCCTTGTTTTAAATGTTCATTTTGTCCGCGCCGTTTTACAACCATTATTTGTTTAATATCTTTTACTCATTTGTTTCATATCTTCCTTCATTTACTACTTTTTCCATGTGTCTATATTTGATTATGCCATATACTACCTTTTATTCTCAACTAAAGCATTAAACTTGTGGAGAAGCATAAATATTAAACATTATTCTAAATATAACATAAACCCTTATTTTAAATATCAAAATTAACGTTAAATTATCGGGTACTAAAAACACTTTCACGTCACCCTACACATCTTAAAAACCATTTAATTCAGATGAACAAAACATGAGGCACTGCTGGAAAAAAAAGGACAAAATTATAAGCAATGTTCTTCTGTGAGTTTCAACACATGGCTGAGCAAGTGTTGGCTGACCTGCAAGGACTTATATCAGCTCAGTGTGGATACTGGATTTGGTTTGGAGGACCTGCCAGGAGTGATCAGTGATAGGGGTGGATGAAGAAAGAGAGTAAAGGAAATCCATGATGGTGCTACAATTTCATGATGATGATAAATTGTTCAAAGAACTTACATGGACAGAGAACATCTTTATTTTTCAAAGAATGAAAACCAAAGGGCACTGAGATGGATGATGGGATTCTCATATGATGACAATGAGGTATCCAAAGAACATGCCTCACCGCCAATCCAAAGGAGGCAATTTGTCTCCGTACACTACTAAATTATTAGACTTTAGGATTAAAGGAAATGGATTCAGGTATTCGTTTTCCTGTCACAATAGATGATCGCAGAAACCAGGTCTTTCCTCCTCATTCGCCACGTCAATTCGTTCACTCTGTCTGTCAAACTAGCAGTCTGCAAAATCTCAACAGTATTTGTCACGTGAATCTGTCGTGACCAGTCAAAAAAAAAAAAAAAAACGTAAACAAATCAGCTCAATCAAAAATACTTAAAAACGCTACATCCGGCTACAACCGGAAATAATGAAATCATCTGCAGCCCTGACCTGCCGTAACAGCGAAGAAAGAAAAAAATCTACATTTTTACAACAATAACAGTGCTTGTCTTTCGAATGTCACTCTATTAAAATAAATTATCGTTCGAACCCTATCTCAGGCTAAAGAAGGACTGTATTTCCAATTCTATTATTATAGATGAACTCTCTGTCCACATGGCCCTGTAGTGTGCTTCAGCCTTCGCTCTGTATAAACAGGCCCCTTTCATCAGTCATAGGGCTCGCTCGTTGGTACGGGCACAGTCCGACAAAGGCAGACTTGAGGCCGGAAGGCCCCTGGCTTCGTCTGGGCCACCTTTGGGGGAGCAAGCAGCATCATAGTCCAGCAGGGCTCTAGCCTCAGCTCGTGCCTGACCTTCCCCTCCCCTGAACCCTCACTATAATCGACCTTCGGGTCACTGACCTTGTGTCAAGTCTTGTCTGGCGGGAGGCAGTGACAAATATCAGGCTCGCCCGTTGGTATGATTCTTTAGAGTCCTGATGTGTTAGCAAAGGTGTAATCATACATATCGTGATCATATTCACTTTACACCTACATAGACACGCAAAAAGGTTCTTTTAAGGACCATTTGAGGTCTCCATCCTTAGTGTTGGTTTATCTCTGACAGTTTGTAAGAACCCGTCGAAGCAGACGGCCTGGAGGCAAACACGAAGAGGACAATCAGACCACTCGGTCTTTACCCTTTCGGTCGGTTTCCCTGTCCGTTCGTTCAGCTTCACAGCACTAAGGTACGGCAACCTTAGCCATGGTTTCCCTGTCTGTTCGCTTGGCTTCACAGTGCTGAGGCATGGTAGTCTTAGCCCTCTTACAACAACGACCATACCAGCTGACTCTACCGACATTGATCATCCAGCTGACACTACTAACAACGACGACCATACCAGCTGACTGCACCAAAAGTGAAGACTCACCAATTGAACTTTACCAAAAACGACAATTCTGTACCTCCGACAAAATAAATTGTCATCTGTTATACTGTTTTCTTGCCTTTGTTCTCTTGAGGTTGACATTCTTATTGGCCCCGCAGCAAACCCACCAAATGGGCGAGTATGGCACAAGACCTTTTTAAGGTGGGTCCCAGTGCAGGACTATAGCCCAGACATGCCCAGCATTCCAAAAATGCTTTGCACCCCATTGGCATTCCCCTAAAAAGCGGCACCTCAGCCATCATTGTAGGTTATTAGTGTCAAATCCATTTTTATATATCTAAGTAGTTCTATTTCAAAGAATTCAGTTTAGTATAAGGATAGCCTTTGTTTACACACAGTCCTGGAATTTTAAAGAAAAAATGTCGACCTCATGATGGTATCACATTAAAGCATCTATATCACTTCAAAACAGTTATTGTTATAAAACTAAATCCCCATTATAGGAAATAAATTTATAATTATATCTAATTATATTTATTGAATTATATTTTTATATGGTTTTATCAAGTTAATACGGTTCTGAAAATAATCCAAAACGATTTTTCATTGACATGAGTCATACTTAAGAGATTTATCAATTTAAACATTTTTGTATTTTATCCTGATTGTCAGTAATAATACTATGTGATTACTTTGCATATTTATATTTCTTTTCCCCCCAAAAAAAGAAAAGAAGAAATCTCCTTATTTATTGAATCACCTACATATATAGTTTGGTAATTCTAGTTTCTGATTTCTGTTATAGATGTAATTTGAAATGTATTTACTTGTAATTCTTTGAAAAATTTGGTTCTTCTGATGTAACAGAATTTCATCCAAACTTTCGGATCAAGTCCTTCAGGCATATAAGTGAATCTATCCATTTCTTCAAGAGTCTTTTCAATGGAAAACTGATTATGGGATTTCTCTTGGGATGTTGATGGACGATCTGGGAAAAGATTCGCAATATCAGTTTCAGCCGAAGATTCAGGTGCTTTGAATTTATAAGCTCTGCAAAATGAAAGAAAGAAAAAACAAACGTTTAGGAAACAAAAACAAGTGGATTTTTGTAATTCTGATAAATACAAAGTGTGTGAGAAATACCCATCTCATTTTAAACTCACCTGTGTGGTTTGGTTTGGTTAATGACATATCAACCTTCATGGGTTAATTAATGCCAAAGACATCCTTGTTAAAGGACAGTAGTGATACTACTTAACCCACAGCTGGGAGGATAATGGGGTTCCTACCTTTTCCATGGGTATTAGTCCAAAAGTGAAGGCAATGGTGCAACTGGATATTTTTAGGTTTGGTTGGTTTGGTTTTATGGCACATCAACCATTGGAGGTTATTTAATCCCAAATCCATTTTTATACATATAAACAGTTTTATTTCAAAGAATTCAGTTTAGTATAAGTATAGTTTTTGTTTACCCACAGTTAAATGTTGAAACAGTTCTATTTCAAACAATTCTGTTTAGCATAAGTACATAGTTTAATTCTATTTGACACATAGATAGGACCCTATCAGGTGCTACCACTCCAAGCCAGAGTGAACCTGGGAGTGATGGCAATGAAGGGGTACTCCACATTCCTCAAAGATCCAGCATTACTGGAATCTTACCATCAGATTGTTTAGAGTCATATCTAGAACACTTGTTGGCAAGTGGCTTACCCCTTTGCAAAGAAGCAGTCAGTGTATTTTACAGTCCCAGCTGACTAGGCAAGAATTCAAGGGAAATGGAAGGTTTGGTTGAGTTTTATGGCATATCAACCATTGTAGGTTATCTAATGCCAGATATTCTTTATACATATATTGAATATATATTTATGATTTCCTAAACACATTTTGTAGATAACATTCTTAAACTAGCCTGAGCTCTTTTTTGCACATTGGTAAATGGTTTCAAGTATTATTATATAACAGTCACAATGTAACATCTGTCATTTGTTTGCACACAGTTTGTTCTATTTGATCCATAGATAGGACCATATAGGGTATTTTCACTCTGAGCCACAGTGAACCTGGGAGCAATAGCATTGAAGGGGTACTCCACATTCCTCAAATCTCCAAGGCTGGAACCTTACCATCAGATGGTTTAATGTCATATCCAGGGGACTTGTTGGTGGGGTATAACCCTTCTGAAGAGATGCAGTTGATGTATATTACAGCCCCAGCCAACAGAGCTGGGTACAACTGGAGTTTGAACTTGCATATTATGATTTTGTAGTCTAATAGGGGAATCCACCTCTCAACTGTTTGGTGCAAGGCAACAGGCAGGTAGCTCCACCTATCTAATGCTTTATCATCTTTTTTTTAATATGATCACATTTACAATCATAGCTGAGACAGTGCACACCATGCATTTTCTCTTGAAACATTTTTTTTAGATTGGTGAATCTGTAATTGCTACACAGCATTTTGTGCTCATTTCATGTTATGTTCAAATAATGCAATTTGAGATAGAATTTTTAATCCAAAGCAGTATCGATTTTCTATCCAGAACAGCATCATTGTGACACAACGTGAAATGAGCATGAAAAAAATCTCTGTGTAGAAATTGCAGATTCATCAGTCTTAAAAATTTTTTTAACAGTAAACACACAATGTGCATTGAACCAAGCCATGTTTGTAACTGATCACATATGAAAAAAATTAGTTTGACATTAGCTTGATTGAGCTACCATTGCCACTTGCTTAATTCACTTGAACCACACAGGTGACAGTTTAAAATGTGCAAGGTATTTCTGTTGCACCCAATATAAACAAGAGTTAATTTTAGGTAATTCTAACCAAATGCACTACAATTATAGATCAGAAGAAAATATTTTGAAAATGTTGATTAAAAGAAATATACTCCCCACAGATCTTAATAAAAGATAAAACTTATCATATACGATTATAAATTTAAAACCTCCAACTTAGTTATTAACAATAATTCCTTCCCCTCAATTGGAGTTTTGCAAAAAACAAACATTATATATCAATTTAAATGTACTTAAGAAGATTGTATCTCTGAAAATAACAATATATATCTTGGCTTAACCTCAACTACCTTATCGAGACGACTCACTATGCATCTCTCTGATACCAGTTCAATAGCATAACATCTAAAAAAAACATTCCTGCCCAAAAACTGAGTTTTAGAAAATTCTTATCACAAACACAACAATATTAGAATAACAAAATAACTAGCAAAAATTACAGATTCTCAATATTATAAAGATTAATTAGACATAATTTTACTACAGAAATGCAATGGATATGATTTTACTATAGAAATGCATTGGATATGATTTTACTTTAGAAATGCATTTGATATGATTTTACTATAGAAATACATTGGATATGATTTTACTATAGAAATACATTGGATATGATTTTATTTTAGAAATGAATTTGATATGATTTTATGATTGAAATGTTATTGGCCATAATTTTATTACAGTTTGATTTGTGTCAAAACAGTTCTATTTCAAGTCATTCAATTGAACATAAGTACACAATTTAGTTCTATTTGACCCATAGATAGGACCCTATCAGGTGCTACCACTCCGGGCCAAAGTGGACCTGGGAGCGATAGCAATGAAGGGGTACTCCATATTCCCCAAAGATCCAGCATTACTGGAATCTTGCCATCAGATTGTTTAGTGTCATATACAGGACACTTGTTGGTGGGGGGGTCTTACCTCTCTGCAGAGAAGCAGTCGGTGTTTTCTACAGCCATTGCTGACCGGGCAACACGATGATGGGAATCTAACGGATACTAACACACTGAGCCAGTCAACCTGGACACAATGGCAATGAAGGTGTGACTCCATACTCCTTTGAGATCCAGAACAAGAGTCTTACAACTGGATGCAGTTTTGTGAGTGTATTATTTATCTGTAGGAGATACACAATCAGTATATTCTACACCCTGTTGTCAAGACTTTTAATAATCAGATTGAAATTACTTTAATTCCATATGACAAAAACATTTTGACTACAATTAAAAAAAAAAAAGAAAGAAGATAAAGGAATAAAACACATAATAACTTACTTGGGTCTTTTTCTAAAAAGTTTGTACAGCGTATCTATCATGACTTGAGAGGTACCAGGAAATTCATTCTTGAAAGTCTTTTCAATAGCTTTATCTTCAGCAACAATTTGGTCATAAGTGACACGATATTCACTGATCATCTTTTCAGATTTTGCCAGACTATTAAATAATGTAGCCTGAATATAAAAGAAAACCAAAAGACAAAAGATATTTATTACTATAGTTGCAATAATATTTAATAATAGTTTTATCTCTATCCCTCTTTTCAGATTTAGCGAGGATATTAATATAATCTTACTAGAAAAATCAAAAGACTAAAGATATTCAATATAAGTCTGTTGAACATGGGAGTAATGGGTTTAATTTTGTGACAATGTGTTCATATGAGATTTGAACTCAGTTTTGTTTCTTTTAGACTAGTTGTCCTATTATTAGAGATGCTGACATCTGATTTGCCTACAGCTAGGGAAGAATAGTTAGCTTCATGCCTTTCCTGAGTGAAGTGAAATGTAAACAGTCCTGTTTGTAATTTATACTTTGTAGCTAACCAATTTAATTTTTCTCGACAATGAACATTGTCCAGTTTGCTGAGGCTGTTGGATACACCAACTGCATCTCTGTAGAGGGGTAAGACTCCCCCAACGAATGAGCATCCTAGATATGACACAAAACCAACTGATGGTGACAGTCTAATTCGAGAGCTTGGGAAAGGTGGAATACTCCTTCATTGCCACGGTTACCAAGTCCATTCTGACTTGGACAGATAGTGTCTGTTAGGGTTTCATCTATGTGTAAAATAGAAATATGGAATCATTTTCTAAACTTGAAACCATTTAACTGTATAATGCTGAATATAATTACTGGTGTTAGATAGCAATACTTGAAATCATTTAACTGTGTGCAAACAAATGAGTTCTGGCTCATTTAAAAATTGTTACCAGCAAACTATTCATGTACAAATCATATATATTCAAAATATAGATATAAACAGTATTTGGCATTAAATAACCTACGAGGGTTGATAGGCCAGAACCATGACCTGGGCCTATTGATAAGGATAGGGACACAATTAAATGGTTTCAAGTATTCCTATTTATTGTTTGCTCAATGGTTTCAATTATTGCTAACAAACACAAATAGTTCAATTTGCACACAGTTAAATGGTTTAAAAAATTACTGTCTAATGATTAAATTTAATATTTATTATTTGGTTGCACACAGTTAAATGTTTTCAAGCATAGTAAACGATTGAACAGTTGTATTTGACACATAGATGGGACCCTAACGGGTACTACCAAACGGGTCCAGAGTGGACCTGGGAGTAATGGCAATGAAAGAGTACTCCACATTCCCAAAAGCTCAAGGCTTAGGGTCATATTCAGGACGCTCATTAGAGGGGGAGTCTTACCCCTCTGCAGAGATGCAGTCGGCATATTCTACAGCCCCAGTCATCTGGTTTAGTTTGGATTGGTGGGTTTTATGGAATATCAAACTTTGTATGTTATTTAACACCAAATCTATTTTTATGTAAATAATCAGTTCTATTTAAAACAATTCAGTTTAGCATGAGTACACAGTTTAATTGTCAAAAACATTTCTATTTCAAACTATTTAGTTTATTCAAGCAGGTATATATGACAATTTAGTTAAGTGTAAGTACAGTTTCAATGTCAAAAACAGTTCAATTTCAAACAATTCAGTCCAGCATAAGCATGCAGTTGAAATGTAAGTACAGTTTAATTGTGAAAAACATTTCTATTTCTAGTTATTTAGTTTAGTGTAAACAATTCAGTTTAGTGTAAATACAGTTTCAATGTCAAAAAACAGTTCTATTTCAAATAATTCAGTTTAGCATGAGCACACAGTTTAAATATAAGTACGGTTTAATTGTCAAAAACATTTCTATTTCAAGCTATTCAGTTTAATCAAACAATTCAGTTTAGCATAAGTATGCCATTAGTTCTATTTAACCCATAGATAGGGCCCTATCAGGTGCTACCATGCTGAGCCAGAGTGGACCTGGGAGCAATGGCAATGAAGGGGTGCTCTGTATTCCCCAAAGTCTCAGCATTACTTGGACCTCACCATCAGATTTAGTGTCATATATCCAGGACATTCATGGGGGGGGGTCTTACCCCTCTACAGAGGTGCAGTCAATGTATTCTACAGCCCCAGCTGACTGGGCAACAATCATCTGGGCTTAGATATTTGGTTAATTATACTATAATAAGATTTAGTTTATCAGAAGAATAGCATTGCTTTAGCAAAGTATATAAATGGCATCATAATTCCTTTTTTTTCCCTTCACCTTTTTACTCTCAGTCTATGTTTTAAAAAAAAAATCTTGAAATATTTCTTAATTTAATGGAGTTGAGTGTATTAATAGATACATGAATACATGTCATGTTTTGTTGTAGTAGATTATGGTAGCTAGGAATTAATCCTTGTCTATAGAAATTTGAGAACATATATATATATATATATATATATATATAACTTTCGAAGAGTCTTATTTCATGTGTCTGGAGATGCCAAATAATAAGAAAAAGAAAAGAAAACAAAGACACAAAGGGAAGAAGAAGATTTGGGTTATGGCAGACAACTTGAGAAGTACTGTTTAATTTTACTGACATATGTTGGCTGGTTGTGTTTTATGGCATATCAACCCATGTAGGTTATTTAATACCAAATCCAGCATATATATGTCCATTGGCCTAGTGGTTAGAGTGTTTGCTAATAGCCTGAGAGTCAATCTTAGGTCAAGTCATATAAAAAACTCAAAAAATGGCACTTGATGCGTCCTTGCTCAACACTCAGCATTGTAAGATAAGGATCAAGGGTAAGTGGAACAATCCAAGGAAAGGAGTACCATCCTCCCCTACACCTTGATGTAGTAGCTATTGAAAAGGGAGCCTTCAGGTCGCCCTCAATGATAGTCGCCAACTTTACTTTTGTAAATAAATGATTTGTTGGTAACATTTTTAAATGAGCCAAAGTCATTTTTTAGCACACAGTTAAATGGTTTTAAGTATTGCTATCTAGTACAAATAATTCAATTGAATATTAATCATTTGGTTGCCCACAAATGCTTTCCTGTATAATCCTATTTACCAACCCCTCTGCTCAGGCAGGATATGACACAAGGTCAATTTTTTAAGTGGAGTTTAACAGGTTTGAAATCAGAGTTTTCCTTCTCTTAGACTAGTTGCCTCGCTAAGGCTGAAGAACCCAGTCTGCCCTACTATTTTGCCATAGCTGGAGGGAGAATAATTGGATTCATACCTTAGTGCTATGTGAAATGCAATCAGACTCATCCAGTGCTATGTGAAATGCAATCAGACTCATCCAGGATTTGAACTCATGTCGCCGTGTCTGTTTCCTACGACGATAAGCATTACACCACGGGCACCTCTGCCTCCTGTATAATTAATGATTAAATAGTTCTATTTGACCAAAAGATGGGACCCGCACAGATACTACCAATCTGGGTCAGAATAAACCTGGCAATAATAGTAATGAAAGGGTACTCCCCATTTCCCAAAGCTCAAGGACTGGAGCCTCACCATCATGCAGTTTAATGTCATATCCACGATACTTGTTGTAGTGGGGGATTACCTTTCTGCAGATATGCAGCCAGCATATTCCTTCGCTGACTGAGCTATTAACCGACATATGTTACTTATTCTTCTTATATTTTTGTTAAAGTGTCAATAATATAATTACTACTATTTGGTTGTCACAATACTTCCATTTGACTGGCCTGTACATAATAGATACAGTGAATGTCTAGAAATATCAGTTTCATTATTTAATTGGTTTGGGGTGTTACCGACAAAAACATATGAATACATGTGGTGGGTTATTAAAGTATTCCATTTTTTCTGAGAAATGCTATCCTTAATAATAAATGTCATTCAGTCTTCCATTTACTGATATAAAGGTGATTTTCTTTGTGTTAAATAGATATTATTTTCATGGCAATTTCCTTTTGCTTGATTAGAATTCTCATCAATGTTTGAATAACCCCATCCCCTCCCCAAAAAAACCCTCCTTAAAGTAAAAGCAGCAAGCTCATTTGAGTTATCTGCCCATGTTTCTTCTCAAGAGAGGGATTATATTTTCCATCAACATTAGCAGACAAAAACGTGAATTTTTTTTTTACCTGAGCATCAATTTTGTCTTTTTTCCTTTGTAATAATTCTTGTTCATGATAATCGAGGACATTCTGGACCATCAGGTTTAGTTTAATTCGATTTATCTTCAGTTCTTCCTGATAAAAAAATTGCATTGGATATGATTTTACTGTAGAAATGCATTGGACAAGAGTTTATAATAAAAATTAATTAAACATGATTTCATTATAGAAATGCTTTGGATATGATTTTACAATAAAAATGCATTCAACATGATTTTACTATAAAAATGCATTCAACATGATTTTACTATAAAAATGCATTCAACATGACTTTACTATAAAAATGCATTCAACATGATTTTACAATAAAAATGCATTCAACATGACTTTACAATAAAAATGCATTCAACATGATTTTACTTTAGATATGATATGATTTTATAATAGAAATGCTATTGGCCATGATTTTACTACAGGTTGGTTTGGTTGTGTTTTATGGCATATCAACTCTTGTGGATTATCTAATGCCAAATCTGGTGTTATATATATATATATATATATATATATATATATATATGATTTGTTAGTGAAGAGTTTGTAGGTATCATTTTTAAACAAGCCAGAGCTCATTTGTTAACAGTTAAATGGTTTCAAATATTGTTATCCAAACTAATAATTCTATTTGATATTTAAATCATTTCAAACATTGTTATCTCAGCATAACTGACCCTCAGCCACTGCCTTTTAGGATATTTCAGATGAAATAGGCTTGAGTACTTGTTTGCTATAAGACTGATTTGAAGAATATGGTCAGAACAATCAATATATATGCTAGGGCTTGACATTATCAGCTGATTGATTAGATTAGGCCTCTCAGACCCCTGTCTAGTCTAGTAAGGGCCAAAGTAGAGAGTTACAACACAAACTGCTCAGTCCCCAGGATCCCATTCTCAAGTATTATGAGTTGTCACCCATGGTCAATTGATAGACTCATTGGAGGAGGGTTTTTGCCTCCTTCGCAGAGGTGCAGTCAGTATTTTCTACCGCCCTAGTTGAAAGGGTATATTTTTTCTCAGTTTACTCAGGTTGGTTGGGTTTTATGGCATATCAACCTTTGGGGGTTATTTAATGCCAAATCCATTTTTATTCAAATAATCTGTTCAATTTCAAACAATTCAGTTTAGCATGAGTACACAGTTTCATTGTCAAAAACATTAATATTTCAAGCTATTTGGTTTAGTCAAACAGTTCTAATTCAAACAATTCAGTTTAGCATAAGTATGCAGTTTAGTTCTATTTAACCCATAGACAGGCCCCTATCAGGTGCTACCATTCTGAGCCAGAGTGGACCTGAGAGCAATGGCGCTGAAGGAGTGCACTGCATTCCCCAAGGTCCCAGCATCACTGGAACCTCATCATCAGATTGTTTAGTGTCATATCAGGACACTCGTTGGGTGGGGGGTGTCTTACCCCTCTGCAGAGGTGCAGTCAGCGTTTTCTATCACCCCAGCTGAAAGGGCATGATTTTTCTATTATTTAATATGCAACTATAGCAGTTTCAACATAGTAGCAGACCTTGTGACAATAACAGTTCATTGCCATAACTCCCAGGTTTACTTTGATCCATATTAGTAGTACCTGTTGAGTTCCTATCTATGGATTAAATAGAACTGTTCAATCATTTAATAAGCTGGACGGCAATTACACAAGAATGTTGCGAGCAATATTGAACAAGTCCTGGCAGCAACACCCCACAAGGCACCAACTATATGGCCGCCTGCCTCCCATCATGAAAACTATCCAAGCTAGACGAACTAGACATGCAGGACACTGCTGGAGAAGCAAGGACGAGTTCAGAAGCGATGTACTCCTACAGACCCTCGCATATGACCAAGCAAAAGCAGGATGACCAGCTCGATCATACATACAGTAGCTATGTGAGGATACGGGATGTAGCCCTGAAGACCTGCCAGAGGCGATGAACGATAGGGAGAAGTGGTGAAAGAGGGTCAGGGATATCCGTGCTAGTGGCACGACATGATGATGATGATTTGAAACCATACAGCCGTAAGTAAATCATTTTTATTACATAGGAATATTTTATAAATAAGACTATTAGTATTAGAGAGCAATACTTGAATCCATTTAATTATGCGCATATTAATGAGTACAAACAACTTGTTTAAAAATAAAGTTTGAAGCCACATCTGTTGATATTTACTTGATTATTTTTTTTCTTTTTTCTCAATATATAAAGATATTTGTTTGGTTTACCAGCAAAAAATGTGTACGTCATCTGATGAGGTGGAAGAAAACATGTTGAAATAAATTTATTATGGCACGGTAACTGTACATATTAATGAGTACAAACAACTTGTACATATTAATGAGTACAAACAACTTGTTTAAAAATAAAGTTTGAAGCCACATCTGTTGATATTTACTTGATTATTTTTTTCTTTTTTCTCAATATATAAAGATATTTGTTTGGTTTACCAGCAAAAAATGTGTACGTCATCTGATGAGGTGGAAGAAAACGTGTTGAAATAAATTCATTATGGCACGGTAACTGTACATATTAATGAGTACAAACAACTTGTACATATTAATGAGTACAAACAACTTGTACATATTAATGAGTACAAACAACTTGTTTAAAAATAAAGTTTGAAGCCACATCTGTTGATATTTACTTGATTATTTTTTTTCTTTTTTCTCAATATATAAAGATATTTGTTTGGCTTACCAGCAAAAAATGTGTACGTCATCTGATGAGGTGGAAGAAAACGTGTTGAAATAAATTTATTATGGCACGGTAACTGTACGTTGAGTTTTCTTCCTTCATGTTACAGATATATGTATTATTGGCCTGACGTAAAGTTTGGTGGGTTTTAATCCCAGCTTTAAGTGTCTCACATGTCAATCCACACTAAAGAGTTGTGATACAATGAAATAGTCTGTGAACAACAATATATATGTTCCCTCATCTTGGGGTTGAGCACTTTAGTGAAGGAATTAATGGTTACCACTCGCGCAACGCAGAGCACTTCAATAGCCAATAGTACAAAATGTAAATAAATGAAAGTTATATATGCACTAAATCACCAAGCTGATGTTGAGTCATATATTGGCTCAGGGGTATGTTATCAGCTTGATGTAAAGCTTGAAGTGTCTCGTGTGTCTAGCCACACTGAAGAGTTGTGATACAGTGAAACAGTCTGTGGATAACTATATCATCATCATCATGTCGTGCCGCTAGCACAGATATCCCTGACCCTCTCTCGCCACTTCTCCCTATCGTTCATCACCTCTATCAGGTCTTCAGGTCTACACCCTGTATCCTCACATAGCTGCTGAATGTATGTTTGAGCTGGTCATCCTGCTTTTGCCCAGCCATATGTGGGGGTCCATAGGAGTACATTACTTATGAGCTCATCCCTGCTTCTCCAGCAATGTCCTGCATGTCTAGTTCGTCTAACTTGGATAGTTTTCATGATGGGAGGCAGGTGGCCGTATAGTTGGTGCCTTGTGGGATGTTGCTGCCAGGACTTGTTCAGTATTGCTCGCAGCATTCTTGTGTAATTGCCGTCTAGCTTCTTCTCCAGCCATTTAGTTAGCATCCAAGTAGTGCATCCATACAGCAGTATCGATATGACTGCTGCCTGGAAGAAACTGATTGATAGCCTATTGATAGTTGTCCATGCCTTCATTAGCCGCGTGTTGATGTCCTTTTCGGTTGATAAGACACTGCTTCCTAGGTAGGTGAATTTGTCTACTAGTTTCAGAGAGGTTCTGTCTAGTGTGGAGATGTCGCCTGTTTGATTATAGCACATATATTCCGTTTTGTGTGCATTGACATGGAGGCCAATGCCTGTGGTGGCTCATTCCAAACTATGCAGTAGTGTTTCGGCTTGGTTGGGTGTGTTTGCCAGAATCGCTGTGTAGTTAGCGTTGGTAATTGTTTTTGCGGGATACCTTCTGCTTCTTTTCTTTGTCAGCTCAAAGCTGTTTTCTCTGATTTTATCAATCGATGTTCTAAGCAAGTAATCAAGACAGATGATAAAGAGGTATGGAGCTAGGATTTGGCAATAAATAACCCACAAGGTTTGATATGCCATAAAACACCAACCAACCAACAAATGGCAATAACAGTCATATATTACTTCTGCTTTATTGTTCTTCCAAACAGGAAAATCAACATATAGAATTATAGGTGATATCTCAGTTTTAATACCCATCTCTGTTACTGGTGAGATATTGTCATATTCTCAAGGATAAGTATAATTATGTATGAAAAAAATGATAGGAAAAAAGATGGGCAGTTAACCATATTTTATTTAAGGTCCTGGTATTAACTGTAGCAGCTGGATGTGTGATGATTTGTCTGGAGTACCTCGGAGCCTGTGTAGACTCATGAGTGACCTGTTTTTACCCAACAAATGGCTTTAACCATTGCAAATCTCTAGAGTCCAAGGGAGACGACTGTGCATTTGCTTTTTTGTTAGACGGACCGGCCGAGTAGATATAAACAGTTATCTGTCATGAAGCAGGACTTCTATCTTACTTTAATCCTTTTCCATTTCTTAATGATAAAAAAAAGGAAATAGTTTTCTGAATTTTTTTTTCTTATCTTAATTAATAAAACCAAAATTATTTCCCTTACTTGATGAATCGTCTTAACAACCTGGATATGTTTCTGGAACAAATTGTTCAAAAGTTCATCAAAGGTCGACATTGACTCAACAATTGAACCTTGTATTTTCTTCAGTTCACTCTCCAGATTCTGTACAAAAAAAATATCAACATTTAATTTTTTCATTGAAAAAGATAAGAAAACAAAACTAAACAATAAAAAAACAAGACAACAAAGATATCCCCATCCAATAAAGATGGGAAAAACAATATAATACCTCTGCTCCTCATTTATTGACAACCTTAGTTTGGCTTCTTTGTTTAATGGCATATCAAACTTCATGGGTTATTCAATGCCAAAGCTGTCCTTGTAGAAAAATACCAGTGGTACTATTTAACACAGAGCTGAGAGAATAAGGGAATTAGCCTGAAAGTGAATATAATAGCGCGACTGGAGTTTGAATTTGCTTCCTACAATGTTGCAGTTCAGCATTTTAACCACTACCAGATAGATACTCTCTACTTGACCAACTTGTTTATTTCTATAATAATGATGGTCAGCTTAAATTTGATCATATAAAAATTAAATATAGGGTGTCTCAATATACATGGTCATATAGGGTGTCTCAATATATGAGCACATAGTCATATAGGGTGTCTCAATATACATGGTCATATAGGGTGTCTCAATATACATGGAACCCATGTGACTGCTAATAAATCTACTAATAACAATGTTGTGTTCTTTTTTTTGTTTCAGATTTGAAAGTACTATACTCTAACAACTATTAGTCCTTGATCATAATGTCTTGGGCAAGAGAGGAAAAAATACTTTGCCTCACTACTTATTTGGAGACAAAATCATTCAAAACTGTCTCAAAATAGATGCAACCGATTAATATAATAATTTATTACTGAGACAAGAAACTCAAAAAAAGATAGAATTTCCTGAAAGCTGATATATTAACAATTAAACGATACATTGATTTGATGTCTCTGGCTCAATGAATGCATTTTTTAACAGATATGTTCCAAATGAGAGCCATTGCACTTGTCTCAGTAATAAATCATTATCATATTAATGGGTTGCATCTATTTTGAGATACCCAGTACAATTGAGAGAAATTATTACATTCCCATGACAACAGATGCAGATTATTTCAGAGAACATAGGAGTTGAAAGCAGTTGGGAGTTCCTGTAGTGTCGTGGCTGATGTGCTGGACTGTGACATCGTAGTAAGTGAGTTCAAACTACAGTCATGTTATGTTTATTTTCAGTCTAATACTGTTAGGAAAGGCATGAACCTCATTATCTTCCACTGCTATGGGTTAAATAGTACCCTATTGTATTTTTACAAGGAAATGTTTTGGCATTAAATAACCCACAAAAGTTGATATGTCATTAAACAAAGAAAGAAAAACAAAGTAGGAAGCATGCATGACATAAAGGTTATTATTGCACAAAATGGAGTTGATAAACCGAGTTCAATTCTTGGATAAAGTTCTTTGTGCTTATCTTTGCACTTATGCTCTTCAGAAAGGTATAAATCTTTCTCTTCTTCATCCAACCATGGATGAATAACAGGGTAGACTCTACTGTACATAAGACGATGAACAGTGATACATTTTTGTTTTGGTATCTAATTTTTGATGGTCTTCTTCAATTCAGTAGTATAAAAATTTTGACAATATTTTTACTATAGAAAAGCATTGGACATGATTTTATGATTGAAAAGCATTAGAAAATGACTTTTACAATAGGAACGCATTGGTTATGACTTTTTCTATAGGAACGCATTGGTTATGACTTTTACAACAGGAATGCATTGGAAATTGACTTTTACTATTGAAAAGCATTTGTAAATGATTTTTTACTATAAGAATGCATTGGATATAACTTACTATAGAAATGCATTGGACATGATTTTACTAAAGAAAAGCATTGGAAAATGACTTTTACTAAAGGAATATATTTGATATGATGAGGCCAAAAAAAAAAAAAAAGAATTAGTTTTTAAAGTTTGTTTTTTTGGTCTATATTTTGTCAGACAGGTTTTGTTATTTATTTATTTTTTTGCTTATTGTTTGTTTTTACTTTCTATAGAAAAATTTATCATGACATTTTGGCTATGTGCCTGACAGATTCTCTATGTTGTATGAATTTTTTCCTCTGACAATAGGCTAAGTCTAATGCTCACTGAAATTCAAATACAAATGTAATGTTTTTTTTAATTGATAAACTGAATGCAGGTGTTTATGAGAGTTTATAGCTATTTTTTTACAATACAAACTTTTTCTTGTATCTTCAACTGAATAATTAAAAAGAAATGTATCAATCCCAGTGAGTTATTTCATGCCAAATCCTGTTAATACATATATATTGTATATGATTTATATGTGAATAGTTTTTAGGTAACATTTTTAAATGAGCCAGAGTTCATTTGTTTGCATATAGTTAAATGGTTACAAGTATTGCAAATACTAATAATTCTACATGGTTTTAAGTATTGCTATCTGATACTAATAATTGTTAAATATCAATAATTTGTTTGCACACAAATGGTTTCAAGTTCAAATCACTAATAATAATAATCCCTAGTAAAAAAAAATTGAACTGTTCTATTTGACTCATAGATGCGACCCTAACAGATATTACCACTCAAGGTCAGAGTGGAGCTGAGAGTAATGATAACGAAAGAGTAGTTCACATTCCCCATACTCCAAAACTGATGCCTCGCCAGCAGATGCAGTTTAATGTCATAACTGTTATGTCCTCAGAAAAGGGCCCAAAATAAGTAAGAGAAAAACATTAAGAGAGAAGACGTAAAACAAGTAATACAATGTCGCCAGTGTCGCTCTTGCTACCAGCTCCCTGAGTGGATTACAGTCAAATATCAAATCCTTATTGGAAGTGTCCATTGTATATCAAAAATAGGGATGATACCACAACAATAACTAAAACACTAAATGGTTTCAAGTATTGCTATTTAACACTTATCATTCTACCTAATATTAATTGTTTGCACACAGCTAAATACTTTCAAATATAGTAAATGATTGGATAGTTCTTTTTGACCCATAGATGGAACCCTAACATATATCACTACTCTGGATCAGAGTCAACCTGGGAGCACTGTATGTCATTTAAAGCCAAATCATTTTTATACATGTATATTAAATATATGATTAAAATTTAAAATTTTTTTAAAACAAGTCTGAGTTCATTTTCCTCAAACAGTTAAATGGTTTCACTTATTTCTATCAAATATGAATACACAATTGAATGTAAAAACAGATCTATTTCAAATAATTCAGTTTAGCATAAGTAAACAGGTTTTTTTTGTTTACACACCGTTAAATGATCAAACAGTTCTATTTCAAACAATTCAGTTTAGCATGTCAACCAAGTTAAATGGTTCCAAGTATTGCTATGTATCATTAACAATTAAATGAAACATCAATCATTTGTTTATAGACAGTTAAATGTCAAACAGTTCTATTTCAAACAATTCAGTTTAGCATGTCAACCAAGTTAAATGGTTCCAAGTATTGCTATGTATCACTAACAATTTAATTAAACATCAATCATTTGTTTATAGATGGTTAAATGATCAAACAGTTCTAAAAATTCAATTTAGCATAATCACACAGTTTAAATATCAAACAGTTCTATTTAACCCATTGATAGGACCCTATCAGGTGCTACCACTCCTGGCCAGAATCAACCGGGGAGTAATGGCAATGAAGAGGTACTCCACATTCCCCAAAGCTCCAGTATTGCTGAAGCCTCACCATCAGATTGTTCAGTGTCATATCTAGGACACTCATTGTGTGAGTCTTACCCCTCTGCAGAGATGTAGTCAGTGCATTCTGCAGCCTCAGCCAACTGGGTCAAACCTGGAAATGATGGCAATGAAGACATACTCATTCTTTAAAGCTCCTGGACTGGAGCCTGATCATCTCAGATGCAGTTGTTGTTGGTGGTGGTGGTGGTGGGTCTTATTGATCTGCAGATGTGAAGATGGCATATTCTACAGCCCCAGGTGACAAAACTGAAATGCCTCTATATTTGAAGACTTATGTTTGATATACAGATATGAGATGGTTTTTGTTTTGTGATCAAATTGATTAACAACCCAGTCATCAGCAGATCACCAAAGTTAAGCAGCAATGAACCTGTTCAGTACTTAGATGGGTGACCATTTTGTTACAGCATGTATTGTTAATAACCTAAGCTAGACTTAGTAAGCAACAACCACCAGGTCATCAGAATTTAGTTGGGTTGTAAAGTAAAGATCATATGTAATTGTTAAAATTATTAAAATTAAAATCACATAAATAAAACCAGAATATATAATACAAATGACAATGAATAGAAAGAGTTATAAATTTAAAATTGTAACTGAGAAATATATAATACGAAAGTCATCCATTTCTTAAGTGTTTATATATCTGATATATAAATGCGAAGGTTTTATTGTTAATTTAACCTCTGCTCATCTGTCTAAACTTGGCTTGTCATCTACAGAAAGATAGAAATACATGAAGAGGCTCCAAGATCAGACAGAAGCTGTATCTGCAGGGATCAGGTATTTCTGCTCTAAAAACCAATAATGCCTGGAGTTATTGTAAGATACTTCTGGGGTGTGTTGGATTAGAGTCAATGATTCTATAAATTTGAAACCATGCCTGACCCCACCAGAAAACAGAGATAAAATTCTGACTGAGGCCGTTTGCATTCACTTCATGCTAATTCCCTTGAGAAACGCATGAAGCCATCTTTTCTCCTCCCAGCTACAGGAAAAATAGTAGGGTAGACTGGGCTCCCTAGACTTGGTTGGCAGAAGGAGAACTTAAAATTTGAATGTAGGAGCTGAACCAATCTGATGTTGTCAGTTTCATATTGGTAATTCTTACAACAACCCTTTTTTGGACAATTATTATTGGCAAATAGTGAGAGGACTGGCTCCATGGCCAGCAGTTGGTTTCTCTGAAGCATTGTCTAGGCATAGGATCAGATCCATCAACTTGCAAGATTTACAAATGCCAACCAAAAATTAAAAAATAGAAAATATTTACTCGTGACTTAAACTGAGAAACAAAGTATTTACATCGAGGCTTTAATCTGAAAAAACAGATTGAACACTGTCCTCATTAAATCTCTTTGCTTTGGTTATTATTTTTATTCATGTAAAAGTAAGTAAAGTTGGCGACCATAGTCAAGGGTGACTTGAAGGCTCCCTTTTCAAGAGCTACTACACCGAGGTGCAGGGGATGGCGCTACTCCTTTCCCTGGATTGCTCCACTTTACCCTTGATACATACCTTATAATGCTGAGTGTTAAGCAGAGAGGTATCAAGTACCATTTTAAAAGTTTTTGGTATGACTCGACCTGGGATTGAACCCCGGTCTACCGGACCATTGGCGAACATGTTTCTATATTTTTCACCAAAATCTTTTATGAAAATAATGCAAAAAAAAAAAAAAAAAAAAAGGTCAGTTTGATTAATTAAAATTAAATTAAATTTACTTTTCTGTATTTTTCTCTCTCTTCATTTAATTCTTTAACTTTCCTTTCGTATTCTTGCATGATCTTCATTTCTTCCTCAGTCCATTCTTCTTCTTTTACATTGATGTTTGGAACGGGAATGTCCTGAAACAAAATTTCAGGACAGTTATAAAAAGAGACTAAAAATTTAAATACATTCTTCCATCTTTGTATTTTTGCACAAATTTCTACGTCAAAAGGTGAAGAGAAAATTTCTAAAGTTGAGAGAAGAGCCATATGGATGGGTCATGAATTTTTATATCCCAAGAAACATTTTTGACTGGAAATAATTGGTCCAATTCCAGGGCACTATCACTCCAGGTAGAAACTGCTCACTCATCTAAAAGAGGAAGGGTCAAGTATATTGCCAGATATCAGTGGAATCTCCTTTGAAGGGGGATATTGATGAGATTAGGACAATTTCTGCAACTGACCACTGGGGAGGGTCACTTTTTGAAGGGGCCTGATATTTAACTGATGATATCCTACGACCATGGTCAAGGTGCATAAATACTCTCTTTTCAAGATGATTACCAGTGCAAAAGATTGGGGATGAGCAGAGGTATTATGGAATTGGCCGTTAAGAGATGATGAACAAACTCTTTATAATTATTTGTCTAGACTAGAGTTATCTTCTTTTTAAAAGAATTTATTGTGATTAGGACACAGGTTTTAAGAAAATAAAATTATTAATTACCTATTTCAAAAATAACAAAAAATTCCTTTAGATCTACACAAGAAGCATTTTCAGATTTGGTTTGGTTTTATGGCACACCAACCATTGTAGGTTATTAATGCCAAATCTATTTTTAAACAAATAAACAGTTCTATTTCAAACAAATCAGTTTAGTATGAGTACAGTTTTTTGTCTACATACACTTAAATGTTAAAACAGTTCTATTTCAAACAGTTCAGTTTAGCATAAGTTCGCAGTTTGAATGTCAAAACTGTTCCATCTCAACCAACACAGTTTTAAATGTCAAAACAGTTCTATTTCAAACAATTCAGTTTAACATGAAGAAAAAAACGTTCCATTTCAAACAATTCCTTTTAGAATAACTATGCAGTTTAAATTTCAAAACAGTTCCATTTCAAACAATTCAGTTTAGCATAAGTATGCAGTTTAAATGTCAAAAAAAGTCCCATCTCAAGCAATTCAGTTTAGTTCTATTTGACCCATAGATAGGATCCAATCAGGTACTATCACTCTAGGTCAGAGTGAACCAGGGAGTGATGGCAATAAAGGAGTACTCTGCATTCCACAAAGCTCCAGCATTACGGTAATCTCACCATCAGATTGTTAAGTGTCATCTCCAGGACACTTGTTGGTGGGGGGTTTCCTACCCTTCTGCAGAGAAGCATTCAGTGTATTCTGCAGCCCCATCCAACTGGGCAAGCATTTTCAGAACTCTCATAATTCATGATCAAATTTCATATGGTTACAAGAAAAAGTTAAGAGAAAAATACATTATATATATATATATATATATATATATATATATATATATATATATAAACCAGGGGCAGAGACGGGACTAGTGCTACTCAAGCCAGGCACGACCAATAACTCGGTCAATGTTATTCAAAATGGATTAAAAATCATCCATTAATTTCAAGCAAACATACTTAGTCTGATCTCAATTAAATTACGTATCTATTCAAGTTTCGATAACTAAGTAGCCAAAAGTTCATAAATATATCTGGGAATAATACAACGATGCTGTTTTGAACGGATGGTCTTTGTCTGGCCACCGTCAGATTCATTGAACATCCCATAAAATCGACTATAATGTTGAACACACGCAAATCCGTGCCGAGCACAAGACCCTTATAATAACAGTAATGTTAGAGAAATCCGCTTTTGGTTGTAGCCAATGGCAAGAGCAACCCAAACATCGTGCTCAAAAATTTTAGCACGTTCTGACTGCTGACTGCTGACAGCCTTCTTGGGAAGAGGGAGAGAGACCGAGAGAGAGAGAGAGAGAGGGGGGATAGCAGATTATAGCCGTCCTGACGTCATCATCATCGCTATGGTAAATGTTGGTTAAACGGAGTGTTTTAATTTGTTTTTTCACTAACAGATGTCTATTTCTATAATGAATGTTGCATATATTACATTCTGTAACTAAAATTTGTTTATTTGAATACATTTTCAACAAATAATCTTTATTTTAAGCGAAATTGAAACTACTAGCTGTGTCTGTGTATATTGTCATCAGTTTCTTTATTCTAATAAACATATTTTTCTCGTTATAGTAATGAACATCTTCTCTTTTCTTCTATACTTTTGAAAGGAAAAAAAAATTATCTTATCTACTGTATTAACAAGACTACAAATGATATAGTATCTTGATTGTTTACAAAAAAAGCACCATGCAAAGTACGTTTGTCAATCTGTGCTATACAATGGAGAATCACTCAATAGCAACTATGATGACTTACTTTGGGTCCACGGACCACGGGTTGGGAATTGAAGTTGACAGAGGGCGGGGGGGGGCACGAGTAGCAAAAATAGGCTAGAGTCGCCACTGATATAAACTTAATATCAAGATCATCATCATCTTTTCTTGTATTAGGTTAAGATTTCATTTAGCCAAAAGAGGATAAACAAACTCTTCATAATTAGTATTACTAATATAATCTGCTTTTTTTTTTTTTTTTTTTTTTAAATATACGTACAGAAAATTGTGATAAGGACACAGGTTTTAAGAAAGTAAAATCAATAATGACCTATCTCAAAACTAAAATAATCCCATCAGACCTACACAAGAAACATTTTCAGTACTTTCATATTTGATGATCAAGTTTCATAAGGTTATAAGAAAAAGTTAAGAGAAAATATTTTTTTTAAATATGAGTGAAAGTTACATTTAGTTAAAGAAAAGCTAAAAATTCATCTGCTGAATTCAGTTTAATCAAATGGATAATTTAAAGATAGAGAAATAAAAATCTTGGTCAAAAACTGATGTCATAGTATATAAAGACATTAGCCATACAATGTTTGACAAGAGAAAAAAATAGCATTTTAAAATTTAAATTTTATAAATAAAAGTAAATCATTTATATGTGATTAAAGGAATACTTTTTATTATTAATTACTTTTAAAAAAATGAATTTCTAAGTTTTCTTTCATTTGAAGCATGAAAATGTTAACTAATATCAAAAATATTTTTATTATGCTTTGTTTGTGCTTTTTTTTTTTAAACATAACAAATGATTTAATGTTTATTTCAAAAATGTTAAAATTAAATAGAAAATAAGACTGGGTATAAAAGTTCCTCTTTTACACAGTATTTTCTATCGTAAAAATATATCATGTTTTACTGTGAACACAAGGAATTGTTTTATGGAACCTCTGGAAAAAAAAAACATATCAAAATTTTAAAAGGACAGAATAACTAGAAAAGGTAAAGGAATAGACTATCATGAGAAATTGAATGTATGAAGGTCAATTGAAAAGTTCCTAGGCTGACCAAAATACTTTCTTGGAATGTGACCAAATAAAGTTTATTTTTCAATATAGTCTTCCTTGTAGTCCACACATTTTTCCCTGTGTTGCCATACTTGGATTCCATTGGTCCAGAAAGTCATCAACAGCAGTCCACCCTCATCTACACTGATATACCACAATAAGTAAAAGGAATCATAAGAAATAAATGGCAATATCTATTTTTCTAAAGGATACTAGCTGAAGTACCCATCTATGCTGGGTAAGAGGTCACAGCTTTAATGTTAGAAATTCTTCAAAATTCATTTTCTGTAAAATAAGGCCAGTGCAATGTATTTTGGTCTTGAACAATACTGAAAAGTTTATCTAAAATAAATTGTTTAAAAATGTGATCATGGTGTCTACAAACAGGGATTTTTCACAAACATTCTAGGACTTTTCAGGATGATACTGATCCAGCAGTTCTATTGTAGTATATTGACCTCCGACCTGGCCAAACATGCCATTCCAAAGACGGCAGAAGTTCTATATTCCATTAGCGTGGGCGAGCTTGGCTGACAATATGGGACAGGGTTAAAATCCCACGGTACAGTCACAAACTGATGCACCAGAAGAGAGTGACCTGTGAACTGCATGACAGTTATTTCCGCTCGATGACGATCAAACATGTCATTCCAAAGACGGCGGAAGTGCATACTCCAATGGCCAGTTATGGGTAGATATTGAGTGGGCGATTGAACTATTATATAACTCGGTGAAGACAGGAAGTCAGTTAGTTTTGGGGATCAGACAAGTTAGAGATAAGATGCAGGAGAGAAAACCAGCATGCAGAGAGGCTGGGCCCCAAGCCCCTGGTTGAGCAGCCCAGGAGAACAGGAAAGAAACGCTGATGGCTATAAGAGTGGGGTCAATATGTTGCAGTTCTGTTCAGACTCCAACTCCCTCTCATACAAAAACCCTTTCAAATAAAGTGAGAGGTATATTTTTCTAAAGAAGTGTCTTCGCTCGTCTTTATTGTGTCATCGTTATGATTCTGCATGCATCTGCATATGAGTATACAACACTATGTAACTTGATTCTTATGGAAACAATCCTTACCAGCTCACTATCAATGCTAAAAAATAGTTTCACTGTCATCGAAGTCTGGACCTCTTACCTGATGAAGACAGGTACTTCAGTTAGTGAATAAATGTATTAAAACTTTGTCTAAACTTTGCATCAATCAGCTTATATTATATATTAGTCATACAACAATGAAAAACAATCTAATTATATTGGAGAAACTATTCTACAGATTTCAGGAATGTTTGCTAATTAAAAAAACAATTAATCTGAAGCATCAACAAATTAGAGATAGCAGTACTCTTGATATTCTAACCGTTTTTCCCTTCACAGTTAAAGAGGTAGTGTAGCTGTAGCATTGTAGATGCCGTAGCAAGATAACAACGCGTGGTTCGCATAAAATTGATTCAAGGAATATTTGGCTGACTTTATTGACAATCTTAATATGTGCCTAAAACAATCTTAGCATCTTGCAGACTTAATGCCACATTATGTAGCAGCTGTTATTCAGGCAAAGGGAGGAGTGGTATCATTGCCCTTATTATATAGTCGATAATAGAATCTGATTTCAATCTTCTCAAAGAAGTTAGCTCTGTATAGAGGGAAATAACTTTTGGCTTTCTTTTTGATAAATAATGATCTTTAAATATTCCTAAGGCCTTTCTACCATTATCTCTTTTATCTCTCATAACTAACGATAAACTTGAGTTGTCTAAAAATTCAATGAGCTTGATGAACACTGTAGTGTTCTTTTCTATAAAATCTATATCATCACTTTAATCTGTTGGTGACAGTACAACTTTGTGTAAATGTTGAATTCTAAGATATCCTACGAACTTCACTTCCCACAATTCATACTTGGATTCATCGTCATCAGTTTCACTGTTCCGGGCCCATAACCTGTTGGAATTCGGGTAGTCATCTTGTCATTCAGTTGTGGGATTCTAAATACAAAAAGGTACATCTTGTCAGTATAAGGCTGCAATATGTTTTGATAATGCAAATAACATGCCCCTCCTCATATACGCTTGAGTCATCACTGATTGGCTGATCTCCTGCTGCTACTGATGGACAAGTCTATAAATATCTGTCACCAATTTATAGACAGCTTGTACTTATTATAAAATTCTTTCAAACAATCCAACATGCATGTTGTTAAGTAGCGGTCTCTAATTCTTTGGCACTTTAGTTAATAAAATTTTTATGTAAAAGTATACTTTTTTTAATTCATCTTCTTTCTTTATCTCCAGCACTCCATTCATCATTTGGTTCAATGCTCTCTCTCGTACAACATCAGCTTTGTTTTTCTTTTTTCGTTCTTCTTCTGCCATTTTTTCTTCAAGCACTTTGCGTTGTTCAGGAGTCAGATACTTTTCCGTTTTAACCTGAAATTAAAACCAGAACTGTCATAATCAAAAGGAAATCTTTATAGATTTACAAAAAGAAATAATTTAGAAAAAAATTGAAAGTTTTAATGATTACTTGTGAACTTACTTGATCTACAAAGGGAAGAAACCTAAAAAAAAAAAAGGTGTTATTTTCTACAAAGGAAAGGTTTTATCTTTAATTTCTGCAAAATTTTCAATACAAAAAATGATAATTAAAGAAAGAAAGAAACAAATAAATAAATAATATGAGCAGTATAAAATTGGTTTGTTGGTTGTTTTTAAGGCATATCAACCCTTGCTGGCATATGTTCAACCAAAGTCAGTTTAACAATTGTGTTCTTCAATAATATAAGGTACAAAAATGTATCTTCAAAATTATTTTGAACAGGTATCCATTTCATCATCTCAAATAGATCGATTTGACCAATAGATGGGACTCTAACTGGTACAACTGCTCTGGGTGAGAGATAATGTAGGAGTATGTAGGCAGGATTTGAGACAAGGTCTATTTTATAATGGGTGTTTAGGGGAGGGGGAGGTTGGTCATGTGCTGAGACTCATGTGCTGTTGGTTAATGCTGGTCATAGGATTACTAAATGCAATGTGAACACAAATCCAAGTGACCTTGCTTGTCATAGATTCAGTAGACCTGAAAGTCTAGTATGATGAGAATCTTTGCTTTTCATTGTTTGGCCTTCTGGCACATATGCCAGGTGGCCCAGTGCTAAACTGGAAGAGCAAATTAATGCTGTTGGCATTGTCTAAATACTAATAACATGCAATTGTATTTATATATTCAATCAAATAGTAGTTTCCTGTGTGACTAAGGAAAGCTAATTTGCATATTGATCTAAAAAAATTGATCTTAATAAATATTTACTTGGTTTAATAGATTTCTAATTGTTTGGTTTTATTTTAATAAATATGGACAAAAATCCTGTCAATAAGTCTTAAAAGAAATTCATTAATGAAAAAAAAAAATTAATTTTATTCTTTTCTGCATAATTTTGTTAGATAGTTAAATTTGATTTAGACTAGTTAGCTAAGAAAACTGGGGTCAGTCTGGGAACAGGACATTTTTCGACGGTCCAATTTGTTGTAAAATAAATGTTAATTAAAAAGACTAAATTAATCATGATCTTAATTTATTAGTTAATAAGTTCATTAAAAAATAAACTCATTCATAAATCTATTATTGAAAAAAAAAATCAATAAACTATACTTTCACTTCTAACACAGAAGTTTTTCCTTTTTTGGGGTGTCGTATTTTGCTTTGATTATTACTTAATTTTACTAACTAAATTTATCAAGTTTGTTTGAGTTTAATGGCATATCAACCTTTGCAGATTATTTAATGCCAAACCCACTTTTATACAAATAATCAGCTCTATTTCAAACAATTCAGTTTAGCATAAGTACACAGTTTAATTATCAAAGACATTTCTATTTCAAGTTATTCAGTTTAGTCAAAACAGTTCTATTTCAAACAATTTAGTTTAGCATAAGTACACAGTTTACATGTCAAAACTGTTCTATTTCAAGTAATTCGGTTTAGCATGAATATGCAGTTTTGATTTATTGACCTATAGATAGGACCTTATCAGGTGCTACTACTCCATGCCAGAGTGGACCTGGGAGTGATGGCAATGAAGATGTGCTTCACATTCTCAAAAAGCTCCAACTTTACTGGAACTTCACCATCAGATTGTTTAGTGTCATATCCAGGATGCTCGTTGGGGGAGTTACCCCTCTGCAGAGATGAAGTCAGTGTATTCTACAGCCCCAGCTGACTGGGCAATAAATTTATCGAGTTGATAAACAATTAAAATAACCCACAACAGTAAACAAATCCAAAAACCCACAGCAGTAAACAAACATTGCATGCGTGCAGTTATCGTCTTTTTTATTTAAACATTTATCGACATAATTTAAATTCTAAATTTTTAGTATGAAATTTTAAGTTATTGTAGCTGCCACATATCTATTTCCTCTCGCGAATTAATGCCCTCGCCAAGCGATTTGGCCACTAATTGACCAATCACCAGGCAGAGCGCATTGATTCCTGCTCAAGAACTATTTTTTCTAGTCCTTTTGGTAGTCAGCAGCCAACCAGAGAGCCACTTGCCAGCAGCCAAGACAGACTTCTCTCACATCCACTGTTACTGATCCCACTTGGAACCCCTTCGCTGAAGAACACGCTGCTGTTAGCTTCACACACTCTTCCTACAAACTCAATGACCAACATACTAACTGGCAACACCAAAAAGGACACTTTCTCACTCTTACTCCTTTACACCGGCTACGAATAATAAACCTTTCTTTGTTGTGTTTTTTTAAAGAAGTTTCGTTATTCATTTGTGTTGCCAAATAATTTATAGTGTTAGAGAAATTAACCTTTTCCAAAACATTAAATAACGAAAAAAAAGTTATTATCAGCAGTTGCTTTTAAATACATTAGTCTTTCTAATTTATCATATTAAAACTTAATTACTTGTAACCCCAGAGTAGCATGAATATTTTTTCTGGTAGTATTAATGTACAGATGACTTAATTCATTTATTTTTATCCATATAGACCATTTAAATTCTTTCTTTTTTTTCTTTCCATTCTCTTTCAATTCCCTAAATTTTTATTAAAATGTTTAATTTCTCAAAAGCAACTCACAGTGTGTGACACACAAATAATATATATATATATATAGGTATGTAGTTACAAACAAGTTTATCATTATATAGTTCATTTGCTCTTATTTAACTTTAGTTATAGCTCCCGTTCTGTAAAGTAAAAACACTGGACATTATCAGTTAAAGATAACGTTTAATTCTTAAATAAAAAAACCCAAACAAACTAGACTATGATGTTTTGCTGTAACACAGTGTGCAATATAAAGAAAGAGACAAAGGAACTACAATATTTTTTATCAATAACAGTAAAAAGAAACAGATGTTCATAAGAAAAACAGTGAAGTTGGAAGAAATTAGTAACTTTAAAGAAAAAATTAGGGAATAAAAGAGATTGGAAAAAAAAAATGGTTTAATCTAATCAGACCTCTGAATCTTGAACAATCAGGAGCAGTTCTGGCTTTTCGAAAACACCCATGTCAGGAACATGAATTTTTTCATCCACGTCCAAGTCGTTAATGATTTGTGTGATCCTTTTGTTCTTGTCTTTAATTCGGGAAATTTCCATCTCCTTTCTTTGGTAAAGTTCATCAAATTCTTTGTTGAATGTTTCCTTTATCCGATACAAAATATCCTGGGTAGAAAAAAAAGTGATATCAAATAGCATAAATCAAGAGAACATAACTTTGTGCACTCAGTGAAGAGTACTCCTTTATTGACATTACTCCCAGGCTCACTCTGACTGGGAGTAGTAGTACCTGTTAGAGTCCTATTTAGAGATCAAATAGATCAGTTTGAAAATCATTATGCTGGTTGGTTGGACGTTTGGGTTTTATGGCATATCAATCTTTGTAGGTTATTTAATGCCAAATCCATTTTTTATACAAATAATTAGTTCTATTTCAAATAATTCAGTTTAGCATAAGTACACAGTTTAATTGTCAAAAACATTTCTATTTCAAGCTATTCAGTTTAGCCAAACAGTTCTAATTCAAACAATTCAGTTTAACATAAGTACAGTTTCAATGTCAAGAACAGATCTATTTTTAAAAATTCAGTTTAGCATAAGTACGCAGTTTACATGTCAAAAACAGTTCTATTTCAAACAATTTAGTTTTGCATAGGTACACAGTTTAAATATCAAAATAGTTCTATTTCAAGTCATTCAGTTTAGCATAAGTACGCAATTTATTTTGATTTGACTCATAGATAGGACCCAATCGGGTGCTACCCCTCCGGGCCAGAGTGGACCTGGGAGCAATGGCAATGAATAGGTACTCTGTATTCTCCAAAACTCCAGTATTACTGGAACCTCACCGTCAGATTGTTTAGCATCATATCCAGGACACTCGTTTGGTGGTGGTGGTGGAGGGCTTACCCCTGAAAATCATTAGTATTAGATAGGAATACATGAAACCATATAACTGTGTGCAAGCAATTATCTTTGAATAGAATTATTAATGTTAGGAAATATTTGAAATCATAATCATGTGCGAATTATTTATATTAAGAATAGATATGGGATTTAAAATAAAAGCATTCATTTCTATTAAATCAACAACAGATACAGAGAGTACAATATTATAGCTGGGTAGAGCAAGTTTTCAGCTACAAAACACTATTTTTCCACATTTACTTTTGTTGGTTAGACATTCTTACTTGTGATGAACAAGAACACGCATGTTGTGCTTGTAGGGAGGTTGATCCAAAAGTAATGCTTTCTGGTATATGTCATTCAATAATGTCAGGGGTGAAAGTTGGTGGTATGGTTTGGTATTTTTGATTAATGACATATCAACTTTCAAGGGTTACTTAATGCCAAAGCCATCCTTGTAGAAGAACAGTAGTGGTACTATTTAACAAATAGCTGGCAGAAATAAGGGGTTTTATGCCTTTCCCATAGGTATTAGTCTGAAAGTGAATGTAATAGTGTTACTGGGGTTTGAACTCACTTATTTTGAGACATTTTAGCTATTATGCCATGGAGACCACCTCCTCAATAGTGGTATTGCAGTAGAGGTTGAAATTCAATATCTTATTGTGTAAAAGTATTGGGTGCTTCACAAGTGAACTGTGCTTTTGTGCACTCTAATGATATGGATGCATTTGGTTGAGTGGTTCTGCTTTGTTCAATGGATGAACAAGGACCACAGACCATGTGGCCTCACTTCAACAATGGCGAAATGAGCCTCAATCTGTGTACATGACTGTGTTACATATTGACTTTTGACAGGCCGTGGATTTCAAAACAAGATATGCACCAATGTCTTAAGGTAAGCAAAAGACAGCAGAAATGCCATGTGAATTGTGTAGGTGGTATGCCTGAAAGAAGTGTGTGTGGGTGTCCGAAAAATATATAAAGTCGGAAGTTTTCAGCCCCAAGTCAGCAGTTGTCAGTTGGGAGAGCAGTCAGTCAGCAGAATCAGGGGTAAGCAGTGAGTAGTCATGCCATTTTGGGTGCTAGCCTGGGGTGGGTGGATGCCAGTCTTGTATCAGTCTCCCATGAAAGGAGCATGAAGGAGCAAGGCTCTCTGAAGATGTGTTATAACATAGTGTTTCCCTATCAGTCCTGACTCTCTCTTACGCAACTAATTTCAACCCTTTGTAAATAAAAAGAGAGTTTATATTTTTATAAATAGGAGTTGTTGTCACTTTCTCCCCTGGTATACAACAACTGTTCAAAGAATCAATGTATGGTTGAAGGTGTAAGCATACAAAAAAATTCCAGACATTTGTTGAGAATCCCCAATCCAATCACTTTAAAACTCAGTCAACTGCTTGTTAGCCATTTGCAAAAAACTAACCACAGTTAAGCATATATTTGGTTTCTTTCTTTGTTTAATAGCATATCAACCTTCATGGATTATTCAATACCAAAGCCATCCTTGTTGAAGAACAGCAGTGGTACTATTTAACCAATAGCAGGTGGTGGATGATAAAGGGATTCATACCTTTCGCAAGGGTATTAATCTAAAAGAGAACATAACAGTGCGACTTGAATTTGAACACATTTACTTGGATGTTGCAGTCCAGTACATTAGCCATTTCCTCATAGTGACTCACATCCATTTGGTAGTTTTGTACACAAGCTAGGTAAGTAAAAACACAGAAATTTAACTGGTCACCACACTAACCGTAAAATACTTGAGTAAGTTAAACGTTTTGCAATACTTTGGTAATGTGAGGCAAAATTTGGCAGCTTTGGATGCTTTTACTGAGATTGTAAAGGTGATAAACAACACTGAACAGTGAGATGCCAAGTGATACTCACTAGATTTGCCTTAATCATAGAGGTTCTTGTAAAACAAGTGAAGTTTTTTCAACCATCTGTTTACTGTACAGTGATCAACTTTCACTTTCAGTTTTCACACAACAAATGTTTTTGATTGTTTCTATGGCATTATGACTCAATTCAAACTCATAAAGCATAACTTGAATTAGACTACATTGCATGTTTATCTGTACGGCTTTTAAATCACAACTGGAATGAAGCAAGGCAGCATATGTCAGCACGCCAATTACAATGATGTAATCAACCACTGTTGGTACTTTGTAAGGCTTGAACTGCTTTGGTCTCAAGATACACACTGAAAACTAGCATGGATAAAAATTTATTTCTAACAATAGAATAAGACTGACCACTTGTGGCAAATTAACAGCAACTTTGGTGCTTTCAGAGTGAAGGAGGGAGAAGTTAGCCTAGATAATAAAGCACTGAGAGTTGCCCCACCATTTATTTGACACAGCGACCTCCAAAAATTTTGTGAGTGCTTGGGAGCCAGCCTGTGAGTCAGAAAAAAGATATCCAGTGGAAAGGTACTTGTTACTTGCGTCTTTAACCATTAAAAAGTAACCAAATTGGCCAGGAGCTAACTGAGAAAGTCAACTTAAAAGAAAATTCACTTAAATTTAACTGAACATCAAAACCCAAGAATTCAACAAAAAGTCAACTTAACGAAAAACTCAACTAAAATTAAACAAAAGCTGAAAAATCAACCAAAAATACAACATAACAAGTAAGACTATGAAAATTCAAATAACTTTGTTAACCGAACATTCTCTCTCAGACGAGTTCCACAAATTACAACAAATTTTCTTTTGTTTCTCTTATATAAAATTTGTTTTTTAAAACTTTGTCATGTACATTATCTTTTTGAATCAGCATCCAAGCTAGAAAACTGCGGAAGATACTATTTGAAATTATCCACTAAAGCCTCCCTAAATATATTTTCCCAATATATTGAAAATTTGATAGTTTACTTTGCTGAATTGTTTTGGTTTGGTTTGGTTTCTTTGTTTATTGGCATATCAACATTTGTAGGTTATTTAATGCCAAAGACCTAGAAGAACAATAGTGGTACTATTTAACCCATAGATGGGAGGATAAGGGGGTTCATACCTTTCCCAAGGGTATTAGTCCTGTGGTATAAAAAGTAAAGGAATAGATTACTCACATCGCGTCTGCGTTTGACTGTCGGGAAAAGAAAAAAGACGAATGTGAGTTTGTGGACTCCTTATATGCGAGTAGCGGTAATTTGCATATGAGGAGAAGAAGCTATAAAAAGACCAAATTGGCAAGGTAGGGGCGTTATTCTGAAAGCGGATAGCAGACATTGAGTTAAGAGGAGTTGGTGTGAGTTGCGGAGTTGTGTTATTCTGAAAGCAGGGAGCAGACATTGAGTTAAGAGGAGTTGGTGAGAGTTGCAAAGTCGTGTTACTCTGAAAGTTGGTACGAGCAGCATAGTTGGTGTGAAGGAGTTCCGACCCCTTCTTTCATTACAAGTCCAAAAGTGAATGTAATAGTGCGACTGGAGTTTGAACTCACTTACTACAATTTCGCAGTCCACTCCTTTAACCATTACACCATGAGGACACCTCCGCAGAATTTTTTTGTCATTCCCTTTATATTGCAAATTTGTCATTATTATTCTCTTTACATGTACCAAAATATTGCCAAATTTTTTAATCAACCAATTATTTGTGAAAGAAGAATTGCTGAAAAAGCTTTAATCTATAAACAAAAACAAAAAAAATTAAGATTTAAAAAAAGATTTTTTTGTACTGACCTGCAACAAAATAACCTGGACTATTTTCTGATATCTTGAATTTAAATCAAATTGGTTATAGAAATATTCAGAGGCACCACCATAAAAAGCTCCTGTAAAATGAAAGTCCGAAAAAGTTACAAATGCAAGATAAAAACACACCAAAAAGTTACAAAATAATTGTAGTAGCTATTGAAAAGGGAGCCTTTGGGTCACCCTCGACTACGGTTGCCAATTTTACTTACTTACTTATATGCAAACAAGAGGAACAATCACAGCACATAGCACATCATACACTTTGCATAGTTTAACATTTTCTCATAAAATGCAGAGATTTAGCTCTCATAAAACAACATTCTTTTAATGCAGACAATATGAAGGACCAATTTGAAAATGTTGACATGGATAACATTGTGTTCTTGAAAGAAATTAATTTATATAAAAGAAAATATACGTGTAAACATGATCAGTACCACACAAAGTACTTATTAAAAAAACTACCCAAGAAGATTTTGAAATATTGAAACTCTTGCACAACTATACAAAGAGGTAAATATAAACATACAATGAATGTGATTCCCTAACCCAAAGGCATAAAATAACCCTATATGAGTTGACATGACATTAAAACCAATCAATTACAAGTCAGACACCTGAAGAAGGCTGTCCGTCAACATTTGGGCTATTTTACCAAAAATAACTGCTTGGGCAGTAGAATATACTGACTGCATCTCTGCAAAGGGATAAGACCCTTCCCAATGAGTAACCTAGATATGACCTTAAACCATCTGATGGTGAGGCTCCAGTCTTTGAGATTTGGGGAATGTGGTGTACTTTTTCATTACCATTGGTCCCAGGTCCACTTGGACCCAGGGTGGTAGCACCTGATAGTTTCCTATCTATGGGTGAAATAGAATACACAATGTGTGCAAACAAATTGTGACTGTTATATAGCAATACTTGAAACCATTTAACTGTGTGCAAAAAAGAGCTCAGGCTTGTTTAAGAATGTTATCTACAAAATGTGTTAACAAATCATATATATATTTAATAAATATGTATAAAGAGGGTTTGGTATTAAATAACCTACCATGGTTGATATGTCATTGAACCAAAGCAAAGCAAGATGGGGACACTAATCTAAGTAAATCAGCGCTTGAACTTAACAAAATAGGAACTACACAAGGATACTGCTTGCTTTGTTGAACAAATCCAGGAAGCAGCACCCCACAAAACATCAGCTGTATGGTCACTTACCTCCCATCTCTCAAACCATCCTTAATTGACACTGGATATCATCTAGAGGATTTACCAAGAGTTATGGCTGACAGGGAGGGACAGTGAGAGACAGACAAGGGAATCTATGCTGTCAGGATGAATTGATATTGAAGAGAATTATTCAAAGTACGCTAGTATTTCATTCATTTTGGCCTGTATGTATTTAAAAAAAAATTGTAACTGTGTTGGCATCTAATAATATAAAATACAAATGTAGCATTCTCTGTATACATCTGAGTGTCTGTACACATAATGTTTCATAGAAAGGAAGGAAGAAAAGAAAGTGAGATCTCTGGTGTTTTTTGTAGTAATCTTTAAAGAAAGGAAAAATCAGAGAAAAAAAAAAAGAAAGAATGAATGAATCATGTAATTTGTGGCTTGCCACATCAAAAGAGAAAGGAAAAGAAAGCAAATAAGTTGTCAGGAAAGCAGGCTGATGTCATAACAGAACAGTTTCTTTAGTTTTTGAGTTCATCTGCTTTGCTATATATCTTTTGAATCTACATTGACAGCAACAAGGAAAAGAGAAAGTGAAAGAGTCTCTGTTTATTAACGACGCAGATGATTGGATTTTTCAGCTAATTCTAAGTTTAAGTTGAAAGTTGTATTTTTTATTACAATAACATACAAGATACTTTCCATTTATTCATTTATTCTTTTTAGATTCTGAAATCTTTTTAATTTGGATTCTAAAAAAGATATTTTATATAAAATTCAACCATCATTATTAATAGGTGTATTCTTGTTAATTCATAAACCAAATAATTGTATCGACTACTTTTTGTATCACTTTGGTTTGGTTTCTTTTGTTTAATGGCATATCAACCTATGGGGGTTATTTAATACCAAAGCCATCCTTGTAGGAGAACAGTTGTGGTACTATTTAATCTATAGTTGGGGCAGAGATAAGGGTATAGGACTTTACACTCCTATAAATTATTTTGGGCGGTATGCCACTTGTTCCCACAAAGATGGCGGATGCTCAATATTCAGTCTCGGGAAACCATTGGCCAGGAGGATCACGTGACATGCTTAAAACTATGTCGGCACGTAAATTCAAGTCCTGCGTTTTTTAGCCTCCTACAAGACGCGTATTTTCTATAAATACGTTGTCTTCAAACACCCTTGTTCTCTTTTACGAAATTTCTTTGCAGCTGCAACACGCTTTTTTACCAAATTTCTTCACAGCAGCAACACACTCCCTTCAGCGTAAATCAACAGGAGAGAAAAGCAACACCATGGATGGGCCTCGCAGACATTCATATACAATGACTATGAGACGCTTTCCAGTATCAGTGAAACTGCTCGTTTCTAACCATAAAAAAAGGACATTTTAACATGTAATTCTTTTGTAGCTTAGTTGTGTTAGACACACACACACTCTCACACATATACTCACACTATTATTTTGTTAGTAGAGTTAGTAATTTCTTTTATGTATCAATGTAAGTTTTATTGTTGTAGAATATAAATTTGTTTTTGTTCGTCGCCTTGTTTTAAATGTTCATTTTGTCCGCACCGTTTTACAAGTTTTATTTGTTTCATATCTTCACTCATTTATTTCATTGGCTTCCTTCATTTACTACTTTTTTCATGTGCCTATATACTACCTTTAATTCTAAACTAAAAACCAAACTCTATATCAAACCTCAACATTAAACTTGTGGGGAAGCATAAATATTAAACCCTTATTTTAAATATCAAAATTAACATTAAATTATCGGGTACCAAAAAAATACATTCACTCACTTCCCCTACAATGGTCTTCATTTCTTTTTCCTACGGGCATTAGTCTGAAAATGAATGAATAATGAGAGTAGAGCTCAGATTCACTTAGTACAATGTTGCAACCCCGCATGTTTGACATTATGCCTCAAGGATTCCCCTCTCCCACATTCTACTTACCAAGACTTCCATCAGTGGATGGCAGATCCTGAACGACAACTGGAGCCTCCTCTTCTTGCTGGATGAATGAATGAAAAAATGGTGTTAAACTAAACAGAATTATAAGCTGGTTCAGATTAATTTTACAAGTAATTGTTAATGAAGTGAATAAAATAAATCATGATCTTATGCTTGATTTTCTGAAAAGAAAAAGTAAAAGGAAAAGACATTGGCATCCTTTAAAAATCTTATTCATTAGATACAATTATCAACAAATGTGTGTATTTACTTACTCAGTCTCTCCACCACAGGTAGTATGTGACACATGGTCAATTTTTAAGTAGAGTACAGCTGTTTTGAATTCACAGTTTTCCCTTTCCTATAGTGGTTGCCATATAAAGGCTCAAGGGCCTAGATAAGGATTTCTGAAGACATTAAAAAATATTCATTTTTTTTTCCAAAATAGACTACTAAATGCCAAGAAGACTAACTCCACTGAGTTCTATACTGGTTAAATCATCCCTAAAATTCCTTTTTTTAATATGATGTGACACTGCACCTTTGTAATATCATTAAAATCCTCCACTTCTTCAACCCAAGATTTGACAAACAATTTCACACGCACGTGTATATATATTTCAATCATACATCTTAGATGCATCAGGGAGGTCTTCAGTGATGCGCTGTCTTCATTGCCGATTTTGGGTTATTTCTGCATCATATCAGTACCGACAGTAACCCCGGCTTGACTCTGAAAGAGCCAAGCCGCCTCCGTGATCGCAACGTGCTATGCTCGTGCCTCTACCAAAGCAAAGAAAAAATAAATAAAAAGCCGGACTTCGGCCGTTCTTATAGACATCTGTCTTTTAGTAAACAGCCAATGAAAACAGGGCATTCCACACTCCTCTGCTATATAATACCATCTTTACCTCATCCGGTTTTGCCCAGCTACTTCCGGTATCGGTACCGATTATATATATATATATAAGTATTTACCAACCCCTCTACATGGACAGGATGTGACACAAAGTCAATTTTTAAAGTGGGATTTAACAGGTTTCAATTCAAAGTTTTCTTTCTTCAAGACTGGTAGTCTCACCAAGGCTGAAGAACCCAGTCTGCTCTACTATTTACCCATAGCTGGAGGGAGAATAATTGGATTCAGACCTTTCCCAACGATATTAGTGCAATGTGAAGTGCTATCAGCCTCATCCAGGATTTGAATTCATGTTACCATGTCCATTTCCTACAACAATAACCACTACACCACGGGTACCTCTTCTTATGTATGTGTGTACATTATATGTGTGTGTGTGTGTGTGTGTGTGTAGGTAGGGAGCAGTCTTTCATTTAAGCATGTTTGATTAAATAATAAAGACACATTTTGTCTATATAATTTTAATAAGATCTTTTCAAGATTCCTGATAAGAGTCTTGGTTTCAGGTTGGAATTGGTGGATGAATTTACTAAAATTGTCCTGAATGCTTTCGGACCTTTCCGAGGCCATCATCAGGGGTTGCTTATATATATATAAAGAGTATTTTTTAAAGAGCTTTTTGAAAGCATCTTAGTTTTATCCAAATCTGCATTTATGTAATTTTGTAATGTTATAAAAAACTCCTTATACATACAAGCAACTCCCGATGATGGCCAATGAAAGGTTCGCAAGTGCTCGGGACAATTTTGGTTAATTCATCCACCAATTCCAACCTGAAACCGAGACACTTATCAGGAAATGTGAAAGGATCTTAAGAAAATTATATAGACAAAATTTTTCTTCATAATTTAATCAAACATGCTTAAATATATATATATATATATATATATATATATATATATGTGCGTGTGTGTGTGTGTATGTGAATAAATACAGCAAGGTGGAATGATTACCGGAATTTTCTGGAAAGATTATTAAGATGTTAATATTCATTTGATTTTGTCAGTAGTTGTTCACTACAAGTTCTAGAAAGTTGTTTTTGTGTATCAATCTGCCTAACTGGAAAACTTAACTTCTAGTATATTCATATTTTTTTTCTTAGTAAACTAACATCATAGCATTAATTTCAGTTGTAACTGTGCGTGTATATATATATATATATATATAGATGTACATGTACACACACATATGAATGAAAAAGAAAAAAGACAGTTTAAAAATCAGATTGACATTAGCATTATTTATCAGATTCATCTTGAAGTAAAACTTATAAAATACATAAAAACGTTGTTTATAATATTAAAAAAAATCCTAAATTGTTAGCTTTTAAACATTAAAAAAAATTGTTTCTAATTATATTATTGAACTCACCTCCTGAAAATAATGGAACTGACAGGAAGATGACACATCAAAAAAAAAAAAAAAATACAAAATGTCACTAGAGATATTTTAATGTATTTTCTTACAAGTTTTTGTTTAAGGAAGAAAAAAATCAACAAGGTGTGTTCAAAAAGTATAAAGACTAAAACTATTTATCAAGACAGAAATAAACAACGAAGGAAATCTTAATTTTCTTTAAAATAGTCTCATTGGCTGTACATTTTCCTTTTTGTTTTATTTTCTGGTCATGGTAATTTAATTCACAATTGTCTCCTTGGCATTTAACATTTATTCCAGTGAGTTTTCTATTGGTAAAAGCACTTCTACAATTCCTGTTGATATGATGTTTAGTTACAATGCCTTATTTCTTTTAAACATTCTCAAATCTTAGTCTCAAGTCTAATTTTTAGTTTAGGAAAGAAGAGAAAGTCTCATAGAGCTATATCTAGTAAGTATGGAAGGTGCTGTACTTGCACAAACCTGTGTTTCAACAAAAACTGTTATTCAAAAAACACTGAGATTGTTTTTCCAAAAAGAATCAAGAATTGACATTGCATTTGAGACATTCAGGCATCATCACTTTATTATATAATGGCTGTGCATTTGAATTGAAAATTTCAGAATCAAAAGAAAAATCTTAGTCTCAATATTTTTTGTTCATACTTCACATAATGTTAAAAGTTATAAAAAGGTTTTTAATGAAAATCAAATGTGGTGGACTCGAGAGAAAGAGAAAAAAAAAACATGGTTGCCATATCAAAACAAAAGTACAAAATAAATAAGGATCATTTTATATAAAATTTAGTATATGAATATTTTCACATAATATAACATTAGATACCAAAACAAAATTATTGAATAAGAAAATGTAAATTTATCATCGGAGCTGAAATAAGAGACAAGTAAGGAAAAGAATGAAAATAACAGAGAAAAAATATATCCCATTCTTGCAAAAAAAAAAATAAAAAAGAAAATTAAAAACATCTGATCTTAAAAGAAAGAATAAGAAATATAAAAAAAAAAAAAAAAAAAAAAAAATTAAAAAAATCTGATCTTAAAAGAAAGAATAAAAAATATAAAAAAAAAAAAAAAAGAAAATTAAAAACATCTGATCTTAAAAGAGAGAATAAGAAATATAAAAAAAAAAAAAAAAAAAAAAATTAAAAACATCTGATCTTAAAAGAGAGAATAAGAAATATAAAAAGAAAAAAAAAAAAAAAAGAAAATTAAAAACATCTGATCTTAAAAGAAAGAATAAGAAATATAAAAAAAAAAAAAAAAAAAATTAAAAAAATCTGATCTTAAAAGAAAGAATAAGAAATATAAAAAAAAAAAAAAAAAAAGAAAATTAAAAACATCTGATCTTAAAAGAAAGAATAAGAAATATAAAAAAAAAAAGAAAATTAAAAACATCTGATCTTAAAAGAAAGAATAAGAAATATAAAAAAAAAAAAAAAAAAAAAAAAATTAAAAAAATCTGATCTTAAAAGAAAGAATAAGAAATATAAAAAAAAAAAAAGAAAAAAAAAAAATTAAAAACATCTGATCTTAAAAGAAAGAATAAGAAATATAAAAAAAAAAAGAAAAAAAAAAAATTAAAAACATCTGATCTTAAAAGAAAGAATAAGAAATATAAAAAAAAAAAAAATCTGACATGACAAAAGATTGTGAGATGAAAATGAATATGAATTTAATTCGGAGGCAAAAAGTTTCAGAATATTTGTGAAATTCTTTAATATTAATGTTTTTTTAGTGTTTTGATTTATTTTCTTTCTTTATAATAGTTTTTTTAATTTTTTTTTATTTACAAGATTCAATAATCATAGGAAGGGTGTTCAAAAACTATCAAGACTTTAGTGTAGAAGAAAAGATGACTTACCCCCTATGGCAAAGCGAGCATATATATGCCTAGCATGCAAAATGAGTGGTGGACTCGAGAGAAAGAGAAAAAAGACATGGTTGCCATAACACCTCACTTTAAGATAAAAAACAGTCTCAGACAAAGAGAATTTACGAGAGTGGCATATGCAAATTTTTCAAAATGAATGTACCAGCCAAGCATAGAAAACAGCATGTGTGAGAGAAATGGCAAGATGGTTTCTCATTGGTAGAAATTGTACTAAGCGAAGATATTTTTTTGGTGGACAAGCATGTTGCTGAGCAAAGGGAGACTGCTTTGAAAGTGAATACTCAGAACTATTTCCCTCAGTTTAATTTTAAAAGGAATAATGAATGATATACTTCATTTTTTTTTTTCAAGATTTAACATACTTATTCAAGAGGTTGAAGCTCCTCTGAAATTTCCCTTCTGGTATGTTGTAAAGTTGGCTCAAATCTTACTCTTTAGATAAATTTTCAATTTAGGAAACAAGAAAAATATTACACAGAATCATTAAAACATTTGACATTACCAATAAGAGAAAGAATAAAAATAAGAAATATAAAAAAAAAAAGGAAATATAACATAGCAAAAACTTGTAAGCTGAAAAGTAACCATTTGTAGGGAGAAAAAAATAATTGTCTTTCCTTGAATTGTGGCTGTGTCTTTTATTGTCCCATGAGAATTGAAACTCCTAAATCTTTCGCTTTTTGGTTCTCATTTTTAGGGCAAAATGAACATTCTTTTCACTTCTGTTCATTGAAAAGAATAAAGACCTTTGTCTCCAATTCCAACTATGTACTTTATTTCACCTTGCTATTGAAATGAAAACCACTGAAAAAAAAAAAAAAAGACATATTTTCCTCTTTGTAACTCCTTTTATTCACCACTTGTACATGAAACAATGTGTGTAATCTGTCTTTGGGACACATTACTCGTCATCGTACTACTTGTTATATGTGAAGATTCACCTGATTTCCCACTAAATGAGATTTGACATATAGTCATTTAAATTGAATTGAGACTCTTGTGTGGCTGTCACAAAAATGCTTGCTTTCCCAAACCTTCCCCTTTAGGAGTGCCTTGGCTGCCAAGTGATGAACTAAGCTCTGATAAGGGATTAGGTGATCAATTTAATATCACCCTCTTAAGACAAATGCCAGTTGATCCCTGGAAAGACCAGGTTGTTGGAATTCATTCATAATGCTCGTTAGCTGTGAGTAAATACTCGTTTGCGTAAAGAAGCAATGCTACGACTTGAGGCAAGATTATATGGACATTGGAGCATTCCATGGCTCTCAAGTGGCTAAGTCCATTCTCTTGACAGCGGTTGGTTGCTGGTCCAGTGAATGGGTATATTAGTGCATATACACTGGCTTGCTTAAGATGTTACAGGCTCGGTATTGGGTTACTGCCCGTTTTATTTTTTGTTGGCCAGCTGGGGCTGTTGAACTGGTAAGTGTTGTTCTTGTTGTTTATTCTGCATGTTAGAGTAGTGACTTCTACACAGGTGAGTATTTTTACTGGTTTTATATGTGCATTAAGTGTCCTATATATACATATATGTTCATATGAGTTCATCTCGTCTTTCCTTCCTATCTATTTACTGTTAGTGTATCAATGGATACACTAATACTAATATTAGAACCTGGTGAGAAGGGAATGATTAAATAACTTCTCTGCTATCATTCTGATTCTGATAAAGTATATTCACTGCTGACATTATAATATCATTTAATTCCAATATACTAATTATTTGATATTTTTGAATATGAGTTTAATTCAGAAACAAAAAAGTTCTGGAATATTGTCAAAATAATATCTGTCTTGCTAATTAAGTCTGTTGGAGCTAAATCAGTCACTTAAATGGGCTTGAAATAACAGGAATTACCTCCCTTTATTTTCTTCTGGGAATGTGTGAATATGGAGGTAGCATTAATCTCTATTCTATCCATTTGCTGGATACAATATTCAGGGACCTGCTGTCATTGGCATATACCAAAATACCTGTCCAGGTGACCCAATACCTTGTGCAATATATTTTAACTATTTTGGAATTGAAAAGGCAGGCTATTGAGGAAAAAAGTTGGCTCTTTAGTAGAAGAGCTCCACCACAAATGGATAAATGAGTTTTAAGAAAAACAGCCCCATCAGTTGGTAATTGGGTGAACCACATCTTCACTCTTCATTAGATTTATTTCGGACATTTTTGTTTGGGATGAATCTCCTTACACTTTCAAGTTGTGTTCATGACAAGGAGTCAGCAATTTGCTTTTTACAAACCCATAGAATTATTCACGATCAACGCCTTTGTCGTAATGGTCATGAAATGCATCTCTCAATGTCTTCAGATAAATGGAATTGTAGTTATTTTTCCAAAGCTAATTTAAGCAGTGTAACCATATGACCAATTTTGTCGAGCATTCAAAACCATTGAATCTTTCTGGCATTTGTACAAAATGCAGAATAAACGCCACTGCGGAACACATTGTGGAATGGAGGATAGCAATCTGTGAGAGTTCATGTGGATGCAAAAATATAAGGAAAACAATCTTTTTATGCAAATACTCAATGACATGAATGAATTTCCTCCTCTTCAATAACTAGTGAAAGATTTTTTTTTGCTAAAATCCCCATTTTGTTGGATTTTTTTGGTGGTAAGAGTATCTTTTTTCGTGGTGCTCTTCTACAAAAGATCCAAAAGGTTTTGGCTTGTAGCTTTAAAAATTGATGGATAAAATCAGATGGTATAGTGGAGTTAAATCATATTATTTCTAAAACTAGTACCAATTCAGCAAAACTGATGTTATTTTTGGTTTTGTCCCCACCCCCAAAATACCCAAATATGTTGTTGAAATTCTTACTTATTAAATGTTTTTTTGGAGCAGTGTAATAGTAATTACATAAGTATATAAATTTCATCCTCTAAATGTAACAATATTTTTTTTATTTAATGGCATATCAACTCTTGTGGTTTATTTAATGCCATAACCACCCTTGAGAAAGAACAGTAGTGCTAATATTTAACTGATATTGGGGGTGGGGATGAGAGGATTCATACTTTTCCCAAGGGTATTAGTCTAAAAATGAACATACAGCGTAACTAAAAAATGTTATGGGACAGAGATAGTAATATTCTGTCTGTTATATAATATACTTTGCTATTTTCTTTTAGATAGATATAAGCAGATTAAAATGAGCCAAGTTGGTGTGTGTGTGTGTGAAAGTATGGGTGAGTGGTTGGTTGAGAAAGAGAGAAAGACGTTATTAGAGAGCAGTATGCTGAAGCAAAAAACATGTCAAAACATAACTGGGTGCTGGAAAATTATTGGAAAAAAAAATCACATGGCCTATGAAATAAAAATATATATTTTTCTTGATAGTGCAGAGGAGGAATAGCTTCACCAAACCTTTGATTTCTCTTCACCTTGTGCAACAGCTCTTTCCTAATTAGATGAATATTTGTAGAAGACAGTTAAAAAAAAAAAGAATATATTGTTATAAATATGAATAAAAACAAATCAAATATTTTGCAGTTATACTTAAACAAAATTGGTTGCATGAATAGAAATATTAAGTTGGTGACCGTAGTCAAAGGGAACCTGAAGGGCCCCCTTTCCAATAGCTACAACACCTAGGTGTAGGGAAGAGTGCTACTCTTTTCCCTAGATTGCTCCACACCTTATATTGCTGAGTGTTAAGCAAGGAGGCATCAAGTACCATTTTTTGAGTTTTTGGTATGACTCAACCTGGGATTGAACCCCAGTCTCCTAGGTCTTTGGCGAACACTCTAACCACTCAGCCAATGGACTGGTTATAGAAATAGTAAGTTGGCGACCGTAGTCGAGGGTGACCAGAAGGCTCCCTTTTCAATAGCTACTACACTAAGGTGTAGGGGAGGGCACAACTCCATTCCCTGGATTGCTTCACTTTACCCTTGATATGGACCTTATATAGCTGAGTGTTAAGCAAGGAGGTATCAAGTAACATTTTTAAAGTCCTTGGTATGATGCGACCTGAGATTGAACCCAGGTCTCCCGGACTATTAGTGAACATTCTACCCACTAGGCCAATTCGATAAATCATGACACAATTATCAACTTGTGCTTTTTGTATAGAACGCAAAGTCATTTTTTCTTATTTATTTAAGACCAATACTTGTAAACAATGCAAGCATTGTTACAAATGCAAATTCTTTCCTTCTCTTTTTCTCATATTGGCAAAAACTGCTATATTGGAGGAAGTGAGACAGCGGTTTGGGTGATACTGGCTTTCTAAGAGTAGGTGGACTATTCATTGGAAGCACCATAAAGGGCAAATTCTTGGTGACAGTATGAAGGAGCAGATCATAAAAGAAAGAGTGCTTGGTTTGGAGAGTCAGTAAGCAGAGTATCTTTGGAAGACCGCTTAATGGAAAGAACTGGTTTATGGCAATAAGATATAACGTAAATTGTAAAAAAGACTGATTACTACAAGTCATTATAATGAAAATAACATTCAATCTATGAATGGGTGTACTGAATATATTTAACAAATAATAAATATACAAACATAAATTTACAGAGCATAATGTCTAAATTTCGGAGATGATGAGTTATTTACTTAATTCAGACCATTGTCCTCATTTTCCAGCTGCTGTACCCTCTGGCCTTCTTTGGGTGTCTTTTGTTGGTAACCTTCAGGGAATTTCAAACTGGACTCTATATTCAATTCCTAGGAATAGACTGTACCTATTCTGCTCTCCATGCCTTAGAATATATTGCCTTAGTTATTTTGCCCTTTTAAAGTCACTTTTCTTTCCAAGACATGGACAGTTGAATGAATTTCTTGGTTTAATGACATACCAACTGTTAACTAATAGAGTTATTCCCCCTGCCAAACTTAATTGACTGTTCCTAACAGCAACAGACACTATCTAAACAGATATTATTTGTCACTGAGTCAGTCATCTAGCATTTGCATGGAGACACTCTGCCAGTCCTCTTCAACTATCACCAATTAAATACTAAAACCATCCTTATAAAAGAGCAGCAGTGATACTATTTAACCCATAGTTGAGAGGATAAAGAGGTTCATACCTTTATTAACTATATTAGTCTGAAAGTGAATGTAATAGCCTAACTGGAGTTCAAACTTGCTTATTTTAAAGCCTCAGTCCAACACTTTAAACATTAAGTTAAGAGGACTTCTGCCACCAACTGAGTGAAAATAGCCTGTACCTGTTGATTGAATAAAGAGTCTGTTTTGAAATTCCTTAAAGGGTTCTAACTACAACAAAATACATTTGAAGAAAGGCAGAGAGTACAACATCTTTAGAGTGTGTATAATGATGAAAACAAGAATAATGGCATAATTTGAATAAATAATATCAAACTATATATGGTCACAATCAGTGCATATGCATTGTAACAGTCTGCTGCAACATAAACATGTGAAAATAGGAATTTAAAATGTTAATATAACAAAGATTATTGGAAAAAAGATAATACATTGAATTTCTGGGCATTCAAAATAATGATCAATAATGGCTGAAAAAACTAAGGAAGAAAATTTTGGTCAATTTGTTTTGTAAACCTGAACCATAAATTTGTGGCCTTGTGCAAATATAGGAGAAAATCAGCAAAAAACAAACCCTAAAACAATCTTGACCGTGATGTTTAACAAACTATTTATTATAAATGCATTTATTACTTACGTATTTATTCCTGTAGATAAAAATTCATGTTTCTTATCTTTTATCACATCATGTCTTAAACTTTTAGACTAATTGTATCTATTAATAATCGTTAATGAAAAATTGTAAGAAAAATTATTTATTTTTCTTTTAAGGTTGGTTGGTTTCTTTGCTTAATGATTTATCAACTTTTGAGGGTTATTTAATGCTAAAACCATCCTCATAAAGGAACAGCAATGGTACCATTTAACCCATAGCCTGGGAGATAAGGGGGTTCATACCTTTTCCATGGGTATTAGTCTGAAAGTGAACATAATGGCACTTGTGGAGTTTGAACTTGCTTACTTCAATGTCACAGTCCAGCACATTAGCCACAACACTATGGAGACTTTCCCTTTCTTTTAAGGATGTTTACAAAAAATCTTTTGCAAACTTAAATCTATGAATTTTGATTTAATTTCTGTTTGTTTGAAAATGATGGTATTTTAAAAATATTTTTCTTCTTCAAAATGATTTGTTTTAAAAATTCCGACTTTAAAATATTTTTTTACATATCAGCAAAAACTGATAAATATTAAATAGAAATAAATCAATGTGATATAAATCTGCTTAAAAGATGAAAGCAACTCTTTTGATCAGAAGTCCCCAACCAGTGGGTCACATTTTCAGCCAAAAATATATTCATATTTCTTTGGATGTGATAATTTGTGATTGGTTTAAGGCTCGGGTCTCTTACCTACAGTCTATGGGTTCCATGCAGTCTTCAAGGTTCATTCAAGCAGCCCTTCCCCTAATTTTCAAAGATATCTCTTCTCCTTTTGATGTTGGCAGTGAAGAAGTATCATTACAACAGCAGATAGAACTCATTGATTTTCAGTGTTCAGACAATTTGAAATCCAAGTTTCTTGCTTGCCACATTCTTGATTTCTTAAAGTCCCACACCTTATTACCCACACCCAGCAAGTTGTGAACCTGTTTGGCACTTCATACCACTGTGAACATTTGTTCTCCATCATGGTTGGTTGGTTGGTTTGTTTGTTGGGTTTTATGGCATGTCAACCTTTGTAGGTTATTTAACGCCAAATCCATTTTTATGTGAATAATCTGTTCTATTTAAAATAATTCAGTTAAGCATAAGTACACAGTTTGTCAAAAACATTTCTGTTTCAAACTATTCAAACAGTTATATGTAACAATTCAGTTAATTGTAAATACAGTTTTAATGTCGAAAAAACAGTTCTATTTCAAATAATTCAGTTAAGCATAATCACATAGTTTAAATGTAAGTACAGTTTAATTGTCAAAAACATTTCTATTTCAAGCTATTCAGTTTACTCAAGCAATTCATTTTAGCATAAGTATGCTGTTAGTTCTATTTAACCCATAGATAGGGCCCTATCAGGTGCTACCACTCCGGGCCAGAGTAGACCTGGGAGTGATGGCAATGAAGGGGTACTCTGCATTCCCCAAAGCTCCAGCACTGCTGGAACCTCACCATCAGATTGTTTAGTGTCATATCCAGGACACTCGTTTGGGGGGGGGTCTTACCCCTCTGCAGAGAAGCAGTCGGTGTATTCTACAGCCCCAGCTGACAGGGCAATAGACAGAGTTAAATGTCAAACAGTTGTATGTCAAATAATTCAGTTCAGCATAAGTACACAGTTTAGACGTCAAAAACAGTTCTATTTCAAACAATTCAGTTTAGCATAAATACACAGTTTAAATGCAAAAATCAGTATAGTGAAAGAAGCACGGTTTTGTTCTATTTAACCCATAGATAGGACCCTTATCAGGTGCTACCACTCTGGGCCAGAGTGGACCTGGGAGCAATGGCAATGAAGGGGTACTCCGCATTCCCCAAATCTCCAGCACTGCTGGAACCTCACCGTCAGATTGTTTAGTGTCATATCCAGGACACTCGTTGGGGGGGGGGTCTTACCTCTCTGCAGAGAAGCAGTTGGTGTATTCTACAGCCCCAGCTGACTGAGCAATATTCTCCATGAAGCATGCCAAGAGTACACTGCATTCATAACTGTCAAACAATCACTTGTCTTATGTACTCCTTCTGCTCATTTAATCCTGATATTACATCTTTTTTGTAATTGCAAACATCAGATGTCTCTATTATAAATCATGATTGTTACTTTGTGAATTCAGTTGTTTTTTCCAGTCCTTTCAAGGTTATAGCTTAGAACCATCCTGAGTTAAACTTTGTCGTCCTCAGGTCGAAAAGGTTGGAGACTCCTGCTTTAGATTTAAGCCGTATTTCTTTAACGACAAAGACAGACATGGTGAATAACAATGATGGAAGAATGAATTCTGTACTTCTAATTTAATTGACCTGTTGCCTCACTTGTATTTTAAGAATTATTAGTAAGTTGTAAGTAAAGTTGGCAACCAAAAGGCTACCTTTTCAATAGCTACTACACTGAGGTGTAGGGAAGGGCGCTACTCCTTTCCCTGAATTGCTCCACTTTACCCTTGATACATACCTTATATTGTTGAGTGTTAAGCCAGGAGGTATCAAGTACCATTTCTAAAGTCTTTGGTATGACGCAACCTGGGATTGAACCCAGGTCTCCTAGAGCATTGGTGAACACTCTACCCACTAATGCATCTCAAAACAGGAATTCTTCCAAGCCATAGCCATGTCAGTACAATTATATGGTTGCACCACTTTAATAAAACACTTGGAGAAAAAGTTTGATCAGAACTACACTGGGATGCTGTGTGCTGTTTTGAATAAATCCTGGAAGCAGTACTCTTTAAAACAGCAGCTGTACAGCCACTTACCTCCCATCTCACAAACCATCCAAAGACCTGCTGAGCACTGCAATGTTAGCTGACAAGCATAGAGTTACATTCATCAGCTGTGAGTGGACACTGGATGAAGTCTAGAGTTTTCTAAACTTTTTGGGGTCAGGACTTCTTTCTATTCAGAGTCTATCTCATGGCCCCCTTATAGACAAAGGTGAAATCCATAAAAAATACTTTTTGAAAATCATATCCAATATTTGCGCTGAGTAATGACATTTAGTGAGAGGGATGTGCTTGCTTTGCTGGGTGCAAATTGTCAATTCTTGGTGATATTTTTGACAAAGATACACGCAGCTCACTTTGCACATCAAGTCTAAGCTTGAATTTGGTCATCATATTGGTAAAGTGGTAAAAATTCTGTTTTGCATAGATGTATAGTTGAAAAAGTTAGCAGCCTCTTGACAGCCTTTTGAGACAACAGTAGATAATCAGAATCCATGCTAAGCTAAAATTTTGAGACCAGTTTCTGTTTAAACTGAATTTTTACAGGAGTGAACAAGTAACTAGAAACATAAATTGGTAGTTCTATCACTAATTAAATAATATAAATTCTCAAGACATCCTTGCAGTATCAGTGGATTTCAGCTATTGATGCTGCAGACTCTCTGTGGTCCTCCTCAAGCCACAGTTTGTAAACCATTGATCAAGAGGACCTGCTGAGAGCAATGGTTTACAGGAAGGGATGTTGAAAGAGAATCAAGGAAATCCATGTTCTCAGCACAACAGGAAGAGGATGGATTAACATCTTTTGAAGCTGCTGATCACTATGACAACTATTTTCTTTCATCTTAGTTTTCACTTCCCCACCCTTAAATTGAAACTCAATCAGACCATTAATCTATAGTTATGAGGAAACTATAGAGTGTAAAAAAAAAAAAAAATTAAGAATAAGCTGTCAACAGAGTTTGAACTCATATACTCTTTGCTTGGGATAAGCCAGATGAAATGCACTTGCTGCTCTGACTGATGAAAACCTATTGATTGGCAAGAGCCCCAATCTAATATTTAAATCTCATTCTTTCCTATTTTCTTGAATAATCTCAGAGGTATTGTTGCTTCAGGGGATGTTAATTCGAATCACACTGCTTTGTTGTTATAGGTTAGCATCTTAAGTGAGTTGTAATCAACCAAAAATTAAGAAGAAAGAAAATACTAGGCCAAATTAATAAAAATGGTTGATAAAGTGCCACATAAAAATAAAAAATAGATAAAGATGCCACTAATACAATTATTGTCAAAAACAATTAAAAAAATCTGGTGTCAAGAGAAATTGAAAATAAAGTAAAGGATAAGTTTAAAAAGTTAAATTTGTGATTCTGCCAACCAAAGCATTTTTGGAGCAGTTGGCAAACTTTAACAGGTTTCCCAGGAAAAAGGAGACAAGAGTTCAAATCTCACCTGAGAGCTTATTCTTTATAATTTTGGATCTATGCTGAGTGAATTGTGATAAAAAAAGAAGTAAAAAATCAAAATAAAAGAATGTACTTGTCAAAATTATAATTATTAATAATAATTACAATAAAGGTTGACAATGCTATTCATATTGTGTCTTATCTATAATTAAGTGTGCATAGTGATTAGCAAGAGAAATCCAAATAATCCTACTTACCTTGTAATATAAAGCAAAAGCTAAAAGGGAAGATGTTTTTATATGGCAAAGAAAAACAAAACACAAGAATAATCTTGTTGAATATTAGCCTTGTCATAACCCTTTGAACCTGTAAGCCTGATATTTTTTGACTGAGTGCAATTTTACTATACACTATAAGCCCAATATTTCTGATTGAGTGCTAGTCTAATTTGCACAGTAAGCCAGTATTTTGGTCTAAGTACTATTTTATTATACACCATAAGCCCTGTATTTTGGACTAAGTACTATTTTACTATGCACCATAGCCTAACATATTGAACTGAGTCCTAGTTTACACCATTATTGAGATATTTTGCCTCAAGGAAATTACATCAGCTACTAAGAATCAAAATCTTAATTAAGGGAGCATTCACAACAGTCCTTTGTAGCGAGAGAGGAAACTTACCTCCTGGATCAAAGCGTGTAAGACTATGCCTTGCGTGTGAAGCACTAGAAAATACATCCACTTCTGGAGGCAGAAGTTATAGTGGGCTGATCTCGTCTCTCATGAGAAGAAATCTACCACGCATGTAAATTTCAAAAGGCCTGAACTTGCATAAAAGGGCATGCCAGCAGCAAGAGTGAGTTGTTGTTGTTCTTTGCAAACTGGTTTTTTGACTGACAGAACAAACGAGTTGACCAGAAGGTGTACTAAGGAAAGGTTGCTAGTCGCATGTGTTATTTTTAGTCAACTGAGGCTACCCAATTGTCTGGAGACTGGGCTATTGCTCTTGTTCTACAACATTCTTTTAATTGAATTATGGGATAGTTTTAAACAAAGGCATCTGGCCCAGGTTTAAAATTTGAACGCACTTTGTATTAATTTTTGCTTGTGGATTTTGCACTGGTTGACATAATCCAAATTTGGTAAAGTGTTGTAAATCTCCTTTTTTTCATCAGGATTATTTGTCTGCTGAGGTAACAGACAAAAATGTTCATCAAGAATCTAATATTGACAGTTTGAATATTAAAGTAGATCAGGATCTGGATCCATTTGCAATTGATGACAGAGGTGACACAATCGCTAAGCTCTCTTGCAAAGGCCAGAAAGTAAACGGAAACTACTTTCTTCATGATGAGAGAGAGCTGAAAAGTTCTCAATCCGACCAAGAATTGAATGACCGAGAGCCAGGAAACATACATTATTCCCCACATTCATCCCAAAGTTCAACACATTCTCAAGTTTCTTTATCCTCCCCACCAAATATTAAAACTGTAATTCCCTTGGTTGTGCTGAATAATTTTCAGCGCTTCTTGTACTTTAAACTTCATTATTTGTTTTTTATTTTCTAGTTTGATTTGTTTTAGTTTCTTTATTTAGTGGCATATCAACTTTCATGGGGGATTTAATGCCAAAGCCATTCTGGTAGAAGAACAGTAGTGGTACTATTATACCATAGTCAGATACGGATATGCAAAATGGACATCAAATGTTCATATATATATATATATATATATATATATATATATAAATATATAACATATATACATAGAACATAGGAATCTTGAAACACGAAAAACACTTACGACTTCTTAGTTCAGGTACAAAACCTTTTATTACCTTTGAGTTAAAGGTTTCGATATAAGGAAGAGAGATACACATTCTTTCTATTCTGGCTTTTTCATCTGCCCCCCATCTCGTGCACACTCGTCGCAAGGGCTCCATGAGCAAGCGAAAGTCAACTGTCTTCTTCTGAGGCAGGGCTCAACTCAATTCTCACTTTTTCAAAATCCCCCAAATCCTCTGCGCGCTTCCGGTGTGTGATGTCACCTGCACTCAGTAGCCCCATTTCCCATCTGGGCTATTGTGACATCTCTGAGTGACACGTCCGCTCCATGCACGTGCATGAACACATACGTTAATGTGGCACCTAAGTAACCCATGCATATTTACCAACCCCTCCGCTCGGGCAGGATATGACACAAGGTCAATTTTTAAGCGGAGTTTAACAGGTTTGAATTCAGAGTTTTCCTTCTCCTAGACTAGTTGCCTTTCCAAGGCTGTAGAACCTAGTCTGCCCTACTATTTTACCCATAGCTGGAGGGAGAATAATTGGATTCATACCTTTCCCAAGGTTATTAGTGCAATGTGAAATGTAATTAGCCTGGTCCAGGATTTGAACTCGTGTCGTCGTGTCCATATCCTACGACGATAACCATGCACTGAGCTGAAAGGTTCTCAGCCTAACTAAACTCTAAGGCATAAAATGAAATCCCTCAGCCATTATATTACACTATTTAACCCATAGCTAAGTGGAGGATAGAGAGGTTTCATTCCTTTCCTCAGGGTTTTAACCTGAACATGAATCTAATAAATGCGACTGGAATTCTAACTTATTTACTATGATGTTGCAGTTCAGCCTGTTTGCCACTACAACATGGGAAATTCCCATTTATTTTCCGATTTGAATGAATGTGCTAAGCTGATTTGAAATCTGAGCTTTTCCTCCTGGGATCTCACATACTGGTTCAAAGAATTAAAAAGATGACAATACATTCATAATGCAGTTACATGTGTGCAGCAATTGACACTTAAACACTTTATTTTGAGCAACAAGAGAGAGACGCAAGCACGGAGAAAAAATGTTTGAGGCAAAATTGCTGCTCCAGAGATAAAAAGCTATGGAAAGAAGAATTGATTTATGATGCTAAAATATTGAAAGAATAAAAATAAAAACGACAACAACAACAAAAAGGTTGTGAGAAAGTCACTGCAAATGGGTGCTGATATGTATAAAATATGTGTTGGGAAGACACCTACAAATGTTTGGGTACTGCTTGCATCATCCTCGAGAATTTCATCTTCCTATAGAAATAAAATCAGCTCAACAGTTGCAAAGAATATTTGAAGAAATGCACAAAGTTATAAAAGTTGTTAATTGCTGGTCTTTTTAGATTACAATTATAAATGCATGAGATTGGAAATCCAACTGTTCAATATTACAGGTTTGGTTTGTTAATGCCAAATACTCTTTATACATATATATAAGATGTATAGGATTTGATTTGGTTGGGTTGGGTTTTATGGCATATCAACCATTGTAGGTTATTTAATGCCAAAGCCATTCTCCTAGAAGAACAGAAGTGGTACTATTAACCCATAGCTGGGAGGATAAAGGGGTTCATACCTTTCCCAAGGGTATTTGCCCGAAAATGAACGTAATAGCGCAACTGGAGTACAAACTCATTATTATGATTCTGCTGTCCATCGCTTTAACTATTACACCATGAGGACACCCCAGGTTTGGTTGGGTTTTATGGCTTATCAACCATTATTGGTTTGTTAATGCTAAATACTCTTTATACATATATATAAAATGTATATGATTTGGTTTGGTTGAGTTTTATGGCATATCAACCATTGTTGGTTATTTAATGCCAAATCCTCTTTTTATATATATGTATATTAGATATATATGATTTGGTTTGGTTGGCTTTTATGGCATATCAACCATTGTTGATTATTTAATGCCAAATCCTTTTTATACATAAATATCAAATGTATATGGTTGGGTTGGGTTAGGTTTTATGGCATACCAACTATTGTAGATTATTTAATGCCAAATTCTCTTTATACATGCATCAAATATATATGACTTGTAAACACATTTTGTTTATAACATTTTTAAATGAACCTAAACTCATTTTTTTGGCACAGTTAAACGATTTCAAGTATTGCTATCAAATAAGAATAATTCTATTTATAATAAATCATTAGTTTGCCCACAGTGAAGTGGTTACAACTATTGCTATTTAACACTAATTGTCCTATTCAATACTCTTCATTCATTTTCACACAGTCAAATGTTTCCAAGTATTGTTATGTTATATCAATAATTTAATTTAGGCACACAGTTAAAGAGTTTCAAGTATTGCTATTTAACACTAATAATTCAATTCAACATTACTCATTTGTTTGCACTCAGTTAAATGGTTCTAAGTATTGCTATGTATCACTAACAATTAAATGTCAGTCATTCGTTTGCACACAGTTAAATGTCCAACAGTTCTATTTAACCCATAGATAGGACCCTATCACGTGCTACCACTCAAGGTTAGAATGGATCTGGGAGCAATGGCTATAAAGGGGTACTCTGCATTCCTCAAAGCTCCAAAACTGGAGCCTTACCATCAGATTGCTTAATGTCATATCCAGGACACTCGTTGGGGGAGGTCTTACCCCTCTGCAGAGATGCAGTCAGTGTATTCTACAACTCCAGGAAACTGAGCTGCCTAGTATCATATATCTATTATTCAACATATTTATCCTGAAATTCAAAAAACTTGACATGTTGTTCTTTAACTTTAATCCTTAAAAAAAATTGTTTTTTGGTTGGGCTAAGAACTTCTCAGCATCTCATAACTAATTCCACATAAAGATCAGTTTTGATTGTATTATGACGGCCAGCATATCAGCATGCACTAACAATAAAAATTTAAAAAAAAAACTATCAGAATTGGCATATTTTTGTTCTTAGAATCGAAAATAGAAGACAATAAAATTCAAGTTTTAGTTTAAGAAAGGTAAAATATTACTGAAAAGCAAAAAATAAGATTCATGCTGTTTAAGAAGAGGGTGCTGTACATAATGAAATGCAGGAATAGTGATTTGTAAAGTAATTTCCTGGAGATTATGTGCTTTAATAGGGTGGACTGGTTGAGATGGACAGTAATCAAATCAAAGCATTTATAATTGATGTAAAATTCTTTTCAGTGAATAAAGAAAAATATAAGAGATTTTTTTGAACCAACAGATAAATAAAACTATTATTTTTGTCTTTATTTGGGTAAAGTGCTATCTACACTTTTATCTGCCATTTTAAGAGACACTGTGAGAAAGTAATCAAGAATTTCACAAGACCTCCAAACATTGTGATATCTAAGGAAAATATCTTACAGTGACCCTTTCAACTCTTACAAAATTGGATAGTTGCACAAGTTTCTAGATTCTTGTAAATTTAAGTTTTCTCTTATCTTCCTTGTCTTTCTATAAACTAAAGTTGTTTTTTTTTTTAACGAGGCATTTCTTTTAATTCTAATAATCGAAAATTTGTAAATTTATTCATCAATTTAGAGTCAAAAATCCCAAATAGACATAAATTTTTTTTTAATGAATAAGAATCATGATCAAACTAGCAATGCTTTTTGTAGCATGCAATTAGCTATTGTTTTCATTTATAAAGCTTAGCTTAGTTTGGCACAAGGCCAACAGTATCAGGTACCCAGTGAGAATCAAACTCACAGTAGCATGCATTATTCTGTATGTTCACTGTTGGCAGCATCAAATTCTTATTGTAAATATGTTGATTACTGCTTTTGTAGAAAGTCTATATGAAAGTTAGACATTTGTTTAAGGGAACTTCAGTAAAAATTGTCTTGTAAGTAATTATGTATTATGCTAGTTAAAACTACTTGTTACATCATTTTCTTTTTGTTTTTAATTCGCGATATAATTCCTCTACAAAAAAAAAAAAGAGAAAATGTAGATGTATATCCTCGCACTTGAGGTCATAGTAATTACGCAGATGCATATTTCAAATCCTCTTGGGAAGACGTGACCCTGGAGGTGACTGTGTTGTTTGTAAATAGTACGGATGTAACTTGCAAGACACATTCAGGTTAATTGGCCTCACAATTACCATGACTAGTTAATTTAGCATCACTAGTGTGCAATATGTTTTGGTGGCTCAGTCGTAGAGTTTCGGCTCTGCAATCTGTGGTTGTTGGTTCGATCATGGTATACACTGCTGATGAGACCTAATAAGGTTGAAACAGCAGTCCAGTGTTTCCGTACGTCATGGGTAAGAGTTTGCTGGACTTTCTGGTCATGGTAATTCAATTCACACTACTTGTTACATATTTTTATTATTAGTTCCTCCAACAAAATCTATAAGTGATATAAAAGAGGAGGACTGATCCCTAAGTATTTTTGCTCCCACAATCTGATTGATGCTACAAAATACTGTTAGCTAAAAAAAGATGTATTTTGGAGCTTATAGACTACTAGAAAAGTCCTCTTCTTGCTCCTTTTCATCATCAACAGCTTTTCCTTCTGTCCACAGCTAAATTCTGGCCTTCCTTAGGGTCTGCAGGATGTAAGTAAGTCGGCCAATCATAGTCGCGGGTGACCCAAAGGCTCCCTTTTCAATAACTACTACGCTGTGGGGAATGGCACCGCTCCTTTGTCTGCATTGCTCCACCTACCCTTGATCCGTACTTTATAATGTTGAGTGTTAAGCAAGTAGGCATGAAGTACCATTTTTTTTAATCTTTCATATGACGCAACCTGGGATTGACCTGCAGGATGTAATGGAACTTAATGCTAGCCTGTGTCATATTCATAGAGGTGTTTGAGTTCAGAGTTGTCCTTTTCCTAGATTGGTTACCCAACCAACACCAGAAAGCACATATTGCACATCTGTTTTAAGCATAGTTTGTGATGGGGACAGAAAAGATCGATTCCAGCCTACTCCAAATGTCACAGGCCAGAATTTGAATACCACAGGACAATTTTACTTTCTGTGTCAATAAACATTATATAGCCTGCCAACTGTATCCCCTATAAAAGGGATAATCACTGCATACAATGGTGAGGCTCAGGTTTTAGAGCTTCTGTTAGTGTTGAGTAAACCTTTATTGCAATTACTTCCAGGTCAACTCAAGAGTGGCAGTACCTGTTAGGGTCCCCATCTAGACATCAAATAGATCTATTTGAATATCATATGCAGTCGATGGAAATACTTGACACCATATAACAAATTATTTGTATTTAGAATTGTTATTTGAAGCTTTAATTGTTTACTAAGGATTATTTTTATTATCATTAGGTACTTAAAACTACATAATTACTTGCAGATTTTTGGTGTTGGATAGAACTGAGTGGAATTTTAAAAAATGATGGCAATGGAACATTGAAAATGTAGTCCGAGTAAGTTTTCCTGGACTTTTCTAAGTATTCTAGTTAATTTTAGCAGTGCTGTGGTCTTGACAATCTCAATTCTTCCTTAGATTTCTATTTCCCCTTTGGTCTCAATTCCAGTTTCCAAGTGATCAATTATTGGTATTACTGTTGCTTTCATACTCAACAACTTGTTTAATTCTCCAGCAAGGTCCTGGTATTTCTCAAGTTTTTCACTTTCTTTTAATTGTGAACTACTAGAATAATAAAGACCATTAGCTGACATGTTCATTCTTTCTTTTTATTATTATAAAAAGGCCTGGTCTTCTGATCGGTTTTTATAGGTTTGGTTTGGTTTGGTTGGGTTGGGTTTTATGGTATATCATCGATTGTAGGTTATTTCATGCCAAATCCATTTTTATTCATAGAAAGTTATATTTCAAACAATTCATTTTAGCATACAACAGTTCCATTTCAAACAATTCATTTTAGCATAAGTACACAGTTTAAATGAAAAACAGTTCTTTTTCAAGCAATTCTATTTAGCATAAGTACACAGTTTAGTTCTATTTGACCCATAGATAGGATGGTAATGAAGGGGTACTGTGCATTCTCCAAAGCTTCGGCATTACTAGAACCTCACCATCAGATTGTTTAGTGTCATATCCTGGACACTCATATGGGAGGTGGTCTTACTCTTCTGCAGAGGTGCAGTCAGTGTATTCTACAGCCCCAGCCAACTGGGCAATTGTTTTTTATAGTTATGATAATAATAAAATATCTACAAATTAATCAAATTTCAGCATTGAATAACCCATAAGAGGTTAGTTTGGTTTGGTGGGGTTTTATGGCAGATCAACCCTTATTGGTTATTTGATGCCAAATCCTGTTTTTACATATATATTAAATATATATGATTTGTAAAGTCATTTTGTTGATATATTTTTAAATGAGCCTGAGCTCATTCTATTGTATAAAGTTAAAGGGTTTCAAGAATTTCTCTTAAACTGAATATTTCTATTTACTATTAATCAGCCATTAGGAAGTGCCTGTGGTGTAATGGTTACCGTCCTAGGAAATGGACACGGCGACACGAGTTCAAATCCTGGCCGAGACTAATTGCATTTCACATAACACTAATGTCCTTGGGAAAGGTATGAATCCAATTATTCTCTCTCCAGCTATGGGTAAATAGTAGGGCAGACTAGGTTCTTCTTGGTGGTAAGGCAACTAGTCTTGGAGAAGGAAAACTCTGAATTCAAACCTGTTAAATTTTGCTTAAAAATTGACCTTGTGTCACATCCTGCCTGAGCAGAGGGGTTGGTAAATATGAATATGATATGATTAATCAGCCATTAGCACACAGTTAAATGGTTTCAAGTATTGCTATATAACCATATTTACCCAACCCCTCCGCTCGGGCAGGATATGACACAAGGTCAATTTTTAAGTGGAGTTTAACAGGCTTGATTTCAGAGTTTTCCTTCTCCTTGACTAGTTGCCTTACCACCAAGGCTGAAGAACCTAGTCTGCCCTACTATTTACCAATAGCTGGAGAGAGAATAATTGGATTCATACCTTTCCCAAGGGTATTAGTGCTATGTGAAATGCTATCAGTCTCATCCAGGATTTGAACTCGTGTTGCCGTGTCCATTTCCTACGACGATAACCATTACACCACGGGCATATAACAGTAACAATGTAACATTAGTCTTTTTTCTCACACAGTTAAATGGATATACATATGATTTATTAGTAATTTGTTTGCACACAGTTAAATGGTTCCATGTATTGTTAAGTATAACTAACAATTCAATTAAATATCAGTCATTTGTTTACACAGTTAAATGATCAAGCAATTCTATTTTAAACAATTTAGCATTAGTCATTTGTTTGCACTCAGTTTAAATACCAAACAGTTCTATTTGACTCATAGATAGGACCCTATCAGGTGCTACCTGAGTGGATCTGGGAGCAAAGGCAATGAAGGAGTACTCTGCATTCCCCAAAGCTCCAGCATTACTGGAACCTCACCATCAGATTGTTTAGTGTCATATCCTGGACACTTTTTAGAGAAGTCTTACCACACTGCAGAGATGCAGTTAATGTATTCTACAGCCCCAGCTGATTGGGCAATATTTTTATAGTTATGATTACCATCAAACATCTACAAATTAATCAACTTTCAGCATTAAATAACCCATACGGGGTTGGTATGGCATTAAATAAATAAAATCTGCATATAAGTAGATTTAACCCCATATAAAACATTTAGTAGAATTTGAGTATTTATATCTTAGATCTCACTAATGTCCGATAAATTGGATGAGGTTATCTACATATAACAAATACTCATACTAATCTGAAATTTTCTAAGTATTATTTTTGAATGAACTCTATCTTAATTATCTAAAAGAAGCTTGCAATTTTCCGCTCAAAATCTTTTGCAGATATTTCCTTAAAATAGAAATACACTATTATCATTAGTATTATTCAAATGTATATCATGATCATATATAACAAAGTTTATATTTAAACAGTTATGACTCTTGCCAATGACCCGGGAGACCGGGGTTCAATCCCAGGTTGAGTTATACCAAAGACTAAAAAAAAAAAAAAATTGGTACTTGATGCCTCCTTCCTTAACTCTCAGCATTATGAGGTATGGATCAAAGGATAAAGTGGAGCAATCCAGGGGAAGGAGTAGCGCTCTTCCCTACACCTCGGTGTAGTAGCTATTGAAAAGGGAGCCTTTGGGTCACCCTTGACTATGGTCGCCAACTTTACTTTACTTATGACTCACTTGAATTTAGTTTTCTTTCTTGTTGTCCAGTTGTAGAAAGAAGGCTAAAGATTCCCAATCTGACAATAACCTTGGTCCAGGATATGAACTCGGATCACAGAGTCCATTTTCCTAAATGGGTCGCAGAAACAAAGCTTAAGAGCCTAATCTGTTCAACTCTTTACCCATAGCTAGGGAGTGGGGAGATGGATTTGTACCTTTCCAAAAGCATTATAATCAAGTAAAATTCAAACAATCTCAGCCAGGGTTTGAACTCGGGTTGCTGAATCCATTTCTTGTTACACTATCAATGCCTCTCTTTATCTTGCATGATTGTATCAATGACTAAAATTGGTTAAAAGTGTAAACAGAATGAAGAAGACTAAGTAACTATAAAGCAATTGGCAGACACAGTATTTCTTTCATTTAAAGCAAAAAAAAAAAAAAAAAAAAAAAAAGGCCAGCGACTTGACAGTATGAGACGAAAACACTGAATCTAACCTTTGATTCTTTGCCTGATTCTTCAGCTTCTAGCTCCTTAAAAAAAATCAAAAAAACAAAAGAAAAAACATGCAAAATTCAAAGAAACACAGGACAATAAAATTATCTCATTAGAAAAAGTGATACAAATCGAAAGGATTTCTAATCCTTAAAATAAAAAGAGACCATTTAAATATCATTATGTGTGGTTCATCTCCAAAATCTTAGATCTACACCTTTCCCCCCCAAAAAATCAACAGCTGTGCAGCCAACAAAGCATTCGTCAGATAATGAATCTATGCTCAGGCTTAGTTTCCAGGGCAAAAGAATCATTATCTCTAATCTCACAGTGCACCAACAGTATCTTACAACAGACTTATAGTTTTGTTATCATTTCATGAGAATGCTAGATCAAATATCACCTTTGTAGTATCCACAACTTTTAAGTCTTACATCATCTTTCAATAATGTAAGACCTGAATTAACTGTCTACATGACATGTAAATACACTGTACAAGGATAGAATTTCCATGAATTTCACATGTAAAGTCACTGTATAAGCTCAATAAAGAATCATTAAGTCAATGTTGTTAATTTTCAAGTGTATCATCCTAAAACAGTTTATTAAGCTGTTTGGTTGGGTTTTATGGCATATCAACCCTTGTAGTTTATTTAATGTCAAATCCTTTTTATACATATGTATTAAATATATTGGACTTTATTAGGTTGGGTTTTATGGCATATCAGCCATTGGAGGTTATTTAATGTCAAATCCTTTTAAACATATACATTAGATATATATAGGATTTGGTCGGGTTGGGTTTTATAGCATATCAACCATTGTAGGTTATTTAATGCCAAATCCTCTATACATCAAATATATATGATTTGTGAACATTTTTTGATCAGGTTTTTATACAGGCCTAAGCTCATTCTTTTGCATACAGTTAAATAGTTCCATGTATTCCTATGTATCACTAACAATTAAACATCAGTCATTTGTTGACACACAGTTAAATAATTAAATCATCTTATTTTGAACCATTCAATTTAGCATAAATCATTTGTTTGCACTCAGTTGAAATACTCAAACAGTTCTATTTGATCCATAGATAGGACCCTATCAAGTGCTACCATTCTAGGCCAGAGTGGACCAGGGAGCGATGGCAATGAAAGGGTACTCTGCATTCCCCAAAGCTCTAGAATTACTGGGACCTTACCATCAGGTTGTTTAGTGCCATATCCAAGACACTTGTTTGTGTGTGTGTGGAGTCTAACCCCTCTACAGAGAAGCAGTCGGTGTATTCTGCAGCCACAGTTGACTGGGCTGCTTATCAAACTGTATTTTAAAGCAAGGGTTTATATGACAACAACAAAAGGGGCATAACTCCATTTTACACAGATGTATCCTAATCAGTAATCATCATTTATTACTGTTTATGACACAATAACATCAAATTCAATGGAAAGTTGAGGCAATGTTCCACACAGTTCAAGTTCAAGCAACTATTTTTTAAAACCAGTAAGCCATACCAATAATCAAATAGTAAGCCAAGTATAAAATAGCTGAACATGATAAGAATCCCATCAGACATGACAAAGTCAAAATCATGCTTAAAAATAGAGGTTCCTGTTAGATTGCTGAAGTTAAGCTACAAAGAACCTGTTCAGTACTTCAGTGATTGATCACTTAGTCACAAAAGATACTGTAAGCAATCAGGGGCCTCCGTGCTGTCAACAAGCAAAGCTTAGCAAATAACATCCAATCAGAAACTACAAACTCAAAACAATAATTATGAATTCTGTGTATAGAAACAGTGTAAAGTTAAAAATATTTCCAAGAATGCCCTGAAAGTCATGCCCCCTTATTTATTTCCATGAAAACTATAACAACTTCAGAGAGCACTATAACAATGTTGGATAGAGCAAGTTTTCAGCTAGAAACTGCATAGTCACCATCATTGATGGGTTCTTAAGAAAGTCAAATCAAAAGTAATGCCTCTAATTTATTTCCAGGGAAAATACAACAGTTTTAGGGAGTACAATAAAGCCATTGGATAGAGCAAGTTTTCAGCTAGAAAACACTAATTTTCCACCATATCTATGCCTTTTCATTTGTGATATTACTTTTGGAGCATTTGTTATAAGACTTTTTGAAAATGAGAATAATAAAAACAAACAGGATTAAAACTTGGATAAATAATCCATCTTAATTTCATTAGAAAATGCATTTTGTATGCAGCTTAATCTTCTCTTTTCTTAAAAAACGATCTTGTCTTTTAGAAATTTTAAAAATGTGAGCGAGCAAGGTGGCACTTAATTGGGAGTTTGATTATATATATATATATATATATATATATATATATATATATATAATCGAAAACTGAACTATGATTTTGTATCCATATTTATGATGCTGAATGTTCAATTTACAATGTAAATTTAATATAAAACATGACTGACTTAATAGCCATTTAAACAATTATATACTAGTTGTGATGAAAGCAGATGTTTATTTTACAATGTATGTATTTATTCAACTGCTCTGCCACAGGCAGGATGTGACCCATGGTCAATTTTTAAGCAGATGATAGGTTGCATTATTTAGTTTAATGGCATACCAACTCTTGATGATTATTTAAAACCAATTCCTGTATGTATAGACCTATCTATGATGTTTCTGTGAATTGTTTATTGGCATCTTTATTTTTAAACAAGAGAGAGTTCATTTGTTTGCACATAGTTAAATAGTTTCAAGTATTGCTATTTAAGACTAATAATTCAATCTAATATGAACAAAAATTCCCAGGAAAAGATTGACAAGTTCTATTTGACCCATAGATGGGACCTAACAGATCCTACCACTCCAGGTGAGAGTAGTGTGTAATGGTAATGAAGGGATGGTATTCCACATCCCCTCAGTTTTTAAGCAGAGTAAAGCTGATTTGAATTTAGTTTTCTTTCTCCTAGACTAGTTGCTTAACCATGACTAAAGAACCCAGTCTGCCCTACTATTTTCACATAGATTGGTGGGAGGAGAAGAAATGGATTCATGCCTTTCCCAAGGGCATTAGTGCAAAGTGAAATATACAGTCTTGTCCAAGATTGAAACTTGGGTTGCCAATTTTATGAAGTTGTTGGTTGGTTTGGTTTTATAGCATATCAATCTTTCTATGTTTTTTAATACCAAATCCATTTTTATGCAAATAGTCAGTTCTATTTCAAACAATTCAGTTTAGCATGAGTACATTGTTTAATTGTCAAAAACATTTCCATTTCGAGCTATTCAGTTTATTCAAACAGTTCTAATTCAGCTAATTCAGTCTAGGAGGAGTACAGATTTTGTTTACACACAGTTAAATGTCAAAACAGTTCTATATTAAACAATTCAGTTAAGTGTAAGTACAGTTTCAATGTCAAAAACAGTTCCATTTCAAACAATTCAGTTTAGTATAAGCACACAGTTTAAATGTTAGAAATGTTTTTGACAAACTATGTACTATTTCAAGCTATTCAGTTTAGCCAATCAGTTCTAATTGAAACAATTCAGTTTAGCATAAGTATACAGTTTAGTTCTATTTAACCCATAGATAGGGCCTGATCAGGTGTTACCATTCCAGGCTAGAGTGGACCTGGAAGCAATGGCAATGAAGGGATGCTCTGCATTCCCCAAAGCTCCAGGATTACTGGAAACTCACCATTAGATTGTTTAGTGTCATATCCAGGACACTTGTTGGGGAGGGGAGGTCTTACCCCTCTGCAGAGGGGTAAGACTCTACAGTCCCAGTTGACTGGGCAACCAATTTTATGAAGAATTATGAAGATCTTATTCAAATAATGACATCGTTTTTCATGCCTATCCATTTGAGAAGCATCACAAGAAGTCTCTTGCGAAGCATCATAAATTTGAAACCTCTTCATATTTCTTGAACGCCTTGTTTGATCTACGGTCAAACTTTAAAAATGATTTCCCAGGTTGAACCATTTCTATGCACAGATAAACAAAGGACAACTGAGGGAGGCTGGAGGATTGAGTGGCCAAAATGTTGTGTTTCAATTAACAACAATAAAGATAAGGACAACAGTCTGAAAAATTACACACAAAATATTGCACATCAAGCCTCATTTCAAAAATTCAGACAGTTAAAAGATTTGTGTGTGTATATTATTATTATCATTTGTTTGTTAGGCCTCTTTGGACATCTTCCCATTTTACTATCTTCTCACATCAACCTTAAAAAAAAAAAGTATCTTTATGCAGAGCATATACACTATTGATACAATATCTCTATACAGTTCAAATTTTATTAAGTAATTCATCTTATGATAGTTCCCAAAAATGCCCTCTTAATTTCTTTTTCTTACCATCAATTCTGAATTCATCCAATTTGATCTTTAATTATTTTTACACTATATCAAATTTTGATCTGATTAGGCAATTTGATATATTACTTTAGTTTTGAAATCTGTTTTGACAGTAAATTTACCGTTCAAGGAGAAATATTGAAAAAATGTCTATCATTAATTATTTTAAAAATTTTAATCAGATCACCTCTGATTCTTCTTTCTAGTAAAGTGGTTAATCCTAATTTCTCTAATCTCTCCCTGTAACTGTAATCTTTCAGGATTAAAAAATAAACATTTAGTAGTTGAATAGTAACAAATTTCATATCAATATTCTAAAAATTCTGGTCTTTCATTTCTAGAAATCAGATAATTGATTTGTTTCAAGAAAATCAGCAGTTTAAATACATAGGTATCAAAAGGAAAAAAAAGAAGCCTATATAGTGCAGGATTCAAATGTGCAATTCAAATGATGTCTTTGCTATTTCACATGCTGTGAATGTTAGTTTGAAGATTGAGATTCTAAACAGTGTACGAGTCACTCTAAATATTGTTACTTTTTTCCCCATAATAGTTGCTACAAATCATCATTATAATCAACAACGGTTTCTTAGCTTTTTTTTTTCTTTTAAATACTCAATGCACTGCAGAACCCAGGTCTGCCTAAGTTTTTCAGGATACTTCTTAGTATTCTAGCTGATCTCACCAGTGCTTTGATTTGGACAGTCTTAATCCTAACTTGGATCTCTATTTCCCTGAATCTTTATTTCTGGTTCCAAGTAATCTATGATTGATATTTGTTGTATCGTTGTGGTGAATGATACAAAGAGAAGAATGAGTGCTTAACATATTTCTCATAATTGTCTTTAATTGGAATCATTTTGAGATGAGGCTTCTTAATCTGATAATTAATTTTTTTTTTTTATTTATTGTGGACTTTTTGTCCTCATCTTGGTAGTTTTTGTGTTGTTTCTTCTTTCACTACGTTTCAGCCAAATTTCACCTCAGGCCTTCTTCAGGTGATTAACTGCGACCTCGTATAGGAATGCTGAGTCTTGTAACCATATCTCCAGTAATTACTGCCTTCCATAGCTGTTGTCTATCGCACCATGTTTTTGACCAAGTAAACCTCTGGCCAGCTTGGGTAGGATTTGAAACCGCTATCTTCTGACAATGCTCACCTGGAACCATAGAGACTCAACGCCTCTATCCGCTGTGCCATGGGCCCCGAAGGGCGATCAAGGATGGATTTTTTGGTCTTATAAATCCAATTATTTGTTCTCCTTATCTGGTCTTCCATAGTCGGGTCTGTACTGAATTTGTAATTGTCTTTAATTGAAATCGTTTTGAGATGAGGCTTCTTAATCTGAGAATTAATTTATTTATTTATTTATTGTGGACTTTTTTGTCCTCATCTTGGTAGTTTTTGTATTGTTTCTTCTTTCACTACGTTTCACAAATGTGGTGTGATAGACAACAATTATGGAAGGCAGTAATTACTGGAGATATGGTTACAAGATTCAGCATTCCTATCCGAGGTCACGGTTAATTACCTGAAGAAGGCCAGAGGTGAAATTTGGCTGAAATGTAGTGAAAGAAGCTTAACATATTTATTCAGCACCAGTATCCACTGCTAACGGATATATACAGAAAACAAAGTATAATAAGTTACAAACAGTTAACAAGACAACTTACAAGGAATACAGGAGGGTCAAAATGCTGTATAGCCAAATGAAGTAAGATCAGTTTGAATATTTATCAGCTTAATATTGATTTATTAATCAACTTGTAATCAACCGTTGAAGTCGTTAATCATAGGCTATTTAAGGCTATGAGCCAGGGTAGAGTGCTGAAGGGGTGTTAGCTACTCTACAACAGTATTACAATTGCTTTTACATTCAACATGTTTAGTTCTCGGGCAAAGTCCTTGTATTTCTCAAGTCTTTCACTTTCTGTTTATTATGATCTACTGGAATAGCAAAGTTCTGAAAGACATCATGCATATCAGACTGATGCCCAGCATAGAATTTCATACCGAACCACCACCTAGTTTGTTGCAGTCTCCTGAATATCCATTGGAGCGAATTTGTCCCTCATATTGAAGTCTTTGAAAAGATCACCAGCATTGAGGCCATACTACTGAAGGTCCCTGTTACACTGGGTTGGACACATCTCCAGGATGAGAATTCATCACCGGAGCAGGATCATACACAGTAGCAAGCTCTCTGTTAACCATTTTGACAGAGGGGCATTAAAAGAGCCATTCAAAGACAGCTTGATGCCTGTCATATCCACCATCTCAGATGGTCCAACCAATCTGACAACTATGACACCCGGTGTCTCATCATCAATAAAGTCTCCCTCTAATGGCTAAAGACGTAAAAGGAAAAATCACAATACTATGCCAACAAGCTCTGACCAGTCCTGCAGTGATCGTGTCTGCCTGACTTGCATCAGCCTTATCAATGATGAACATGCCTGCAGTTAGCATCTTCATTCATGAAGCCAAGCCATGATCATGACTGGAATATTAAAGTCCATCAGCAGACGTTAATTTTTTTCTTGTTTATTATAACAAGGTCTTATCTTCTGGCCAGGATTGGGGAATTTGTTTCTATCTCAAAGTCCCAGAGAATTATGTGGGTCTTATTTTTTGGGATAGTTTCTGGTTTATGCATGTACCATTTGTCAGTATAGTCATTTGCACAGTTCTCAGTGGATCAGCTTGCCCACTCAGTTATGCCTGATCTTGTACTCTTTCTGGACCATTTTACTGCATTCACTAATTATGTGGTTTAGTGTTTCATCTCTCTCTCTCCATAAAATCTTCTCTTGTTAATCTATTGAGACTTAATTAGTTTTTATGGTATTATTTTGGGTTGCTATCGCTTCTCTCTATAGGTTTTCTCTTTGAAGCCATATCCAGATCATCTTGTACACAAGTTTTTCTTTTAAAGCATCCATATATAATTGCAATTCTTTCCATTATTGTTTTCTTGATTTAATAATATCTATTCTTCTGTTTGGACACACATTTCTCAAGACTGGCAAGTTCTCATTATTATTTTGGTTGGTCCCATTGATAGGATAGCAGCAGAGATACTATTTAAAATCAAGGGCCAGTGAGATTCACGGCATCAATCACTCCACCTTGCAAAGCTAATTCTTAAAACAAGAAACTTTTCTACCAATATTCAGAAGTACAGTGATAGTGCAAGAGTCAATATGAAGGGTTTGACAGTGACTGGTGCAACAATGAACCTGTCTGAACCAGACACATATTCACTTGTGTTAATATAAGAGTTTGCGTTTCGGCTGGTATAGTTTTTTAGATTGAAATTTGCCTCCCGCACCGGTCACTTCCGGTTGGAAGGTGTGGGAGGGACTTCCGGCTTGAACACCGGCTGGCGCGAATTCAGCCTTTTTCAAATCAACTGGCATGCGAGACTGACATTTCTCTTGTCGTGGATCACTAGCAAGGCAAAAAGAGGTAAGCACGTGAATTCTCTTAATTCGATTTAAATTATCACTTTCATGGTGTGTTTCCTCTTTTGGAACATTTACGAGTGCATTTATTTTGTTTCAGTTTTCACGTTGAAGATTGTATGTTGGAGAACGTCTATATGTTGAAGAGTGTATACATGTAGAATGTACGCATTTTACGCTGAACACGTGCGGAAATAAAGATATACAACTTCACTAGTACGAGACTCGTGTCTTTGATTTCTGACCCCAGTTGCTGCTGTTACACACTTGGTTTGCAATCTTAAGCATCTTGTGCAGCTGATCCTGGTTGATGTGATGAGATTGTAACTAGTGAATGTACAAGGATTGTTGAAAAAGTTTTAAGCCTCACCAAGAAAAAAACATTGAATATTTTTGCGCTAATAACTCAGTACCACTTTTTATAAAATTAGAAAAACTAATTTGGATTTTTCTAATTTTTATTTTTAAGTGTCAGTGTACTGCTATAACAAATATTTTCAGCTATGCTCTTCTTTCTCAGTAAGGCTAAGAACTTTTTGAACGACCCTCATATTGTAACAGGTGGAATCCCTTACTAGTGACTTTCCACTTTGGAATGATAGGAGAGTAATCCCATCAGGTTTTATGCCACTTCCTTCAGGTTAAATCTGGGGTAGAATCTCTGTGGCATATAACAATTATGGTGGTAAAGGTGTTGCACAACCAGTGGTGGCTATGAGCACTCACTGACCTACAAAATAGTCCGCAAGGGGATGTTCAAACTTTCCACCTTTAATGCACAAACTCTCCACTAGGCATGCACATTGCAGTTCTGGTTTACACTAAATGGAGAATGGTGTGAAAGCGAGTGGTCAGGGTATTAATCATTCAAATGCTCAGAAATTGAGAGCTGCGTCTGCCTTCTGGTGGTGGTGGTGGTTTTTGTGGGCATCCCATGACAAACCACTCACTAGTTATAGCTGAGCTCATCTACAGTCTAATCAAGAATATGTGTGTGATCAGAGAAGTTCTGATGAACAATCATGGATAATGAAGCATGCAAATGTGGCTATTGGCAACTTTTAAACATCATTCATTGAGAAACTTCACGCATAAATAATGTGTGGAGCTGGTTTAAACCAACATCAGGTAAAGACCATCATACGTACAAAGACATACGAGTAACAACTATTATGGTGCATAAAATATTATTATATTACATTATAATGCAATTTTATGATGATACAATAAAATATCATCAATATAACGCAATATCATGATAATATACTACCATTATTATGCAACAGTAAAGTAAAGTTGGCAACCTTAGTCAAGGGTGACCTGAAGGCTTCCTTTTCAATAGCTACTACACCGAGGTGTAGGGTAGGGTGCTATTCTATTCCCTGGATTGCTCCACTTTACCCTTGATCCTTACTTTATACTGCTGAGTCTTAAGCAAGGTGACATCAAGTACCATTTTTTTGAGTCTTTGCTATGTCTTGACCTGGGATTGAGCCCCAGTTTTTGCCAATGGTCCAGGAGACCAGGGTTCAATCCCAGGTTGAGTCATACCAAAGACTCAAAAAATGGTACTTAATGCCGCCTTGCTTAACATATTATATCCTGCTACAATGTCAAAGTATTCCATGTCTCCATCTGGTGATCATACTTTTACTTTGGTGTTTCTATAGAGAATCGTTATTGCTGCTACGGTTTCTTTAGGTATGCCGTACGCTAGTAGGATTTGTCCCATCTTTCCTCTGTGAATTGAATCGAAGGCCTTGGTAAAGTCGACAAATATTAATGTTGCTTGTAGGTTTTTTGCCCATACACCTTCAAGGATTCTACGGATGGTTAATATTTGTGAGGTCGTGGATCTATTTCTTCAGAAGCCATGATAGTAAAATATTATAATGCAATATTATGATAATATACTACCATTATAATACAATATCATGATAGTAAAATATTATAATGCAATATTATGATAATATACTACCATTATAATACAATATCATGATAGTAAAATATTATAATGCAATATTATGATAATATACTACCATTATAATGCAGTATTAAAGTACATGCATGTATCTAATCATGCAATGTTTGTGCTGTTGTTAACTGTACATACCCCCCCCCTTGTATGAATACTCTGTTCACCTTTGTTTGACACTGGTGACTTAAGTAATTAAACAAATGTACACGACAAAAATAATTATTATGAAATATCACATATGATTTTGCATGAAAAATATAAACATCTCCAGAGAGATAGATATGAGATTATTGGTGCTAATTCAGTTGGATTTGCATAATATTTCTTAAAAAAATGTCTCTTAATAAAACATTCAGCAAGAAATTCAAAGAGTTATTCTTCTTCCATCAATTCTCATATTAAAAAATAAATGTCTAAATGATGTTATTTTCCAGGGAATTTAAAATCTTTTTTCATGGCTTTTCATGTTGTAAATTTGTTTAGTGAAAGTTTAGTGCACATATATAACAGTAAATATGAAATATATATATAGTAATAAGTACAAAGACATAAAATAGGCATTTTTTAAAAAGAAAAATGCCACAACAACATTTAAAGCAATTCCTGTAGAAAGGAAATCCTCGGCTATGATTAATAAAGATAAAAGTTTGAAAGAAAATCTTCTATATTATGTTTAGCAATTTTGTACACATTATTTTTTTTGTATATATTGTATCATTTTTTATATAATGTATTTTTTAAAAAGAAAAATGTCAAGACAACATTTAAAGCAATTCCTGTAGAAAGAAAATCCCCAGTTATAATTAAAAATGAATCAAGTTTTAAAAAATTACGAAATACATTACATATTTAGCAATTCTAGTATTGTATATCTTAATTTATTTTATTTGTATGTGTTGTAAACTAACAAAAGATTACTGAATGAGAAATAACTAAAATGGTTCGTTGGAAATGAAATGGGAATCTTTATAACTTTAAAAAGATACCATACTCGCTAGCAGCATGAAGAAGGTACCCCTCTGCTAGTGGTGAACTACTTAGCATATTACCTCCTCTTATAATATTGTCTAATATACTGGGTGGAACGATAAAATTGTCTCCCTAGAAAAGACAACATGATTCCATTTCCGTTTAATAAAAACCAGTTTTCTTTTTTTGTTGCAGACCATTGTCATGTGGTCTGCCACAGAGAAGAGAGAAATAAGAAATTTCCCCAATCCCTCCACATTTGAATTAACAGGCCCCAAAGGCTGACTGTTAAAAGAGGAAATTAGAATGTAGGTCAAGCTATCTGTACTCCATAACCTCACCTGGGTGGATAGAGAAGGGGACATAGAGGTCAAGATAGTAGCCCAAATGAATCGCCTGACAGGGTGAGGAAGAAGAAAGAGGCCAAATGATTGGCCAGAACCCTAAAGCCGGAAGTAGTATCCCTTTTCGTCAGAGGAAATAGGGATAAAGAATATCAGTTTTTAGGACGGAGGTCGCCGTGAGAAGACGTAGGATCTGCTGCCAAAACTCCGGGTGCAGAAGCGAAATAGAGCTCTTGGACAGGAGATAGCAGACGCCTTCAAGCCGAGCTCCACAGAATCCCGCTAACCCGTGAAAGGAAGGAAATCCCAGAAGAAGCCCGTCGAAGAAGCTAAGTAAACCTTAAAACTGTTTTCTCCCTCCACCCTTCCTAAGTATTGCAATTGTATGCTCTCCCTCTCAATTTAAAGAAAGAAGCATATAGAGAATTATATGCATTAAGAAAAGAAGAGAAAGGGAATGAAAAGATTCATTTCATAAACTGTGAACATATGAGTGGACTTTGCTACCTTTTCAAGGTTCAAGAGAAAAGACAGAAAAGAGAGAAAAGAAAAGAAAGATATTGTGTTTAAGTCTTGTCTGCTAGTAATATAGCCGGCACCTCAATTATTTGCTTGTCCGCACGTATTAAAACCTTGTTATATTTTAGATGTCCCCTTGTGTTGAAATTTATTCATTGTGTTGTTTCCCTATCGAATTGCCTTCTTTTGCATGTTCCTTTGCAGCTTCATTTTCGTCTCAATTTATTCTCGCTAAATATCTTATTTGCCTTTAAAAACATTATGCGGGAAATTGAAATTGTCGACTACGATTAATAATATTATATCTAAACCTAGAGGCCCATATCTTCCATTATCCTGGGAGTGGAAGGAAGACGAAGTGGCCTGGTGGGTGTGTGTAACGTGAAATTTGGAAACCCCTTGCCAGCGGCAGTCAGTCTTGCCCCAAATTAACCCCCACATTATCTGCCAGTTCCCATGTGCCCGAAGAAGGAATCTTAACTGGGACTTATTCTGTGAGGGATCAAGTGCCAGACTGCCTCGACTCCGTCACACCATCTACTAGTTGGCCAGTTGTGTACAAATCCCAAGAGCAATAGGAGCCTTCTATCATGTCTGAAAGTGACACAATGTTCAACGAACAAGATTGGAGATGCACTACTGTACAACTCATGCTCTCTACCGATCCAAGTTATGACAACAAGACCATTGCCAGCACCTTCAAAATACAAATCTGGATAGTCACGAATAACAGGGACGTGCCCAGGGTGATGTAAACAAAGTTTCCAGCTACAGTTATGGTCTTTGGTATGGTTTCAAGTGAAGGCAACATCATGCCACCTCACATCGTCAAAGTCGGCTTGAAAGTCAATACCAAAGTGTACCTGGATGTGCAAAAGAGTGTGGTGATCACCTGATGCAATCAGGTGGCCGGTAGCAGACTCTGGGTGGGCAGCAGGACTCGGCACCGGCCCACAAGTCCAAAGATACCCAGGCTTGGCTTCAGAAGGAGTGCTACGACTTTGTACCCATCTCTCACTGCCCCCCTCTTCCTCTGACATGAACCTGCTGGACTACTTCGTTTGGTCATATGTCGAGAACATCCCCAACATGACCTCCCACAACACCAAAGCCAGCCTGATTGCCGCCATCTGCCGAGTATTTGCCGAGCTCCTGTCATTGCTTGTGGAAAAGGCATGCTCCCAGTTCCGGATCTGTATTGAGGCGGTGATTGAGGCTGAAGGCGGCTACATTGAATAGATATCAGCTCTACTACATAATCAAATTACCTGAATTGATTTTTTCAATAAAAGTTTTAAAATAAAACTGTAGTGTTGTTTTCTTTAGGACGACAATTTTATTGTTCCACCCTGTATTAATGAGGATTAGAACATACCCATTAATGTTCATAGGTATGGTATATAACAGCATGTATTAATTGTATATTTTATATAATGTATTGTAAATAATAATTTTTAAAGAAAAATGGTTCGACAACATTTAAAACAATTTCTGTGGAAAGAAAATCCTTAGCTATGATTAAAAATGATTCAAGTTTGAAAGAAATTTCTAAATACACTTATATATTTAACAATTTCTGTTTTGTTTTGTTTTGTTTTTTTTTGTATGAGGGTTGTTGAAAAGTCATAGCTGAACATTTTCAACTGATTATTTGTTTTTTCTGTTTAATGGCGTATCAACATTTGTGATTTGGTTTAGTTTTGTTTTATGGCATATCAACCATTGGAGGTTATTTAATGCCAAATCCTCTTTATACATATATATCCAATATGATTTGTAAACACATTTTGTTAACATTTTTAAACAAACCTGAGCTCATTTTTTTGCACACAGTTAAATGGTTCCATGTAGTGATATGTGTTACTAACAATTCAATTAAACATCAGTCGTTAGTTTATTCACAGTTAAATGATCAAACAGATCTATTTCTAACAATTCAATTTCGCATAAGTGAACAAAGTTAAATGATTCTAAGTATTGCTATGTATCACTAACAATTCAATTAAACAATTAAACATTAGTCATTTGTTTACACTCTGTTTAAATAGTCAAAGAGTTCTATTTGACCTACAGATAAACAGATAGGACCCTATCAGATGCTACCACTCCAGGTCAGAATGAAGCAATGGCTATGAAGAGATACTCCACATTCTCTAAACCTCCTAGGCTGGAACCTTGCCATCAGATTGTTCAATGTCATATCTAGGTCACTCGTTGGGGTGGGGGTCTTACCCTTTTGTAGAGATGAAGTCGGTGTATTCTACAGCTTCAGCTGACTGGCTCAACTTTTGTGGGTCATTTAAAGCCAAAACCATCTTTGTAGAACAGTCATGATACTATCTAACCCAGAGCTGGAAGATTTTTAATAAAGATCTTAAGATTGAGAAAACTGTCTTCGAGATGTGTCTCAAGAATGTTGAAGCCAGAGCACAAGCTGAAAAGGGTTGACATTTCCAGGACACTGACTCTCCAACTTTTTTGGTTGAGGCTTAGAACTTTTTCAATCCCTCATTAATTGTAAATAATATATATAATAATTTTTTTTAAAGAAAAATGCTTAGGCAACATTTAAAGTAATTCTTGTAGAAAGAAAATTCTCAGCTATGATTAAAAATGAAACAATTTTGAAAGAAAATCCTAAATATATTTATGTAATCAGAAATTTCAGCATATTATATATTAGGCTTTTTATATGTATTAATTGTATTGTGTACATATGATATTTTGTATGCAATTGGGTTTTTAAAAACATTGGATTGTACATTTTATATAATATGATGTATGCTATGTAATTGTTATTTTTTTTTTCTAAGAAATGTATTGTGCATTTCATATAATGTATTTCATATAATAACTTTTTAAAGAAAAATGCTTTGACATTTAAAGCATTTCCGATGGAAACAAAATCCTCATCTATGATTAGAAGGTCTACAAGTTTGAAAGAAATTCCTAAATATATTGTGTTTAACAATTTTAGTATTGTAGATGTTAGATTTTTTTTTTTTTTTGGTGTGTATTAATTGTATTGTATATTTTATATATTGTATTACATGAATATTTTTTCAAGAAAACTGCTTAGACAACATTTAAAGCAATTGCTATGGAAACAAAATCCTCGTCTAATATCAAAAGTGATACAAGTTGGAAAAAATCCTTTGCTAATCAAAATAATCAAGGCTTATGCAGTAGAAGACAAATGACAACATTAAAAATGTGATTAAAAATTGCACAAAAATGAGGGTAGGCTAAAAAATTCATAAGCTGACTGTGATACTCTCATAGAATGTAATCAAATGAGTTTTAATATTCAACATAGTCTCCTCCTGTGGTTTACAGACTTTTTGATGCAATGCTTGGATCTTATTACTTAAAAAAAAAAAAAAATCAGTACCAGCAGATGATCTTTTCAGTTAACCCTCTTTTGTAGACAACAACAACAATAGGAAAACAAATTTTAAAATTGAGAAAAGGAATAACAAATTGAATAAAGGAATAATAGTCAGTTGTGCTCACACCAAACTGTGATAGAAAAATCATTTTATAATTTAAAAAAAAAAAAAAAGAAAGAAAAAAAAGCAAAAGAAAATAGATATAACAAAAATAATTGGGAAGTGAGGGATGAGTGAAATTACAATCATTGAATTATTTTGTCACACTTGACTGTTTCTAAATAAATCAGGCAGATCTTTCCTGTCAAACATATTTATTTACGAGTGAATCTAATTATACCAAAAAGTCATAGAGAGGTATACATTAATAAATCCACCCGATCAATATGAGAGCATGTATGTAGTGGTATTTGCCTTTGTTCATCAACAGATGATTAGACTTCAAAATCACAATAGCCAAAAATATACTTATAAAGATTCATAGGCCTTGCAAAGCATTCTGGACTCCAATAGTCATTTTCTGAGCCTGAATGTGTTCACTAACCAATCCTCCATGGGCAGGATGTAACACAAGGTCAATTTTTAAGCAGAGTACCAGGCCATTGGCCAAATGAGTAGAGTGTTTACTGGAAGACCAGGGTTCAATCCCAGGTCGAGTCATACCAAAGATATAAGAAATGGTACTTGATGCCGCCTTGCTTAACACTCACCATTATAAGGTTAGGATAAAGGGTAAAGTGGAGCAATCCATTGAATCGAGTAGTGCCCTCCCCTACACCCCCGTGTAGTAGCTATTGAAAAGGGAGGCTTCGGGTCATCATCGACTATGGTTGCCAACTTTACTTTTACAGTTGGGTAAAATACAGTTTTCCTTCTCCTAGGCCAGTTGCCTTATCAAGAGTAAAGAGCATAACCTCCCCTACTATTTGCTCTTAAATGTGACAAGAAAAAATGGATTCATGCCTTTCCTAAAGGCATTAGCATGAATTGAAATGCAAAAAGCTTGATCTTGTAGATTCTTTGTGAAGCATAGAAATGCTGCCTTATCATGCCAGTGGTGCAGCTGCATTTTTTTAAATTAGAGGAGTTGTTATTTTAATGACCACGAGTCAAGAATTAAGTTTTTTCTTCTCCTAGGCTAGTTTTTCTACCGTCATGGCCAAAGAGCCCTGTTTGTCCAACTATTTCTCCATAGCTGGGATTTATTCCTTTCCATAGGATGTTAGAACAATGTGAAATGCAAACAGCTCCTTTCAGGAATTTGAATTCAGCTTTTTGAATTTATTTTCTATGATGAGCCAGCTCATTGGCCTAGTGGGTAGAGTGTTCGTCAATGGTCTGGGAGACCAGGGTTCAATCCTAGGTTCAGTCATCCCCAAGACTTAAAAAATGGTACTTGATACCTCCTTGCTTAACACTCAGCATTATAAGGTACGTATCAAATGTAAAGTGGAGCAATCCAGGGAAAGGAGTAGCGCCCTCTCCTACACCTCGGTGTAGTAGCTACTGAAAAAAGAGCCTTTGGGTCACCCTTGACTACAATCACCAACTTTACTTACTTTTCTATGATAACAAAACTATTATGACATCTACAGAAATGGAACTCCCCGTGAGAATCAAACTCACTGGTAATAGTCTGCTGGCTGAGCTTGTTAACCATGCAGGATGCTATAAAAAACTAGACATTGCTTAATTCAGCACAAGTCCAGAAATATGGAGTACTTAGTGAGGAACAAATTCATAGAGTAGTGATTGGTGTAGTTTATTAACCATTACGCCATGAAAGGATATCCTATTCTTGACTAGTGGTAAGACTGAATCTAGGAAATAGTCTTAATTCTAATGAGGTATTGTTAAAACTTATTACAACTTTTATGGTTATATAAACACATTCCTTTTCCTTGTAATGCATACCTTATCCCTGAAGACAGATAAGTAGATACTATGGTATGAATGTATATATCTGTCAGGTATCACCTTTTACTCTGTGGACTGTCATGACAAGTGACATGAATATGGTATTGTAAAAAGAAAGAAAGGAAGATTTTTGTGAGAGATGAGTTGGCTGAGCAAAACTATGCGCAACTCATCTCAGTCTGAACTGGCTGTTAGATTATTGAGTATACCTCTAGTCAATAGCTTGGTAGAGACAGAAAGAGTCACTCCTCCTGAAAGAGGAGAACTATTTATGGCACGTTGGGAGATTCCATCATGCACATATGGGCCAGTCCATTCCTTGGATTGTGATTGGCTGGATCATCTCATTGGATATGCTTGTACATGAATACGAGCCCTCAGTCCAGTTCAAGCCGTCAGTCTTGTGCATAAGCTGGACCTCTGGTAAGTGTTGCTGCTATTATTATCATTATTATTGCTGTTGTGTGTTGTTGCCTTCTACAGTTCTTTTGTTTATTCTACACTGGCCAAGTGCTATCCTACAATGAATTAGTTGTATGCTATTTGGTTTCTAAACAAGCTTTGGTAAACACGAATACCACAATGTCTTTGATACTTGAAGTCAGATTTGTCAAATTAATGGGAATATGGGTACTGACTACTGACTTCATGGTAGAGCACAGGGACTCTACATTAATAATCCTGACAAATACAAGGAACAATTAAAAGTATCAAGAAAAACCATTGGCTAATCCCTTAGCAAACAAAAACAATCTGAAATTTTTAAAAAAGTTCAAAAACTAATATTTACATTTAATAAAGTTTATACTTCTTGAGTATTGAAAATTTTACTAATACAAGGTTATTCCTTAAAAAAAGATTTCCTATATGTTGTATCATTGATATAAGTTGGCAACCATCGTCAAGGACTACATGAAGGCTCTTTTTTCAATAGCTACTACACCAAGGCATAGGGGAGGGTGCTACTCCTTTCCATGGATTGCTCCACTTTACCCTTGAAACATACCTTATAATGCTGAGTGTTAAGCAAGGAGGCATCAAGTACTTTTCTTTGAGTCTTTGGTATGACTCAACCTGAGATTGATAAAAATTATGAATTATATATTTGTTAGGGTTGATAAAATTCAAGTAAGTAAGTAAGTAAAGTTGGGGACCATAATCGAGGGTGACTCAAAGGCTCCCTTTTCAATAGCTACTACACCATGGTATAGGGTAGGGCTCTACTCCTTTCCCTGGATTGCTCTACTACCCTTGATCCATACCTTATAATGCTGAGTGTTTAGCAAGGAGGCATCAAGTACCATTTTTTTAAGTCTTTGGTATGACTCAACCTGGGATTGAACCCAGGTCTCCTGGGCCATTGGCAAACATTAAGCAGTGTCACAAAAAAACTTATTTTTCAAACATGTGAAAAGTTTAGAATTTGAGAAAAAAAAATGTAATCAATCCAATACTCTTGCCATTCAGATTTTTATTACTATCTTAAGAATGTTTCTTTTTGATATAATTGTCAATGTATTTGGCTTCTGGTTATGTATTTAATGTAAAATGAAAAACAAAACAAAAAGAAAATAACAAAACAGTTGAAATTGTATCAAGAATAAAAATCAGTAAAATTGAACTGTAACAAATAATTGCTCTTATAGAATTAAAATATATCTAATCATGAGTTTCTCCTCAGAATCTGCAACAACAACAAACTTGGCGAAATAAAGAAATAAAACTGCTTTCTTTTTATATTGAAATTCAAAAGATTTTTTTTTTCTAAGTGAAACAAATAAACTGTTCATACATTTTAACAATAATAACATCAATTATCTTGTTTTTATTTTGTATGGAACAAACATATCATTTCAGACTCAAAATGGTTACTTTTACAGGTACACACACACTTGTAACTAAATTTTATAAAAACAAGATTAATGCCATTTCAAAATGAAACAATGTTTTTTTCATCTATTTTATATTAAGATATGCTTATATAGAATTTAAAAAGTGATTACATTAGTATTCATATATTATAAAGGCAGATATTTCTGACTAGTTTTGTCTTCTTTAAAATAAAAATGCTAATAAGGATGATTTTAAAAAATGTTCTTTAAAATTGAATTTTTAAATACAATTGAAAAATATCTTTTTAAAAAGATGGAAAAAAATTGGAAGAATATTAAATTGATACAAAACTCCATTTAAAATTAGTTTGAAGTGTGTTCAAACGAAGTATTACAAGGTGACATGAACTAAGACTTTGGAAAAAATACTGCAAAATATTTGAATGATTCTTGGAATAAACTACCTTCAGCAATGGTAAATACTTCATCATTCAACTCTTAAGTCTAAGATTATTTGGTTTAATGGCATATCAACTCTTGATGATAATAAATACCAAGTCTGATTTATACATATATTATATATGGTATATCATCTTTCTTGAGTCCCAGTTAGATAAAGTATAGGTTAATCATATATACTCTATGGAAACGCAAATACCATCTCAAAATATACAGAAAATACAAGTGATGATGACAATGACCAACTGATAAGTCTTCAGATTTAATAAATTCAAATCATGAAGATTACTATTAGATTCTGCAATATGACCATGAAACCATTTTTTGAGTCTTTGGTATGACTAGACCCGGGATTGAACCCCAGTCTCCTAGACCATTGGTGAACACTCTACTTATTAGGCCAATGGCCTGGTTATGTTGGCTATATTTAATTTGTTTCTACTTATCAAGCTAGTTGTCTTGATATTTATTCAACAAGTTCCTCCTTATAGAGATCCTATGTAAACCTGAATAAATTCCCTTTCGTTTCAATTTTTTACTTTTTTTTTTTTATTGAGGAAATACTTAAAATTAAACTTTGAATAATGGGATTTATATGAAAATTGCTATTTGCCTGACACTTTGTGGAATTGATTATCATGTGTATCTTTTTTAATAAGGCCAAAGTTTATCATCTAAGCACAGAAAGTAAATGACATTTAGTGGTGCATGGATTATGAAATGACTTTTTTGATGTCTATGAACTTTTACAGGATTATTTTGGCGGCCATATTTCAATATAAAATGGAAAGCAGTTTTCTAAAAGAAAATAAATCAGTTCGGACAGAAAGTGATATCACCTCTTCTGAAAATTCCTCAGATAATTGAGAATCCTGTTAAAAACAAATAGTAAGACATAATGAAATTAAAGATATAAATATAAAGGTATTAATGACACACACACACACACACACACATATGTGTGTATATATATATATATATATATATATATATACACACACACACACATAAGATAATGATATTGTACAATGTGATTACGAAATATTGTTATATAATAGCCGCCAACTACCACCCTCAATGACCTAATGTGGCAGATATGTATGGAAATGTGTATAGGAGTGACTGACAGGGACAGGTCAAAGATTCAATCCCTTCTGAGGCAGCAATTGAAAATCATATGAGCAAATGTTGATTGGCTATAGGTGGTTCCCATAGAATTTAAGTTTTTGTCATATTTGAACAGCTAGTTAGTTGAATTTGAGACATGAAGACAAATGGTCAACTAATTTGAAGCTTTAGCAAAACATTTGGGAAATGGCTCTCCACAACTTCCTTTATCAATAAACTGTGAATTACCATGTCTTGAGAGAAATTGTTGATTGGTTTTCTGTTGGCTTCTGTACAATTTAAATTTAGAGTTGACATTCTCCTAGACTGGTTGGCTATCATAAAGAGAGTGCTCATTCAGCCCCAGTGTTTTACTACAGTGAGTGGAAAAGCAGATTCATACCCTTTGCCAGAATTAGAACTCAGCTTCCTGTTTTCCTTTTTTGTGACCATAACCCCACCTCCTCAAACTTGATAATTGTAAAATTATTAGCTGAGATCATTTTATTCAAAATAACATGCATTCAGATATATCATAAACAGACACCATTTCATTACTCCGATATGACTTTTAATATAGATATTTACATTTACTAAGGTTATTCTAAAAACACAAGGTGTTGTATATTGACCTACGACTGGGCTGGGCTGTCAAAATAGGAAATGCACCTATGTAAATAACAGGTACATCCGGTCGAGGAATATCAGAATTATAACCTTGACCATGGATGGGTTGAATGAGTGCAATTTTGACGCCCACAAGAAGAAGGTGGGCACTGAACTATTATATAACTCAGCGAAGACAGGAAGTCAGTTAGTTTAGAGACCAGATCAGTTGGAGATAGGATGTGGTAGAGAAAGCCAGCACCCAGCAGAGTGGGCCCTCAGGCCCCCAATTGAGCAGTTGCAGTCTGGAGACCAGTTGGAGAGAAGATGCTGGAATGAGAACGTGTCCCAGAGAGGCTGGGCCCCAGGTCCCTGGTTGAGCAGCCCAGGAGAACGGGAAAGAAACGCGGTTATGGCCAATAGAGTGGGGGTCAATATGTTGCAGTTCTGTTCGGTCTCCAACACTGTCTCACACACAAACCTTTCAAATAAAGTGAGAGGTATATTTTTCTAAGAAATGTGTCGTTCGTCTTCATTGTGTAGTCGTTAGGATTACGCATGCATATGTAGAATCTACATATGCATGCGTAATCCTAACGACTACATTGTAGATGTATATCTATACAACAAAGGGAGATAACTACACAATAACTTTACAATGTTTTATAATGTTACATTATGTCAGGAGATTGATAGTACTGTTTAGTTAAGATAAATAAACTAAATCACTGGTCGGCCCATGTACGTATGCAGATAAAATAAATCCCAGACAACAAAGCAGTCAGCTTTTGAAGGTCATACAAGGTACTATTTACCAACCCCTCCGCTCGGGCAGGATATGACACAAGGTCAATTTTTAAGCGGAGTTTAACAGGTTTTGAATTCAGAGTTTTCCTTCTCCTAGACTAGTTCCCTCACCAAGGCTGAAGAACCCAGTCCGTCCCACTATTTACCCATAGCTGGAGGGAGAATAAGGGGGTTCATACCTTTCCCAAGGGTATTTGCCCGAAAGTGAACGTAATAGCGCGACTGGAGTACGAACTCGCGTACTACGATTCTGCAGTTCATCACTTTAACCATTACACCACGAGGACACCCATACAAGGTGGTCAGAAAATTTAGGCAAAAAATTTTGAGTAGTGAGGAGATATTTCTAGTATGAAAGGTCAGAGGGTATTTGACCATCAGAGAGGATAAGTGACAGGGAATAGTGTGTGTTTGCACAAAGCAGAGTGTATCCAACCATCAACCTAGAATGTTAGAAAATTTTGATTTCCCAAATCAAAGAATCTTGTTGGTATCAGAAGTGAGAAAAAAAAAAGAAGATTAATTGTATTTTAAGTAATTGTTCATGGACAAATAAAACTAAAACTGAAATTTTTTGCATTGTCAACGGTTGGTATCAGCATGAAAAGAGAAATATCTTACAACCAGAAAGAAGTTGGTAACCTGTTTGTTTCTTGAGAAAACAGAACTAAAGAAAATTTGACCACCCTTCACAGAAAAAACTGATAGTGAGCTGAACTGTGCTTTGAATGTCACATTAACTACTCACCAAAGAACCCTTATACAATGTAGCAACCATTTGTCCTAGTGACTGATACAGTGCAGAAATAGTACTATGAATTTGATACATAATTTATTTTAATGAAGCCATAGTACAATACTCAAGTATGGGAATTTTCAGATTTAAAAAGAGAGCATATTTTGATTGAGTTTTGAGGTGGAATGATCCCTGGGACATTCCATTGAGCTGTGATCCTGGGGTAGACACTGTTATATTTGTGTATGGTAATGCATGAGAGAGAGAAGGTTGTCTTGAAAAGGACAATGCTGCATTTCAGCTGTTTCTGTAATTAAAAAGGTCATTTAGTGAAAAGTTCTGTTTTGGAAGCCCTTAAAGTTACATAAGACAGTGGCAGTTGGAAGGGAATTTTGGTATTCAGAGCATAGACTTATTTGTAATCATGTTTGGGGAAAGGAAGGTTGGCTGTAGGGCAAGACTCACAGCAGTTCTTTTGAGAATGATAAAATTTGATGGGTGCCTAAGCATTCTTTATTAACCTGGTTGCAGATAGAGCCACAAGAGAGGTCGATATACAACATTGATGAGTGTGTAAGGGTCTCTTATGTTACTCTCATTTATGTGAGAAGAAAACTATAAGACAGTGGGGAGGAGATGTACTGGGATATAACTGGTTAGAAGGGGATATTTTCACTGCATTTACTGCATTGGGTAAAGATGCCTATAGAGCTACTGTGCTGCATGTTCTTAAATACAGTAGTTTGCTCAAGGATCTATGATATGGATTTGGGTTTGTGTTTGTTTGGGTTTTATGGCATATCAACTCTTGTACGTTATTTAATGCCAAATCCATTTTTATACAAATAAGCTGTTCTAGTTTAAACAATTCAGTTTAGCATAAGTACACAGTTTAATTGTCAAAAACATTTCTATTTCAAGCTATCCAGTTTTGTCAAACAGTTCTGATTCAAACAATTTAGTATAAGTATAGTTTTTGTTTACACAGTTAAATGTGAAAACAGTTCTATTTCAAACAATTCAGTTTAAAATAGTACAGTTTAAATTTAAAAAAACTTTCTATTTCAAGCAATTCAGTTTATTATAAGTATGTACTTTAGTTTTATTTGACCCATAGATAGGACCCTATCAGGAGGTACCACTCTGAGCCAGAGTGGACCTAAAAGTGATGGCACTGAAGAAGTACTCTGCATTCTCCAAAGCTCCATCAGTCATTTGTTTATACACAGTTCTATTTAACCCATAGATGGGACCCTATCAGGTTCTAACACTTGGGGTCAGAGAGGACAAGGAAGTAATGGCAATGAAGGGGTATTCCATATTCCCCAGAGTTTGCAATTCACCATCAGATGGTTTAGTGTCATATCCAGGACACCTGCTAGGGCAGGGTCTTATCCTTCAGCAGAGTTGCAGTTGATGCATTCCATAGCCCCAGCCAACTGAGCAAGTCAGTCAAGAGAGGAAATTTTGGTGTATCTATGTACTTTGAGAACATTGCTTGTGGTGTCTTCCAAGTGACCTGTCTCCCACTGCATCTGAAGAGTAAGTAGTCAGCTGTGGGCATATACAGTCCTATCTTTTTTATCTTGATAAAAGAATCATGAATCACGATGAGATTTGTCTTAGAGAGTAATAAATACATAAACTTAAGGATAATAACATATTAACTTCCTTAGAAATAATAAGTAAAATATATACTCACACTTGAACTGACGACAGTTTGGGTAAGAGACTCCATGATTTCTTGATTAATCTGTCATTTAAAAATAGAGCAATATATATTTAAAAAACATTGTATTAATTAAAAAGTACTGACTCTGTCCCACAACAATTGTTACATTTATATAAAAATGTCATACTCTGGATGTAACAACTATTATGGGACAGAGGTGGTAATAAATTGAATAAAGACAAAATTTTTAACCATTGCAGTTGTTGATATTTATCCATGGCTCTTATCAAGCAGGATTTTTTTATAGTGGGTTTAGGGAGGGGGAGGTCACACATGAGCCAAGACTCGTGTGCTGCTGGTCGATGCTGGTCATTGGATCACAAGAGCAAACTATGCTAGTCATTGTTAGGTCTCCTGGAACAAAGCCAGGAGACCTAACAATGACGAGCTTGTTTCTTGTTGTGTGTCACCAAAACTCAAAATGCACTGCTCCTGGTGCATTCAGGCAGGACTTAAATAATGATACCAGCACGTAGGTAGTCCTGACATCAAACATGATTCACGATCAGGAGGATGTGAATTCGATCTCCCCAATCACCTGTTTCTCTCCCCCGATCTCATTTTACACACCAGAGATATTCATGCACACTTTGAGTTGTCGTGTGCGTGACTTCTCTCGCTACAAATTACTTAGCAGACTTTATCTCTGCCTAGCCCTAGGAATCTAGCTATAACCATATTTACCAACCCCTCCACTTGGGCAGGATATGACACAAGGTCAATTTTTAAGCGGAGTTTAACAGGTTTGAATTCAGAGTTTTCCTTCTCCTAGACTAGTTGCCCTACCAAGGCTGAAGAAGCGAGTATGCCCTACTATTTACCCATAGCTGGAGAGAGAATAATTGGATTCATACCTTTCCCAAGGGTATTAGTGCAATGTGAAATGCAATCAGTTTCATCCAGGATTTGAACTTGTGTCGCCATGTCCATTTCCTACGACGATAACCATTACACCATGGGCACCTCTAGAAATCTAGCTATAACTGTCAGATTTAGTGAAGGGGAAGAGAAATGTATAAAAAATAAAGGTTTTGCATATTTTCACTATGCTTGTTGAAAACAATGAATTTAAGGTAATGCTAACTAAACGGCTGGAGAAGAAACTAGACGGAAATTACACAAGAATGCTGAGAGCAGTATTGAACAAGTCCTGGCGACAACACCCCACGAGACTCCAACTATACGGACACTTGCCCCCCATCACGAAAACTATACAAGTTAGATGAACCAGACACGTGGGACACTGCTGGAGAAGCAAGGACGAGTTCATAAGTGATGTACTCCTATGGACCCCCACATATGGTCGTGCAAAAGCAGGACGACCAGCTCGAACTTACATACAGCAACTATGTGAGGACACAGGATGTAACTTTGAAGACCTGCCGGAGGCGATGAATGATAGGGAGAAGTGGCAAGAGAGGGTCAGGGATATCCGTGCAGGCGGCACGACATGATGATGATGATAACCAAAAAAGTAAGGACGGTCTAAAAAAATAATTACTGACTCGCTTGAAGCAATGCTATCAACTACCTACTGTCAGTTTAACTTCGGAATTTTATGTCAAATTTCTTTTTGCAGCCAATTTTAGGGTTTATTCTTTTTTATGGTATCTCCTTCTTTTGTAGAATTAACCTGGACAACTGTGTTCTTCTAGTTTTCGGTGTAGACTTGTTGAAAATGAAGTTTACTATTTCTTTAAGTGAACTTTGAGTAATCAACCACTTCCTTCTCCTGGTGATGAATATCTTTCTGTTTCAATTTGAATTTTCTTCTGTTGAGTCTATGGAGGCGTTTACTGAATACATTGACCCAAACTATTGTTTCTCTTAGGTCGGCAAAAAAGTCCAATAATTCCGCCTCCAGACCTTCTGCAGAGATGCAGTGTATTCTACAGCTCCAGGTGACGGGGCCAGATAGTAGTATTAGGTGTTCTAAGTGTCACCCATCTAAGTACTGAGCAGGCTCATAGCAGCTTACTTTTGTTGGTCTTATTTGAACTGAAGCTTTCAACATGACTTAACTGTAAGCCCTGTGGTTTGTGGTTAACTGTTTTGGTTTGATTGATTTTATGGCATATCAATTTTTGTGGGTAATTTAACCCCAAATACTTTCTATCTCTCTCTCTCTATATATATATATATATATAGAGAGAGAAAGAGAGTAATTTACTAAGCATTTTGCTTCGATATGACACAAACCCAAATAAATGGGACATTAAATGACACATGAACTCACTTGTATAGGTTTGCTAGTCTAGCTTGCTAACTGTTACATCACCAGAGGTTGAAAAAGTCTCTGATTGTGTATCTGTTTTATTTTATTTTTTTGGTAGTTGTTTATGCTATGTTTTGTATTAGGTGTTTGAGAGTGGTTGGTTGGGTTTTTCCAGAGGTCTTTCTAATCATACTTGAAACTGAGTCCATGTTTCTCTGCTTTGGTTTTGAAGCTAAGGAATTGTCAATTTGTTAAAAAGGTCTCAGCAAGTGTATCTGCTTTATCTTTTTTGGAAGTTGTTTATTTGGTGTTTTGCATGAGGTGTTTAACTGTGGTTGGCTGGTTTTTTCCATAGATTTTTCTAATCATCCTCCAGATTGTTTGTTTGTGTGTGTGTGTGTGTATATATATATATATATATATATATATATGATTTCTAAGAAGCAAATAGTTTGTCGGTAACTTTATGTTCAAACAAGTTAAAGCTCATTCGTTTGCACACAGTTAAATGGTTTCAAGTATTGCCATCACAGCATGAATGACCCTCAACCGCCTCCTCCAACCACCTTTAAGATGAAATAGGATCAGGGGGGCAATTAGCCAAATGAGTAGAGTGTTTGCCAATGGTCCAGGAGATGGGAGTTCAATCCCATGTCTAGTCATACCAAAGATTCAAAAAATGGTACTTGATACCGCCTTGCTTAGCACTCAGCACTATAAGGTGAGGATCATGGGTAAAGTGGAGCAATTCTGGGAATGGAGGAGTGCCCTCCCCAACACCTCAGTGTAGTAGCTATTGAAAAAGGAGCCTTTGGGTCACCCTCAACTAAGGTCACTAACTTTACTTGTTTTACACAAGAGTGATTTTAGAATTAGTCAGGACAATCATAACCAGCTAACAAGATTGGGTCTCTCTGATTACCTGTGTAGCCTAGTTAGGGCTAAAGTAGAATATTGCAAATCATGTGAACATTTTGGCTGTCCTGAAGCATTACAGGCTACCACCCATAGCCAACTGGTGACCTCATTGAGGGAGGGTCTTACTCCTCTGCATAGGTTAGGGTTAGACAACAGAATGGTTATTGTTAATTGGTATTTGGAATGTTTAGTTATAATATCATATCAATGAAAAATATTGTTAAAATTGGTTTGGTTTAGTTTTATTGCATATCAAACATTGTTGGTTATTTTATGCCCAATCCTGTTTTGACATATATATTAAATATATGATTTGTAAACATATTTTGAAGATATACAGTTAAATGATCAAGCAGTTCTACTTCAAACATTTCAATTCATGATAAGTCAACAAAGTTAAATGGTTCCAAGTATTGCTATGTATAACTAACAATTCAATTAAACATCAGTCATTTGTTTACACACAGTTAAATGATCAAACAGTTCTATTTATAACGATTCAATTTAGCAGTTTAAATGTCAAAAAGTTCTATTCGACCCATAGATAGGACCCTAGCTTGTACTACCACTCCGGGCCAGAGTAGACCTGGGAATGATGGTAATGAATGGATACACTGCATTCTTCAAAACCCAAGCATAACTGAAAACCTCACCATCAGATTGTTTAATGTGGTTTTCAGGAGACTCGTTGGGGAAGTCTTACCTTTTTGCAGAGACGCAGTCAGTATATTCTGCAGCCTCAGCAAACCGGGCCAGATTTTTAGGGTTGAAGATGCAGTCATGAGCTGGGTTAGTAAGAAGAGACTTTATTTTAGTGTAGTATTAGATGCCTTGGCCTAGTGGGTAGAGTGTTCGCCAATGGTCCGGGAGACCTGGGTTCCATCCTAGGTCGCGTCGACTTTAAAATGGTACTTGATACCTCCTTGCTTAACACTCAGCAATATAAGGTACATATCAAGGGTAAAGTGGAGCAATCCAGGGAAAGGAGTAGCGCCCTCCCCTACACCTTGGTGTGGTAGCTATTGAAAAGGGAGCCTTCTGGTCGCAAAGAGGTGGTTCATGAGCCTTGGTGTATAGGTTCTCCACTGGTGATGTTCTGAAGGCAATAAGGACAATTCTTAGTCCTTCAGGGTGGATTGTATTAAGAGATTTTTTTGTAGGAATTCCTGGTTGATCCATAAATGAAACAAACATAGTAATTTTTATAAAGTTTAAATTGAGTTTGTTGGTCTGTGCCTCATAACATGTGGACAATTATATGGAGGATATTTAAAGCTTTACTGCATTTCTTTTTCAGTACTGCAAGTAGGGGATTAAAGTTTTTTTTATCGAAAATTAAACCATGGAAGTTGAATTGATCAAGAACACAAATTTCTGTTCCGTCTAACTCAAGCATAGGGTCATTATGCATTTTTCTCAAATGACAAAAATTCATGTATCAAGTTTTACTTTTGGAGATCCTGAGGTCATTTGTGGTTGTCAATTGGTTAATTTTTTTGGATACAATGTTGCAGTTGATGCTCTGCTGTGCACATACATTTAGATCTGGAGGTGATACAGAAATCATCAACGTATGGGTAATCATCAATTCCAGGCTTGAAGCTCTTTGTGATGTTGTTAATTTTTAGATTGAAGAGAGTCACCGACTGTATATTCTCTTAAAGGACTCCATCTTCCTGGTTGGGGAACTTACAAAAGGGTTGATCCAATTTGAACTTGGAATTTCCTATCTGAGAGAAAACTCTTGATGAAATTGGGCAATCTGCCTCCCACTTTTTTATTATACTGTATTTCCTGGTGGTCTCGTACACCTTCTCTAGATCAAAGAAAATTGCTGTGAGATGTTATTGGATATTTGTCTCTTTTACAGAGGTTTTCAATTTGTTCACATAATCCATTGTAGATCTTCGCTTTCTGAATCTGCAATGGGAATTAGTAATAATATTGTGGGATTCAATAAACCAAACCAACTGTAGGTTCCATGGTTTTGCAAAGGCTGCTTGTTAGTGCTACTGGGTAGTAGTTAGTTGGATTTGAGCTGTTTTCCCCTGGTTTGGGTATAGGGATGATAGTTGATATTTTCCACGATTCTGGTTAGTTGTTTGGTTTTATGGCATATCAACCTTTGTAGGTTATTTAACGCCAAATCTATTTTTATGCAAATAGTTCTATCTCAAACTACTCAGATTAGTATGAATACATAGTTTAATTGTCAAAAACATTTTTATTTCAAGCGATTCAGTTTATTCAAACAGTTCTAATTCAGTTTAGTATAAGTACAGAAGTTCTATATTAAACAATTCAGTTTAGTGTAAGTAGAATTTCAATGTCAAAAACTACCATTTCAAACAATTCAGTTTAGCATAAGCACGCAGTTTAAATGTTAGTACACAGTTTAATTGTTGAAAACATTTCTATTTCAAGCTATTCACTTTAGTCAAACAGTTCTAATTCAAACAATTCAGTTTAACGTAAGTATGCAGTAAGTTCTACTTAACCCATAGATAGTGCCCTATCAGGTACTACCATTCCAGGTCAGAGTGAACCTGAGAGCAATGGCAATGAAGGGGTGCTCCGCATTCCCCAAAGCTCCAGCATCACTGGAACCTCACCATCAGATTGTTTAGTGTCCTATCCAGAACACTCATTGGGGGAAGGTGTCTTACTCCTCTGCAGAGGTGCAGGTTGGTGTATTCTACAACCCCAGCTGACTGGGCAATACACAGAGTTAACGTCAAAACAGTTTTATTTCAGATAATTCAGTTTAGTATAAGTACACAGTTTAGATGTTAAAACAGTTTTATTTTGAGCAAATCAGTTTAGCATAAGTACGCAGTTTAAATGCAAAAAACAGTAAACTCAAACCATGGTTTAGTTCTATTTAACCCATAGATAGGACCCTTATCAGGTGCTACCACTCACGGATTTCATTTCGGCCAATTATTGTGTTGTGTGATCTTTAAATGGCTTCCATTAGTTCTGCTAGCTTGAAAGCTTTGTCATAATTTTTGGAATTATTATTCTTGAAACTGAGTCTATGTTTCTCTGTATTAGTTTTGAAGGTAAGGAATTGTCAATTGGAGTTCTTGAATGATGAATTTATTAAAAAGGTCTCTGCTAGTGTATCAGCTTTATCTTTTTTGAAAGTTGTTTATTTGGTGTTTTGCATGAGGTGTTTAACTGTGGTTGGCTGGTTTTTTCCATAGATTTTTCTAATCATCCTCCAGATTTTGTTTCTTTTGTAGAGGAGTTAAGTTAATTGACATAGTTTGGCCAACTTTTTTTTCTGGGCTTCCTTTATAGTTTTTCATGCTTATCGTCTGAATAGTGTTGAGCTATGTCTTTCCTAATCAAGATCAAGACACCTCCAGAGGCTCTGCTTCTGTCTTTCTTAATATAATTATATTGTTAGTAATATGCACTGTTTATAGAGTTTATTTCTTTGGGAAATGTTTCTTAAAAGCACACTATTTTTTGGTTAGAGATGTAGTTCTTTTTAATTTACTTGGATTCCTCTGTAGTTTCATTGTACAAAGGTTGTGCTACAAATTTTGCTTGTATTGGTGGTGTTTATCAGGGTAGATTTAAGTTATTTTTCCTTTATTTGTATTTTGTGGTATTAGGCTCTACTGTCTCTGTGTTTATGCTTTGAGGGAATCTCACCAAAAAAACCTAAAGGTACAAGAGTCTCATGACGCATGTGCAACAAGACTTTTCAGGGTGTGGTTTTCTTCCTTTTGGGTTTGAGACATGAAGAGGAGAAGACACAAAGAGACAGCAAGGAAGGATTCGTGGTACCCGTGGGATGTAGTAGCTGCCGAATTGAAGATGCAATTTTTCTCCTGCTGCACTGGTTTAAACATGAGTAGTCATTAACTGTATATTTTTCTTGTTTGGTCATTCAAGTTTATAGGGTAGTGTCTGTATGTTTTGTTATTCTCATGGTGAAAGAAGCGCGTGAAGGTCCCACCCAAGTTTCGAGGTCTGAAGGAAGAACTAAAATTACTTGCTGTATTGTTGCCTACCTTTGTTTTATTAAATTTGCTACGCTTCTGTAAATAAGCAATAAAAAAAAAGAAATATAAATTCACTACAGTCTCCATTATTTTTAAGATGAATTTGTTTTTGTTTCTATCTTTGATGTTGAGGGATCTGTGGTTTGCAATGGGAGGTTTGACACCTTCAGTCATTCCCATCCAGATGATGCTAGGGCATGAACCGGTTTAGATTATGGAGAACATTCTAATTTAGTTAGTGTAGTCTTCATTTTTTCATAGTTCGGTTTGGGGTTTGAGGTATAGAATTTCTTGAGGTTATTTAGTATAGAAGTAGGTGGGTGGATTGGAGATCTATGCGATCTTTGTTTTGTAGGAGATTTTGTTTTTGGAAAGAGTAATTTGAGTTTGAGCAATAGATTTTATTTATTTCCCTGGATTTATTTCCACTGGTGGTGAATTTTGACTTATTTCCATTTTGATGACCAGCTGACTGATTTGATCCGGGCTCTCTGACTTCCTTTCTAGCTCAGTAAGGGCCAAAGTGGAATGTTGCAAATCACTTGACCACTCAGTAGCCTTGTCTAGAATTGCTCAACCATCAGAATCCGATCCTTAAGCATCATGGGTCACCATCCAAGGGCCAACAGGTGGCCTCATTTGTGGGGGAAGGTCTTACTCCTCAGTTGGAAGGCAGTCAGCATATTCTACAGTGCCAGCCAACAGGATGTAAAATCTTAAGTGCTTACCATGTAAAATTTATAGAAGAATGTATATATATGGAGAACCACATTTTACTCAAAAAATCATTACAAGTTGGCTAAAAATGGGTTTACCACTATCAGAGTTAAAAAGACACTCTATGGGGTGGAAACACACTGATTCTCTGGTAGAGAAAAAGTTCTGGCACGGTAGTTGGTAAAGGACTTGGTGCTGATTGCCTTCTTGGTGGGTGGCATGAAAAAGGTGCAACTATTGTTGTGATGCTGGCAAAAGAAAGACATGGGGAACACAAAAAGGTAGATAGAAAAACATTAATATTCAAGTAGCAGAAACAAGATACAATTGAACTGGGTTAGACAGTGGTTAGCTGAGAGTCCAGTTGGGTAACAACTATTGTCCACTACGCAAGTGCAATCATGTGATTGTGTCATGTGGGTTTGGATCAACTCTGGTGAACTCTGGTGTATTTATGGAGGAGGGTGAGTCCATTATGTAGGGAGTACAACACTCTAAAGAATGCTTCCTATTGCCAACTCCTTAGGCAATATTTCACCTTATTTATTGAATGACTTTTGTATTTAGAAAATGTATGAAAATATCATATCAGATATTTTCATTAGTTTTCTGCAGTAATCACATGATGTTTTTATTTTACTATATTCTATTAACTTTTTAACAGAAAAATAATAATTCCTCATCTTAAAAATTCAGATGAAAATTATAAGTGGGAGTTCTAATAAATAATTTATTGATGCAAATGGCTTATCTTGTCAATATAACTATGTATGTTGTTGTTGTTCTGTGTGTGTATATGTATGGCATGAATGTATGTATTTACCCAACCTCTCCACATAAACAGGATGTGACACAAAGTTAAATTTTTAAGTAGAGTTTAAAAGGTTTGAATTCAGAGTTTTCCTTCTCCTAAATCAGTTACCATGCCAAGGATAAATAGCCCAGTCTGCCCTACTATTTTACCCATAGCTGGAAGGAGAATCGTTAGATCCATACCCTTTCCATGATTATTAGTGCTATGTGAAATACAAAAAGCCTCATCCAGGATTTGAACTCCGGTCACCATGTATATTTCCTGTGACAATATCCATTACATCACGAGCGCCTGTATGGTGCGTATGTAAGAAGCATTTTAATTCCTCAAGTTGTAATAGTTTCTTGCCTACGTAGCAAAATGTGGAACCAGAATTACAGAGCAGGAATGAAAGGAAGGATGTTTAAGTGTAAAGTCATCAAACAAGTAGGTACTATACTTCAGTTTGCTTTAGAATAAAGAATAGTTAGATTGTAGAAGTATCAACCTACAGCTCATCCAATTTTGCAACTATTATTTTCACTTTTGGACAAATACCCTTGGGAAAGGTATGAATCCCCTTGTCCTCCCAGCTATGGGTTAAATAGCATCACTGCTGTTCTTCTCAAAGTATGGCTTTGGCATTAAATAACCCATAAAGGTTGATATGCCATTTAACAAAGAAACCCAAACCCAATTTTGCAATATTACTCTCTATGGATGATTGACAATTTGTTTTGGCTGAAACTGTATGAGCCTTGGGTCAGCTTAAAAAAAACCCAAAAAAACAAACAAATGAATTTGAGAATACTTGTTTTTGAGTTGTCCTGGTAAGAGGATGGTGCATGTGATGCTTTGCTATTCAGTAAACCTCTCAGGATATAGACAGTGGATGAAGAACGGTCAGGTCTCTCCTCACATTCTCAACAAGTTACTACTTATGACTTGAACTTGGGCTGGCATCTGTGTCCTATAGCAAACCCCTAACTGCTAGTCTCTGAAGTTGCTTCTACTTTTCTTGTAAACAGCTGTAGGGAATGGTGGACAAGAGAAGGATCCTAGCCCAGGTAAATAAGCAAACCAACTGTCACCACTCTGTCAAACTCCTGACAGCTCCTTTAGATATATGAGACTCTGTCTTACAGAAAAGAAAAATGTTTCCCTAGCTTGGACCTCCTAAAATACCTTAAAAGAATAATATCCTTGTTTACTGACCACGGACTGTTATAATAGACATTAAAAATGATCCTTTCATCTTCATCAAAAAAATTCTTTGCTTTCTGTCTTATTATCTATTAAAATCTGCTGACCTTTCTAAATTGTTTAGCTATCTTTTGATATACATATATGCTATGCTTATGACCCCACACACTGATACGGATATGCTCACACGAACATGCATATACATGCTTATATGCACAAATACTCCTCTGCAACCAAATTATTTCTTCCAGGAACAGAGGAGCTTAGAATGTCACAAGATGAAGAAAGTTTTAAAATTCAACAATAACATTTAAATTCATTTTATGACCAGATACACAGTTCTCGTTCTCATTATTTTGGTGTACTGAAGATAAAGTTTAGAGTTGATTCAAAGCTGATTGGTTGATAAAAAGCTTCTATATGATTAGTACTAAATACTGGTTGGCTTAATTGATTACGTTTCCAGGTCCCTCTTAGTTTCCTTGTTTAGTGTCTGATGATTTGCTGAGTCACCAAAAGTTGGTCATGCAAACAAAGAAATATAATGAGTGAATTAAAACTTACTTCATCGACCTGTATCTCAATATGCCGCCTTTTTTTAAAAATTTCCAAAGTCTTCAGAGTTTTCTGAGATCTTTCTATCAAGGGAAAATTTGTCACTTCCAGAGGAATGAGAAAAGCCTGAGGAAAAAAAAAAAAAACACAACAAATATATATTAAAGAAAAGGAAAAAATAAACTGTTAAAAGCAATATATGAATCCTTTTTTGTGCAATAAATTATGATATATGTTTAATTAACTTTGTATTTTTTTTCTATCTGAAGTTGCAATTTACTAAGCATTTTATTTAGATGTGGCACAAGGCCATATGAAAGGGGAACCCAATGAGACTCGAACTCACTCGTGTAGGTTTGCTAGTCGAGCTTGCTAACCATTACACCACCAGAAGCGCCCTTAATTTACAAAGCTCTTTGCTTTGATGTGGCACAAGGCCGAATGAATGGGGCGCCCAATGAGACTCGAACTCACTCGTGTAGGTTTGCTAGTCTATCTTGCTAACCGTTACACCACCAGAGGTGCCCTTGCATGACTTGAGTTGCTCTCCACACCAAAAGAGCAAAAGAATCCATCTGTCCTACTATTTACTGATTGCAGGGGAACAATGGGTCTATTTATGCCTTTCTTATGAGCATTAGGATGAAGTGTGATACAGAGTCTTGTTCAGGATTTCAACTTGGGTCACCAATTCCAATATGACAATAACCATTATGCTAAGCAGGTCTCTTGTACATGATTGGTGAAGGAGTCCTCACAGTGTTAGATGCTAGACTGTAACATGTCAGGTTTCTTCTAAGCCAACAGATACTAAGATTTCATTATTTCTAAAGAAACTTAATACACTCAAAAGATATAAGGTATTATTTATCGCCAAAACAGTACAAGACTACTTCTCAGCCACATTAGAATTGGTTGACCATGAAAAAAACTTACATTCATTACCTCTGTGCACACACTGTTTGCTGTCTATATTTGTTTGGTTTGCTTTTATGGCATATCAACCATTGTAGGTTATCTAATGCCAAATCCATTTTTATACATATATAGTTCTATTTCAAATAATTCAGTTTAGCATAAATACGCAGGTTTAAATGTCAAAAACTTCTATTTCAAACAATTCAGTTTAGCATAAGTACACAGTTTAGTTATTTTGACCTATAGATAGAGAGTGATGGTAATAAAGGGGTACTCCACATTCCCCAAAGCTCCAGCATTATTGGAGCCTCACCATCAGATGGTTTGGTGTCATATCCAGGACGCTTATTAGGAGAGTTTTACTCCTCTGCAGAGATGCGGTCAGTATATTCTGCAGCCCTAGCCGACTAGGTCCGTGTGCCATCAAGAGGACTTACTAAAAGAGATAACTGATATGGACGGATGGTGAGAGAGATGTAGATGATAAAGAAATAAGCTATTTTTTGTCACTCCTCTTTTTAAAGTAAAAATGAGATCAAACAAAATTTTTGTTTCACTCAACGGAAGAAAGTGACTGGAAAAAGAATCTCTTTGGTAATGGATGTTGTTGTGGCCAAATCTGCTCGTGGATATTGGCTATGATTCTACCCACTTTCATTTGTTTATAGAGGGAGTCCTTCAAGGGAATATACAGTCAGTGAATCTCTTCAATCTAAAAATTAACAACATTACAAAGAGCTTCAAAGCCTGGAATTGATGATTACCTATATGTTGATGACTTCTGTATCACCTCCAGATCTAAATGTATGTGCACAGCAGAGCATCAACTGCAACATTGGATCCAAAAAAATTAACCAATTGACAACCACAAATGACCTCAGGATCTCCAAAAGTAAAACTTGATACATGAATTTTTGTCATTTGAGAAAAATGCATAATGACCCTATGGTTAAGTTAGACGGAACAGAAATTTGTGTTCTAGATCAATTCAACTTCCATGGTTTAATTTTCAATAAAAAAAAAACTTTAATCCCTTACTTGCAGTACTGAAAGAGAAATGCAGTAAAACTTTAAATATCCTCTGTATAATTGTCCACACAGTATGAGGCACAGACCAGTGACAGAGAAGCTAATGTGCTCGACTGCAAACATTTTAGTAAGGAAATTCAAACTCTAGTCATGCTATTACATTCACTTTCAGACTAATACCATTGGAAAAGATATGAACCTTGGCTATGGATTAAATAGTACCACTCCTCATCTTCTATTAGTATGGCTTGAGCATTAAATAACCCATGGAAGTTGATAGGCCATTAAATAAAGAAATTGAAACCGAATCAATTTGTTTACTGACATGCCAAAAAAATAAAGATAAGCTCATTTGTAAATGAGAATTTAACACAAATAAATGAAAAACTTTATATAACATTATTTACAGAGAGAAGAAAAATGGTGTTGAAACATTATTCAGAATAGAAAAGTTTGATAGAATGTTTATTCCTGAGTTTCTTGTCCAATGTACCATGCTGAATTTGTAGCGGTATTACGAGAATTAACTGCACATATTGCCTGAAGTTGAAAGGAAAAGAGTGCAGGATGTCAGCAGTGAGAGAGAGAGAGAGAGAGAGAGAGAGAGATAAACAATAAATCTTGTACTTTTTATTTTTGAAGTTGTCTTGGAGGTTCTGACAATGTGCATATTATATATAAAGAGAGAAAGAGCATGTCTATTTCCTATGATGGTAACCGTTGCATCGCAAATGCCCAAGATATACGTGAGCAAAGACTTACCTGAAGTGTTCTTCCTTTCACTTTCATAGTATCAAAACATTGCTTTTTGATGACATTTTTCAAAAAGAGTTTGGCAAGGTTTTCATATTCAACTTTTTCATATACCTGTACAATGTAAAATATAATGAATTACTAAATGAACAGGAAAAAAAAGCTATTTTATCAATATATCAACATCGTTATAACTACCTAACTACTTTTATCCTCAGGATTTGGTGTGCATCATATCACTACAGAGGGAAGAGATGGAGACAAAATGAAGCTTATCACCTCGAATGTATGTATGTATTTATCCAATCTGACCACCACTGGCAGTATATGGCACAAGGCCAATTTTTAAGTAAAGTAGAGCTGTTTTGAATCAAGAGTTTTCTTTCTTCTTGACTGGTTGCCATATCAAGGCTAAAGAACCCAGACTGTCTGACTATTTACCAATTGCTGGGGAACCACATATGCATTTATGCCCCCCAACGATATGACTCTAAAAAATCTGATGGTGAGGCTCCAGTAATGATGGAGCTTTGGGGAATGTGGAGTACCCCTTTAGTGCGATCACTCTCAGGTCCACTCTGTCCAGGAGTGGTAGCACTTGATAGGGTCCTATCAATTGGTCAAATTGAACTAAACTGTGTACTTATGCTAAATTGAATTGTTTGAAATTTAATTCAGCATCAAATGACCCAAAAAAGGTTAATGTGTTGTAAAAAAAATGACTAACCAACCTAGGCAAAAGTATTAACTTCCTTACCCACCTGAGGTGGGGTAATGGTTAGTAAGCTAGACTAGCAAACCTTCACGAGTGAGTTTGAGTCTCATTGTGTGCTCCATTTATACGGCCTTGAGTCACATCTGAGTAAAACGTTCAGTAAATTACTACTCACTGAGCTATAGGTTAAATCGAACTGCTACTGTTCTCCTACAAGGATGGCTTTGGCATTAAATAACCCACAAAAGTTAATGTCTTATTAAGCAAAGAAACCAAATCAAGTTACATTGTCAGTAGGCAAACTAGATTATAAAATTCTTAGCACACCAGTTGTGAGTAAATAGTTGGGCAAACACTGTCGTTTAGCCTTAGTACAGCAATGAGAAAGAAAACTCAAAATTCAAATCAGCCATACTCCACTCAAAAATTGACCTTGTATAACATCCTGTCCAGACAGAAGGATTAGGTGAATGTATTTTAAATTTCCTTGGTCAGGGATTGATGCAGTTAAAGATGCTGGAATGCAGTGACAGTTATCAAATATTAATACTTATCAACAAATCTTCAAGATATTCTTTAAATTCTAAAAATCATTTTCATATATTTTTAATGTTAAAGTTATGTAGTCCAACACAGAAGGTTGGGGCTCTGAAAGAGAAATTACTGGCCCAAATGGTTAGAGTGTTCGCTAATGGTTCAGGAGACTGAGGTTCAATCCCAGGTCGAGTCATACCAAAGACTCAAAAAATGGTACTTGATACTTCCTTGCTTAACACTCAGCATCATAAGGTACAGATCAAGGGTAAGTGGAGCAATCCAGGTAAAGGAGTAGCATCATCTCCTACACTTTAGTAGCTATTGAAAAGGGAGCCTTCAGGTTGCCCTTGATAATGGTTGGCCAACTTACATAGCTAACTATGGGAAGTGAGGATGGTGTAATGAAAAATCAGTTCAGTTTAAAGTTTAACTTGCATTTAACCATGTGCTAATGCTTTTGCAAAAGGCATGAACCTATATGTCCCCAAGTCAGCTATGGGTAAACAGTAGATCAGACTAGAAGAAAAACTGAATTCAGAACCAAGATCTGAAGTCCATGTACCAGTCTGACATTGTATTCAGCCACATTCTGACAACTGCAATGACATGTCATGCAGTGTCATATCTTACAGTTTCCTTGGACAATACTGACATTGTTGAGAGAGGGAACAAAAGTGCATGGGTGGTGACAGTTTTTCATACATCTTTGCTCAGTCCTGTACTGAGAACTCGATTCAGACCCATGGTCTTTTGAAACAGACTGATCCAAATTCAATACTTATATTTTATATACAAATTAAACCATGAAATTTCTCCGACTTCAGTGAGCATTATTTGTATACTAACCTGTAAGACAGCTTCTTTGGCTTCTTGCTGGAGACGTGTCTGTTCTTCTACATCAAGGTCAAACTCATAGCGTTCTAGCTGCTCGATATCTGGGAGTTCTTCATTAATATTCAACATTTTCTTAACCTTTAATTAATAAAATAACAATAGTTTACTACCATAAATGGCAGTGTACAAATCAAATCTTTAAACCTGAAAAAATCTCTGCACAACTAGAGGTTGACTAAAATCCAAACCTTTACTTCAGAGTGGTCAACCAGTGGAACAATTCTGTTAACAGTTGATATACACCACTTACTATAACTCCAATAGACTATCATGAACATTTTCTAATCAAATTCATGTTTGGTTTGGTTTAGTTTATTGGGTTTTATGGCATATCAACCTTTGTAGGTTATTTAACGCCAAATCCATATTTATGTAAATAATCTGTTCTATTTAAAATAATTCAATTTATCAAAAGTTCAGTTTAATTGTCTATTTCAAACTATTCAAGCAGTTATATGTAACAATTCAGTTCAGTGTAAATACAGTTTTAATGTCGAAAAACAGTTCGATTTCAAATAATTCAGTTAAGCATAAGCACGCAGTTTAAATGTAAGTACGGTTTAATTGGAAAAAATATTTCTATTTCAAGCTATTCAGTTTACTCAAACAATTCAGTTTAGCGTAAGTATGCTGTTAGTTCTATTTAACCCATAGATAGAGCCCTATCAGGTGCTACCACTCCGGGCCAGAGTGGACCTGGAAGCGATGGCAATGAAGGGGTACTCAACATTCCCCAAAGCTCCAGCACTGCTGGAACCTCACCATCAGGTTGTTTAGTGTCATATCCAGGACACTCGCTGGGGGGGGGTCTTACCCCTCTGCAGAGGTCCAGTCAGTGTATCCTACAGCCCCAGTTGACTGGGCAAAAATTCATGTTTGCTGAACATATTTAAATTAACTGAAAAATTAATATAGTATAGTAAGAATCTAATACAACTTAAGTATAATATAAATGCTGTAATGTACACCATTTCCAATAGCTAATGCACTGATTGTAAACACTACCCAGAACATCATAGCACCCAAGCAGTAAGCCAGACAACTCCAGTATGTCATCTGCACAATTTTATGATAGTGTGATAGATTGTGAATTTATACAAGCTCACATCTGTAAGATTTGCATGTTTCATACATATGGCTGATGTAATTTTGATTTGCAGAGAAAAATTACAAACACAATATTCAGCCTAGTCAGCTGGGGCTGTAGAATACACAGACTGGAGCTCTGCAGAGGGGTAAGACCCCACCCCCAACAAGAGTTATGGAGATGACACAAAACAATCTGATGCTGGAGCTTTGGGTAATGTGAAGTACCTCTTCATCGCCATTGCTCCTCGGTCCACACTGGCCCAGAGGGGTAGCACCTGATAGAGCCTTATCAAGGGGTCAAACAGAACTGTTTGACATTAAAACTGAGTGCTAAGAAATGACTTATGCTAAATTATATTGTTTAAAATAGAGCTGTCTGATCATTTAACTGTGTGAAACCGAATAACTTTAATTGAATTGTTAGTGATACACAGCAATACTTGGAACTATTTAACCCTGCAGACTTACGTTTACAAATCATATATCTAATATATATGTATAAACTGGATTTGGCATTGAAGAACCAGCAATGGTTGATATGCTATAAAACCCGACTAAACCAAACACAACCAGACATTGGCTTGATGGTTAGAGTGTTTGCCAATGGCCTCGGAGACCTGGGTTAAATCCCAGAGTGAGTCATACCAAAGACTCAAAAAATGGTACTTGATGCCTCCTTGCTTAACACTCAGCATTATAAGGTAAGGGTCAAGGGTAAAGTGGAGCAATCCAGGCAAAGGAATCATGCCCTCCCCAACACCTTGGTGTAGTAGCTATTGAAAAGGGAGCCTTCAGGTCACCCTCGACTACAGTCGGTAACTTTACTTAATTAGACATAATGGTAGTTTATTCAATATACGCATATTGGCATTATTACTGTACTCTCATGGCACAACATTTAAAAAAAAAAGGTTACTTGAAGGTATTTTTTTTTATTGACAATCAAAACCTTGATTCTACCAGTAGCCTACTATATGTTTAGAGTGGATACAGCAGGTGAAGATCTCAGTCAAAATTTTGAGCTTAAAATCTTGATGCTGACTTATATGCCAGATTAACAAATTATGGTATATTTGATTTTGTTCAAGATTTGGTGTGTTCATTTTTTGCACTGATTCTGAGCAAAGCAAAGTATTTACATCAAGAATAGTGATGTCACATTTTCTGTTAAATGGTCTATGGTGAAAATTTCAATTGATACTAATCAATATAGGACTTTTGATTTCAGGATGGAATTGGTGGATGAATTTACCAAAATTATCCTGAAGACACTTTAGGACTGGACTTTGGAAATCTTCTGTCTTTCCATTTAATTAAATAGAGTAAATAATCTTTTTTTTTTCCTTTCTTGTGTTGTCTTAGATGAAATAAATCAAAGTACATATTTATATATATGCATGATTGATTAAATAATAATGACACATTTTGTCTACATAATTTTAAGATCCTTTATTTACTGAATTTATCAAAATTATCCTGAGTGCCTTCAGACCTTTCGTAGGTTATCATTAGGGGTTGTTTCCATGTGTAAGGAGTCTTTTTACAAGTCATTCAATGTCATGAAAAACCTTAAAAAGGTTTTTCATAGCATTACAAAATTACATAAACACAAAGTTGGATAAAACTGAGATGCTGATGACACTGAATGAATTTAAAACTGAACACTATCAATGGAAGTAGAATATTATCAAGAAAAATAGCGATCAGGACAATTTTGGTAAATTCATCCACCAATTCCATCCTGAAACCAAGAGACTTATCAGGAAACTTGAAAGGATTTCATAAAATCATATAGACAAAATGTATCTTTATTATTTAATCAAACATGCTTAAATGAAAGGCTGCTGCCCAACTACTATATATATATATATATATTGTAGAGGTTGATATGTATTTGATTATTTCAGTGGATGTGCGTCTGTATTTTAAGAAATAGATCATAAACTTGTAAGTAAATGACAAAATTATAATTTGTGTTTATGAATAAATAAGCAAATATATTATTAAAACTAAAATTATATTGCCATGGCTCCTTTTGAAGCTAATAAATAAACATCATATATGTGCTTCCATAACTTGATTGACATTATTCCAGAAGTTGATCCATGTAATGAAAAAATGTGTCTTTATTGAAATAAGTTGATTTGGAAAGTTAAAAACTCCACCACTGCCAAACAAAGAAACAAGAAAAATCTCTTTATATAAACCAATATTTTTTTTTGTTAATTATGTTGCATTATACATACAGTTTTTCGCATCTGAGCAATTGAATCTTTGATGTGTTTTCTGGCAGGAGCAAACTGTTTATTCTTCTCGTGTAAATACTAGAAATAAAAAGGAATACAATTTAATTATTAGATAAATAATTATAAATGAAAATGCATAAAATCTTTCCGTACTATTTGATAATAAATTAATTAAGAAAATATGTCTTCAGGTTATTCTGAAATTTTTAATGATTAATGTTGCATTCTGGTTAGTGAATGCTTGTAGTATTAAATAAAGGACAAACCACGATATGTGAGGAAATAGAGTTATATTCTCGGGAAAAAGTATATACAATAGAGAGACTGTTAGTAGACAAGAACATAGGATTAGTGAATACAGAATAAGGATATAGTCCAACGATCGAATTGGCTTCCATTATAAGAAGCGGCTCTTCACCCTCTTGTCTGCCCTGCTATATATGGCTGATAGACTAGTTCATTGTGTGGAGAAAAGGTGGGTGATACCCAACGATTAAAAATCTTTTTCTTAATAATTCTGACAAGTATTTTCTCATATTTTTACAAATGTTAGTTGCTTTTAAAAATTTCTTTGATTGCAAATCAGATCGTTATTTTTGGAATGAATAATACTTGTGGCAATACACAACCAGGCCATAAACTCAAAGCCACACAGACATCTAATCCCTTGCTGTGTTTGCTTTCTCAGCAAGTTGAAATGCATGTTTGGGATGATTCCACAAAAAAAAAAGAATCAAGGTGAAAACACAAAAGATTGAATAGATGTTTTTGGAGAGGAGAAGCTTGTGTGATATCTTTTTTTCATGAAATCCTTTAACAAAAAGCCCCCCAAGACTCAGCCTATCTGCATGTCTCTGGTCTCCATTCTCTGGCTCTCTCCTCCCCCATCTCTTCTGTATCTGTATTCTTCTCAGCCCATCACTGTATCTGGTCTAATAGCTGATAGACTTCTCCCTGTCCTGTTCATGCCTTCTTTCTGACTGGCATGTCTCTTCTGAGTGAATTTTGCATTGGTCTCTTACCCACTTCTGGGGCCAGATTCCCTTTTTTCTTACTCCTTCAAGTAACTGACTGACCCTGTTCTTCTGTCTTCTAGTTGATCCATATCTCTCTCTTGCCCTACCTAGTAACCGATTGACCCTGTTCTTCCAAATATTCTCTGGTTGACCCATGTCTCCTACTCCTTCTTGTAACTGACTGACCCTGTTCTTCCAATTGTACCCTAGTTGACCTTCTGTATATTTGGAGAGGCAAACATTCCTGTTTCTGGACTCCTATATGAACACATATGTACAGACACATACATATATGCATACCCATGGCCAACCCACAACCATACACCTGCACACAAGCTTTCACATAGAACTAAGCCTGTATATAGTGCCATATACTGAGAGACTTGTTTCTCATGTCCTCTAATTCAGTGCTACTCAAAATGGTGGTACATGTACCAGTGCTCTTATGCAAGTCATCAACTGCCAGTATGGTTTGGTTTCTTTGTTTAGGGGTATATCAACCTTCATAGGTTATTTAATGACAAAGCTGTAAAGTCTTTATATTTGAAGTAATGGATACTTGCTAGGTATGAGCTATTAACAAGATGAATCGATAAGATGAATGATGATTAAAGACAGAGGGAGAACAAACATCTGCTGCTATGCCTGGTACATTCCTTAATTGACCAAATCCCCCGGATGTAGTAGGGGCCGTAACCCCTGTGGCATCAGAGGTTATTTCCCTTTTGTTAGTTAGGATATTACAAAAGCCATTCTTGTAAAGGGACAATAGTGGTACTATGTAATCCTTTCACTTTTTTGACAGCTATGTGAGGCTCTCGGTGTTTCCTGTGACATGTTTGAGGGCCATATGTCTAAGTAAACATTTCTAATTTGCTTTGAACTATAAAAGCGTTAAACCATAGATGGTAGGGATTAGGGGCTTCATAACTTTCTTAAAGATATTAATCCAAAAGTGAACATAATAATGTGATTGGAGTTTGAACTTCCTTCTGCCGATTTTGTCAGAATGGTATCTTTGTGGGTTATTTAATGTCAAAATTAACCTCATTAAAGAACATTAATAAAATTAATTAACATATATCTGGCTTAATGTTTCAGTCTAGTATGTTAACCACTATGCTAGGAAGAATTCTTAGCCGGTACATAGTAATTTGGTTTACTTTGATTATGTTTTATGGTATATCAATTGTTGTTACTTATTTAAGGCCAAAACCTCTTTTTATATACATATTAGATATTGCTGGGAGCAATCAAAATAAACAAAAAATAGAATAAAAATTTTCTGTTTGCTTAAAGGAAATTTAATCAACTGGGGATGATGCTCAATGTCTTTGGAGTGGAACTGAAAAACTAACCTTTGCTTTTTTTATTTCTATCCATGAACCTGTCAGTGGAGGAGTTATAACATCCTCAGGAGAATGAGAAAAATCCGTGGTGGATGTTTCAGTTTCGGTTTCGGTTTCAGTTTCGGTTTCGGTTTCGGGCTTTATTTCTTGCTTTGTTTCTTGTTTGGATTCTGCTTCTTGATTATTCTAGATGGATTGACAGGTTATTGTAAAAACATCAGAAAAGGCATATTTAGAATATTGATATTAAATTAGAATAGAATATTGAAAAATAAAAGAAAAAAAGAAAATGTGAAACATTTGGATCTAAGAGTGAATGTTTGGTCATCATTCATTAAAAATAAAAGAAAAAGAATTAAAAAGTTTCCCATCTGAAACAACCTTGAGAACTACAGGGTCTAATTGAAAACATTTTTACAGGGTCTCAGGTTCACTTACACAATTTGCACCATCTAAGAGATAAAAGTACTACACTCAAGACCAGCCTTAGAAATTATAGGGGTGAATTGGAAACATTTTTATGGGGTCCCAGGTTCAAATTTTTTACCAGGACCTAGTTAATGTTTATAGAATCTTTGAGATATCACTAAATTTCTCATCGTATTTGTATGTATGCAGGAAACCATAACCTAGTAAAAATAGTTCTTCATAGTGGGATTTTTATTAGAGTAAAATACTTAAAATGCCCTCAGAGAATAAAGCAATTACAGTCTAATTTGTAACTCAATGATAATTTTGCCCTGTCAGCATTTGTGCTAAATGTGCTTTTTTTATCATCCAAATTTGATGTAATAGAAATAACTATGAAATTTTAAATGGAATTTTTCACTCCTGCCTAAACAGAAGCATCAGTATAATCATGGGCCATTGTTACAACAGGAACCCAATGTGTTCATGGATTGTCAAATAAGAACTGGCGTAGGGTGCTGAAGGCCTAATTATATACATTTTTATGATACCTCAGGATTAAAACTACACTCAGGGCTAGCCTTGGGAGCTCCAGTGCCTAATTGGAAACAATTTTTGCAGAGCCCTATGTTCATAGCTGAGGCCTGTAGAATTTTAGTGATATAAAAGCAATCAAAATAGGTACTTTAAAAAAAAAATGGCAGCCAGTGTTTGTTGAAACAGAAACCACAGGACATGTCCACTAAGGAAGGTGGACTGTTGTCACCACTTTGTTCAGACCAACGTTGGAGTGGTGTGTGACACTTAGCATTCAACTAGTCAAATACATCCCAGTTCTAAAAATATAGACCCACTGATAAAGAGATTCCAGCTCTACTTCTCTCTGTCTAAATGTGATTGCTCAATATATGGGTTTAAAAAGAGAGTTCATACTTCTGGCTAAAGGAAGGATTTTTCCAAGTACTATTTGCTTTTTTTAGTGTATGATAGAAATGAAAAGTATTTTTTTTCGTTTCTATTTTTATCATCTATCATGTAAAGCTCTCTGACCTCCCAACTTGTTTAGATACCACTTAATACTCTTGTATATATATATATATATATATATATATATATATATATATATATATATATATATATATATATACACTATGCTTATATATATGCATACTCATACGCATATGCTTGTATATACATGCATATGCACTGTACTTAAATATGTTTATTTAGAGACAGAGGAACTTATAATGTAACTAGGAATCCCTTTGGCATGAGCTCCTACGGGGAGCAATTAATTCAGTTGGTTATAAGCCAGGACCTTTGAAAGTAAGGAAAGAAGAACAGGTTGGTTGATTGGTTGGTTTTACAGCATATTATTTAAGGCTGAAGTCAGTTATTTGCCAAACAATTATTCAGATTCAAGTAACAAATGATATTTGTAAACAATTATAGTTCATGTAACTATTCTTAATATTAATAAATTATACATTGTTCTATGTTTTCAGGTATTCCTATCTAATACTAATAATCTGCATACAGTTATATGATTTCAAGCAATCATATGGTTTGGTTGGGTTGGGTTTTATGGCATATCAACCATTGTAGGTTATCTAATGCCAAATCCTGTTCACACACATATATGAAATATATATGATTTGTAAACACATTTTGTAGATAACATTTTAAATTGAGACTGAGCTCATTTTTTTGCACACAATTAAATGTTGGTTTGGGTTTTATGGGATATCAACCTTTGTAGGTTATTTAATACTAAATCCATTTTTATACAAATAAACAGTTCTAATTCAAACAATTCAGTTTAGCATAAGTACACAGTTTGTCAAAATCATTTCTATTTCAAGCTATTCAGTTTAGTATAAGTATAGTTCTTTTTACACACAGTTAAATGTCAAAACAGTTCTATTTCAAATAATTCAGTTTAGCATAAGTACAGTTTCAATGTCAAAAACAGTTCTATTTCAAACAATTCCGTTTAGCATAAGTACATAGTTTAAATGTAAAAAGAGTTTTATTTTAAACAATTTGGTCTAGCATAAGTATGCAGTTTAGTTCTATTTGATTCATAGATAGGACCCTATCAGGTACTACTACTCTGGGCCAGAGTGAACCTTGGAGCGATGGCAATGAAAGGGTACTCCGCATTACCTAAAGCTCTGGCATTACTGGAATCACACTATCAGATTGTTTAGTGTCATATACAGGACAATCGTTGGGGTGGGGGGTTCTTACCTCTCTACAGAGATGCAGTCAGTATATTTTACAGCTCCAGCTGACTGGGCAAACAGTTAAATGGTTTTAAGTATTGCTATGTAAAAGTGACAATTTAATATCTGGCAGGTATTTTCACACATTTAAATGATTTAGAAGTGGATAGTTTGGAAGTAATCTTATTTTTAAATATGAACTAATTTCTTTACACACAAGTATTGCTCTTTTTTCTACACAGAACACTATTCATTCATTTGCACACTGTTAAATGGTTTAAAGTATTGCTATGTAATACCAATAATCATATTTCGCATTCAGGTAAACAATTTCAAATATTCCATGCTAATAATTTTATCTGCACACAGTTAAATGGTTCCAAAAATTGCTATGCATCACTAACATTTCAATTAAAGATCAGTCATTTGTTTCCACTTAGTTAAAGGGTCAAAGAATTCTATTTCTGACAATTCAATTAAAAGTCATTTGTTTGCACACAGTTTAAATATCAAGAATTTCTATTTTATCCATACATAGGACTCTATCAGGTACTACCTCTCCAGGTCAGAGTGAATCTGAGAGCCATGGCAAATAAGGAGTGCTCCACATTCCCCAAAAAGCTCCAGCATTACTGGAGCCTCACCATCAAAATTTAATATTATATCCAGAACACTCGTTGGGGAGTCTTACCCTTCTGCAGAGATGTGGCCAGAGATGGTGTATTCTACAGCAGAAGCCATATGGGCTGCCTTAGAGTTGGTGGGAAGATTTAAAAAAAAGAAGTGACAGAGTGGCAAGATAGTATCAGAACTAAAGGAGCATTTTTTTGATAAAATCTATGACATCTTGCAAGAAAATAATGAAATCAGTCTCATTATTTGCCAAACACAAACACTGTGAATGGGTTTTTGACCCCAAATGATATTTCTGTGGTATCATAATTCCTTTACTCTCCTGACCCAACTCCTTGTAACTAATTCTGAAAATCAAAACCTCGTTCGATGGTTGCTATTTCATAACTGTTGGGAACATGCCATAGGACATGACAAGCCAAATGAAAATAGTATCAAGTTATGTTTAGATTGATTTTAACTGCATGTCAACTTGTCTTTGGTTATTTTATGCCTAGAGGTTAGGGAATCACATTCATTACATGTTCATATTTACATATTTTTGTGCAATTATCTTTTAAGAGGTTTCTTTTTGCATATGATCCAATCAAATACAAATCATTTTTAAACAGTTCTAGTTGACTCATAGATGGGACCCTAACAGGTACTACCACTCCAGGGTTCTATGATAGAAGCCTAACCATCAGATGCAGTTTAGTGTCATACCCAGGACACCCCTTTTTTGGGACACTCTGCAGAGGATATAGTGAATTTTAAGACCTGCTGACAGGGTGTGAAAGCAGTGTCAGTTGAACACTTCTACTGTTTCAAGGAGTGGAAATAAGGTCTCTGTTGGTATCTGGAAATTATTTTAAAGGAGATAATTTTTCTTCATATTTAAGATAATAACATTTCTTTTTACTGTTTCATTACTTTCTAGCGAGACCTCATATTTTTTTTGATTGAATTTTATATTAATTTCGGATGCAGACCGGAAGTAAAGAGAAAGTCACCAACCAGCTCCACTTCAGAAGGTTCAAGTGTAGGCATTTTGCCAACAGCTCTGCTCTCAAGAATCAGAAGTGTTTTTGTCATGTCTTTCTTGTTGTAGAACCAGGTTTTGGTCGCATTTATGTTGGAAATGGCATCAGGGCTTGTGTAAATAATTTGGTAGCAAGAGATGGAACAATCTTGACTAGTGAGAAGCACATGTTGACAGTCAGCAGTGAGACAGATTGACTTGGCACAACTTTGGTAGAAGTCATGAGTAGAATATTTCACCACATTTTTATTCTGAAAAAAAAAAAAAAAAAAGAATTTATTCTAATAAAAGAATATTGCATATTATAGATTGTCCCTAAATAAACAAATCTTATATGATCAGGATCAAAATCAATTAAAAAGTCTTTTATGCTTACATCAACTGCCTTATATAAGTTTCATGTGATCAAAATCCATTAAAAATTCTTATGTCCATGTCTATAGACTTACATAAATTGTACAAAAGATTTAAAGCAATTCAAAGGATTGAGGGTGCTATGGCTTATCTTTCAACTAACTTATTAAAGATATCTCATTTAAGAAATAATGTGTCTTGCTATTAAAGGAATTCAATAAACAAAAAAAAACAAACAAACAAAAAACATGTTAGTAAACACAATGAAACAACAAAATAAAACACTTCAGTAAAGAATATATAGGTTTGAATTTTAATTCAAATTATAACTACATAATGAAGATGAAACAGTAACTAAACATGTGGACTATAAAGAAACATGTATTTGAGAATATGGTCATTATGGTTGGCTTTTTAATCAATAGTAAAATGTCCAGTGGCTGTAATGATGCATAAAAAACCCTTTTTTATTAAGAGAGAAAGAACTAATGAACTACAAAAATAAAATAAGGATCATTCTCAAATGTGTTTGGGGGAAATGAACAGGTAAGAGGAAAAAGACAGAAAATTCTACCCAAGAAGAAAACATCCTTACCATAGGACATGCCAGTCTAGAGAAAAAGCTTGAATTTGGCACTATATGACTTTATGGTTTGAGTGAGAGTCATGATAATCTTACAAGCTCATAAGCGATGTGCTCCTGTGTACTCCGTCACACGGACAAGCAAGGGTAGAGCGGCCAATTAAAACCTATCTACAACAGCTTAGCACTGATACAGGATGTAGCATGGAAGACCTACTGAGAACAATGGACGATAGGGATTAGTGACAAGAGAAGGTCCGGGGAATCCATGCTAGCGGCATGCCATCATGATGATGCCTTTATATCTGAGATCACAGGGTTAGTGTCTATTGTATATAATGTGGTTATGACTTGTGGTTGGTTCTCAACAGTCAAAGGGAAACTATTTTGTTACTATCTAGTTTATTTTTGATTTGTGTTTTATGTTATACTATAAATTGATGTCTACCATTATTTGGCAAAAATAAATCATCCAATTTTCATCAGTAATAGTTTTTATATCATTTTGCAAGTCCTCAGTAAAGATTTGAGAAGATGCAGTTCTTGCTTTCCTACTTAATAACAAGTGAATTATTATTTAATATTATAGATATGGCTATGATATTTTTATGTTAAATTCTTGTTATTTAATATTGGTATTAATAAGCATAGTTATGTCTGTAATATAAATAATAATTCAAATAATAATAAATATATTTATGTAATATAAATAATAATTCAAATAATTTATTTTTGCTTCATAATGGTTGACATCTGTTTGCTATGGAGTATACAAACACATAGAAAATAAACAAGTTAGAAATATGCAACATTCTAATACAGGAACCTATGCTTTCCAAGTTCAATCTGGGCCATAATGCTGTGAAAGCAACTGAAAACATTTGTTGAGTGAAAGATAAAAGTGTATTTAATCCCAGTACAGTAACCAGATGGTTCAAGAAATTTTGCTTAGGTGACAAGAGCCTTAATGATCAGCCAAGGTCTGGTAGACCTAAAACTGCATTCCAATGCTGTTTCAAGCCATAGAGGCAAATCCAGCAAGTAGCATTTGGTTGAAGTGTAAAGAGGGAAAGGGAAGCAAAAAAACAAAACAAAACAACAGAGCAACACCAGAGAGAGGCAATCCGTTGCTGGAACTCAGTTACTTGCTGAACCCTCCTCTGGTCTACACTGTATCCACCCGTCTTTCAAATTGTTCACCAATGGCACCTTCTTTGCTATTAATCTCTATACCTCAGGAGCAAAAGAGTTATGAGCCAACCCTCACTATGCCCTTCTTTTATAGTTGGCAAAGCATGCTGATCACATGTGGTTGATATGCATAAACATTGCAGTGCTGGTCCGTACTAGTTTTCTCCTTGCATTAACGGTTCGCACACCAGACAAAGATGAGCTCTTTTATGGTGACAATAAGGTAGGTCATTATCTGATTCAAATTCCTGACCGTCGTGTCTGTGACATCAGTCAAAGTCAGGTAGGCCTAAATCTGGATTCCAAAGCTGTGTTTCAAGCCATAGAGACAAATCCAGCAAGTAACATTTGGTTTGGTTTTATGGCATATCAACTACTTTAGGTTATTTAATGTGTAGGTTTACTGAATGAAAGTATTTTTGCTATTTATATATTTATGTTTAGTTTAAGTATATTGAGAATAAGGGTTTTAATAGTCAGGCTTCTCCACAAGTTTAATGCTTTAGTTTAGAATTAATGTAGAATAAGCATATTATATAGCACATGGATAGAACGGTAAATGAAGGAATAAGGCCAGTGAAATAAATGAGTGAAGATATGCAACAAGTAATGGTTGTAATACGGCGCGGACAAAATGAACATTTAAAACAAGGCGAACGAACAAAAACAAATTTATATTCTATAATAACAAAACTTACATTAATACATAGAAATATTACTAACTCTACTAGCATAATAATAGTGTGTATATATGTGTGTGTGTGTGTGTAACACAACTAAGCTACAAAAAGAATTGCAAAATTAAAATGTCCCTTTTCTATGGTTTGAAACAGGCAGTTTTTTAGAGACGGGAAAGCATCTCATAGTTCTTGTATATGAATGTCTTCGAGGCATGGTGTTGCTGCTGCGGAGAAATTTTGGTCAAAGAGAAGGTGTTGCCGCTACGAAGAAATTTAGTCAAAGAGAAGGTGTTGCCGCTACGAAAAAAATTCGTCAAAGAGAAAGAGGTGCTTGAAAACGATGTATTTATAGAAAATACCATCTTGTAAGTGGCTCAAGACGCAGGACTTGAATTTACGTGCACTGACGTAGTTGTAAGCATATCACGTGGTCCTCCTGGCCAATGGTTTCCCGAGACTGAACATTGAGCGTCCACCATCTTTGTGGGAACAAGTGGCATACCGCCCAAAATAATTTATAGGAGTGTAAAAAGTCCTATAAATGCCAAATCCTTTTTATGCATATATATTTATTGTAGCTACCCCGGCTACTCAACCTTAAAATGCCCAGTTCAGAGAAAACGCTGAGTCACCTGTGATGTCAGACAACAAAACGTTATGTTTAGGTTTATGAAGTGAACTTCTGTTACTAACACACAAACTATTTGTCAAAAGGATTAATTCTGCTGGCCTTTCAGAAACAAATTTATAACCACAGAATAAAATACATTATATTTAAAAGTTCCTCTTCAAAGGACAAGGAAGTATTTCATCATTACTTGTATTTAATAAAGGAAATTCCTGCATACAGAATCCCTTTCACTAGCCCCAGCAGTGTAATAGCAGCCGATGCTATATAAATACAACAGGCAACAAGTAAAAATCAAAGTTGGCAGCTGGGCTCACTCGAGCCCAGAGGAGAGATAGGATCTGTTCCTTTCCCAGCAGAATGGAGTCTGCATCCTTACCACCAAACCAAGCTGCTGAATGTGGAGGCTGCATCTTTACCACCAGCCAAAGTAGACAACATGGAATTCAGTCAGTCACTGCTAACCAAACAATCTCTGCTGATCTCTCATTCATACAACTCTTCTCTGAGCCAACTTCAGAAAGTCCTCCAAGATCACCTTTGGTCTCCTCATTACACCTTCCTGGCAGATATGAGATGATGACACAGCAGCCAGCATCAACTACAGGCCAGGTCCAGCTTAACCCAGCAGCCGTTCCTGTGAAATCAAGCAACAGCACCTGCAGCACCTTGTCCATGAGTAACCACATTGCTCAGACTAGCACCAACACTTCAAGGCCACATCAGCATACACCCAGTTAACAAAGGATCGCATAAACCAGGACATTCAGCCACTGCAATCAATGTATCCACATCATTGACTGTTGCCAGCAATACCTACAACCTGACTATACAGCTACCCCTACAATCTGCACCAAGCACATCCTCACATTCTAGACATGTTGTCACCATAAACTAAACGACAGCTGAGTCTATGACTTTTACAACACTAACTTTCAATGGCCAACAGAAATTACACTGATGTGATACAACAAACTGTGATTCTACGCTCATACACCTTTCATGTATGATTCACTCAATAAAACTTGAAATTTAAACTTATCCACTGGTCTCTGTCATTTCTCCAGCACTCTGTCAATCACACACAACTTAAAACTGTTTGCAGGATCAACACATTCATATCAGTCCTGCATCATTAAATAAATGATTTCCAAACACATTTTGTAGATAACATCTTTAAACAAGCCTGAGCCCGGTTTTTTTCACAGTTAAATGGTTTCACTTATTTCAATCTAATATAAATAATTCTATTTACAATTAATCATTTGTTTGCGCATAGTTTAATGTTTTCAAGTATTGCTATGTATCACTAACAATTCAATTAAACATCAGTCATTTGTTCACATAGTGTTAAATGATCAAACATTTCTATTTTAAACAATTTAGTTTAGCAGAAGTTCACAGTTTAAATGTCAAACAGTTCTATTTGACCCATAGATAGGATCGTATCAAGTGCTACCACTCTGGGCCAGAGTGTAACTGGCAGTGATCGCAATGAAGGAGTACTCTGCATTCCCCAAAACTCTAGCATTACTGAAGCCTCAGCATTAGATTGCTTTGTGTTATATCAAAGACACTTGTTGGGGGAGTCTTAAAAAAGTATCCAGAGCTGTTTAATTGTGCCTCACGATACTAAAAATATAGCAACACTTTAGACACACCCTAATAGTTTAAATACAAGTAGTCAAAAGACAGTTACATCCTTTTTGAAAGACTTACCATGTCATTGGTTAAACAGAGTTGAAGAATACCATCTTTGCCACAGGATACCAACCATTTTTGGTCGTCACTGCATTGTAGGTCTATACCAGGTAATTGGTGACAGTCATAGGATTCTTGAGTAAAAAAGATTTCAGATTGGTTGTCTGCCAAATCCTGTGGGTAGATTTATTTTAAAAAAATGAAATAATTGCATACTTATATGAGTATAAAATCAATAAAATAATATTGGTAATAATATTCAAGCCAATTATATCTCAAGAAAAAAGGGTTTTAACTTGATTCCATTTGTAGGAAGGAATGAAAAAGATGCTGGTGACATTTTCTTTAGAGACAGACTTATCCCATAACATGATTTGGTTGAAGGGGTGCAACTCAAATTAGCATGTCTTGGGTAAGAATAGCTTGGAGGAGTCCTCACCTGGTCTGGTTTAAATGCAGTTTCCCTTCTTCTAGACCAGTTGCCAAACCAAAATTAAAACGTCAGTCTGTCCTACTATTTACTCATAGCTAGAGGAATTTTAGTTGATTGGTGTTTTATGGCATATCAACTGTTGTGGGTTATTTAATGCCAAATCAAACACACATATATATATATATATATATGATTTGTAAGTGAATAGTTTATTGGTAACTTCATTTTTAAACAAGTTAAAGCTCAGTCATTTGCATACAATAAAATGGTTTCAAGTATTGCTATCAAGCACAAATAATTCTGTTTAATATTAATCACTTGTTTGCACACAGTTTAGATTGTTTCAAGTATTACTATCTAATACTAATAATTCTATTTACCATTTATCATTTATTTGTACACCATCATTCTTATTAAAAAAGAAATGGTAAGGCATTAGTTAGATGGATCTACCATTACCACTTGCCTAAGTTCATTTGCACTACACAGGTGACAGTTTAAAATGTGGGAAATATTTCTGCAACTTCCTGTTGTACAACAGACTGGGCTTCTCAGCCTTGATAAAGTAACCAGTTGAGGAGAAGGAAAAAAAATGAATTTAAGACTATGTTGGTGGGGTAAGCAGTTCTACCCCCAAATTTGCTATGAAACTATAGCACCAGCACATGACTGTGGCCATTTATATCTCAAGGCTGTAGAACATTTGCCTTTGCAATGATGAAAGTAAATGTTGGAGGTCTTGGTACATTTTGTCATTTTTACCAGGAATAGAGATACAATAAATATCTCCTTTAGATAATTTATGTTTGGTAAGGGCCCTGTAGTGGTCACACGATAATGCCAAAAACCCACTCTTAACCTCTTTTTGCTTCTGGTCTTTGAGAAGTTGTCTCTGACCTTGCCAGGGAACAATAAAGGCACATGATTATATTATCCCTCCCTTTATCAAGTAAGCCTTTTTTTACTTTGTATCCTTCCACATACTGTTTGTTTATGGAACAATATGTGTATAGTTCTAGCAGTTGGGATATATTTATGCATTCTTTATACTTAATACCACTTGTTGCTTGGTTATTTTCTTTATTTGCATATCAGTCTTAGTGGGATATTTAATGTTAAATCTCTTTTTTTTTTTGTCTATATGATTTCATTTGTATTAATACATTGGAAGAAATAATTATTATTATCTGTTTCTCTTGATGTAGTTGATCCTCAGTCACTGCCTTCCACCACCTTTGAAATAAAATCTTATTTGCCACAATTGCAACTTGAATAATCATATAGGTGCTAGGGCTTGACATAACCAACTGATTGATTGCCAGTCAAGCCCAAGTAATTCCTGAAGTGAAGTGTAATAGGTTATGTGACCAATTAGTTCCTGTTTTATGGACCACTCATCCATCAAGAATCCATCCTTAGGAATTCCAATTTGCAACCCATTAGAGATGATGATAAGTGACCCACGACTTTGAGCCATAAATGATTGTGGCAAGGACTATGGCTCAGGACATGGATTTTCGTGCCCTTCTTCAGTTGTTTGTGGTTCTACATTCATTTACACAGTCTGTCGATAACTTTTTTGTTAATCTTGGATTTGATGTGATGGTGCATCCCAGTTATTACAGACGGGCGCCGTCATTAAATTGTGGTGGTCTCAAGGTTGAAGAACATTCTAGCACATCAGCTGTCATCAGTCATTAGATACAAAAGTCTGATGATCAAAAATGTCACAAACCTCACTCGTGCAGGCCAAGTGACCTGTAGAGTTCAAGTGTAATTTTTATATAACCACGCTTGAACTTTCATGTGTTGTACTACTGTTCCACTGGTGAGCATCGAACTTTCGGGAACCTTCAAATTGATCCATCAAATTGCTATACAAGAAAATCAAGTAGCGAGATTTTGGGAGTTCAAGACAGGTTTTCAAACAGGTTTCAACAGAGGTGTATGCTGCCTGATCCATGTCATAACCCAGCCTGTCATAGCAATCTGACTGATATGATAAGTATCAACAGACCGATGATAACATTGTCGCCGTCATCGCCAAGAAGAGGAAGGTGAACCTTTTCTACGTATGCTAGCTGAAGAGCACAGATAGAAAGAGTGATACAGAAAGAAGACGTTTGATAGCGACAAAAAAAAAAAAAAAAAAACGCGAGGAAGAATGCTATTGAACAAACTTTTTAACAGTCCGCTGTAATCCCCAAGAATAAAAGCGACTACTATTTTCTTTCTTGAGATTCAAGTTTTGAGTGTTTCTTTTCTGTGAATTCATTTCTTTTTGACACGTTTCAATTTTTTTGGTCCTATGCTACACAAACACAAAAGATAGATAGGTATGTATATAGTTATGAATACTAAATGAAACACGCTTTAATCATAAGTTATTAAACTCAAAGATGTTTTTAAAAAAGTAATACAAACCGTATTTATCTCCTCATTAAGAGGCAATTTAACAATCCTATGTGATTTTTGTGAATGCACATAGGCTTCTCTATTAAAAATTGTTAATCCTTGAATGGGCGACAGCAATGTAAAGAGTTTCATGTTTATTTTAAGAGGATCAAAGTCACATTCTGGAGTCAAGTATTTTTCTGTATAGGCTAAAAAAGAAAAAGTAATATATTTAGTAAAAAAAAAAAAACCCAAAAAACAAACATGAAAACTAAATCATTTTTGATCTTACAATTATACTCATACAATATCCATAAAAAATGACAGGGGCATCTGATTTTGTTACACAGTTTAATCAATTGTAACTTTCAAGTATTGTCCTAAATATTATATTAGTAACTTAGTGGTTGGGTGAGAGAGAAACTAAAGAAATATAGAGGGTAGGTAAATTGTAACCAGTGGAAGACATGCTTTTTTGGTCAGATTCTACATGTCACTTGTTAAAGTTTACTGAGAAAAAATTTCCAGTAATTTTTTTTTTTTGTGATTCAAACTGAGCAGATCCTCAATACTCACTAGAAATTTTTTATTTTCTGAAAAAACAGAAAAAAAAAACAAACAAACATTTATTTTACATTTTATAAGGAAGAGGTTGTCACTTTTACATTCTAATTCAATGAAGAATGGTCACTCATTTCTGGAATAGTTAGCATTGGAAAAGACAAACACACAGACAGGTTGAATTATTTGAATGCTTTTTTTTTTTTTTTTTTTTTTTTTTACTACGGTGGGTGGGGTCCTTTTTTTAGATACTTGTTCTGGAAATGAGTGATCATTCTACATTGAATTAGATTGTAAAAGTGAACCCTCCATATAAAATGTAAAATCTTTTCTTTGAAAAAAAAAAAAATAAAGTGATGATTTTGAGGGTCTAATTAGTTCAAATGAAAAAAAAAATACCATAAAATTTTTTGCTCAATGAAACTGAATAGGTGTACTTCTTATTCCCTAAAGCTGCCGGACTGGAGGCTCACCATCAGATGGTTTAGTGTCGTATCCATGATAGTCGTTGGGAGAGGTCTTATCCCTCAGCAGGGATGCAGTTGGCATATTCTACAATCCCAGCCAACTGGGTTTATGGGAGGTTGGTTGGTTTTTATGGCATATCAACCTTTGTAGGTTATTTAATGCCAAATTCATTTTTATGCAAACAGTCAGTTCTATTTCAAATAATGCAGTTTAGCATGAATACACAGTTTAATTGTCAAAAACATTTCGATTTCAAGCTATTCAGTTTATTCAAACAGCTCTAATTTAGTTTAGTATAAGTACAGATTTTGTTTACACACAGTTAAATATCAAAACAGTTTTATATTAAACAATTCACTTTAGTCTGAATACAGTTTCAATGTCAAAATAGTTCCATTTCAAACAATTCAGTTTAGCATAAGTACGCAGTTTAAATTTAAGTACACAGTTTGTCAAAATCATTTCTATTTCAAGCTATTCAGTTTAGTAAAAAAGTTCTAATTGAAACAATTCAGTTTAGCATAACTATGCAGTTTAATTCTATTTAACCCATAGTGAGGGCCCTATCAGGTGGTACCATTCTGGGCCAGAGTGGACTTGGCAGCAATGGCAATGAAGGGTTTCTCCAGATTTCCCAAAGATTTAGCATTACTGGAACCTTACCATCAGATTGTTTAGTGTTCTATCTCGGACATTCATTAGGAGGAAGTCTTACCCCTCTGCAGAGAAGCAGTTGGTATATTCTACAGTCCCAGCCAACTAGGTTTATTGATGGGATGGGTGTATTAGTAAAATAAAACTGAAAATAAATTGAGAAAAACAAACTTACTCATTTTAAAGTCTTCATCCAATTGAAACATACTGAATTTATCTGCTCCAGTCTTTAGCTTTTCTTTTTCACTGCAAAAGCTGACAAAAACATCAACTCCTTGAAAACTGTCTGTTGTTAAATTTAATACATGTCCAGTGGTATCTACAAAATTTTGGGTAGAATTGAGATTATTAGTCAACAGAATGATATATTTTTTTATCATTTAGTATATTCAGACTCTTGTCTTTATCTGTATTGTTATACCAACAATTTTTTGGCCAATGCATCCGTTGGTTGGCTGGGTTTTATGGCATATCTACCTTTTTAGGTTATTTAAAGCTAAAACAATTTTTATACAAATACTCAGTTCTATTACAAACAATTAAGTTTAGCATGAGTACACAGTTTAATTGTGATAAACATTTCTATTTCAAACAATTCAGTTTAGTATAAGAATGGTTTTTGTACTCCCATAGTTAGATACCAACAGTTCTATTTCAAACAATTCAGTTTACCGTAAATACAATTTCTATATCAAAAACAGTTCTATTTCAAGTAATTCGGTTTAGCATAAGTACGAAATTTAGTTCTATTTGACCCATAGATAGGACCCTATCAGGTGCTACCAATCTGGGCCAGAGTGGATCTGGGAGCAATGGCAATGAAGGGGTGCTCCACATTCCCCAAAGCTCCAGCATTACTGGAACCTCACCATCAGGTTGTTTAGTGTCCTATCTCGGACACTTGTAAGGGGGGATCTTACCCCTCTGCAGAGATGCAGTCAGTGTATTCTACAGCCCCAGCCAACTGGGCTATGCATCTTTTGGCCTTCTTGTGTTGTTTTATGTCGAACTCTAGCAGGATACATGGCCTAAAAAATATTTGGTTAAAAGGTACTTCTAAGTGATATCATCTAGAGTTTTCAGGTTCAATCTCGACTACAGGTAAATTACAAGGAATATTTAATATAGCTTAACACATGCACCAGGTCATGGTTAATGGAATCAGAACAATCTACCCTCTTAGATTAAATAAAGGGTTCGGTTCAAAGTTCTTTGTAGGCTCCTGAGTTCGACACGAAACACCTGATGAAAGCTGGAGGAAATATCGGCTGAAACGTTGTGAACATGACAATAAAGATGAAAACATTAGTCTGAGTATTCTAAAGGTTAAAAATTATCAAGCTTCATCTCTGAAATTTAGGCAAATAGAATGATATCTGATTGATCATTCTATCCAAGATGATAGAAGAATCTCAGCATTATCAACAGCATCACCAACCAGTTTAATTTTTCCTTGGTTGGTATTGTCAGGACTGATAAATTAATCAAGTTTAGAATAAAACAAAGAATGAAATACAAAAATAAAATGAAATAATCATCTAGCAATGCCTCTTCGGTCAAAAGTTAAATTTTCCGCTCCAAAAGAACTGTTTGTTTTGGTGTGGTGCTGGATCACTGGACACAAGTGTGTTTTGTAATCTTCCAGAAACAAGTATTCTGTACTATATGAATTTCATAAAATAATTTCATGGGTTATGATAATGATAATATAGGCATGACAGGGTGGAAAAGCTAATCCACTGGGAATTGCTCAAGAGATTAAAATTTGACCATGCAACCAAATTGTATATGCACAAACCAAAATCTCTCCTAGAGAAAGAGGCATAAAATTCTTTGGGATTATCCTATTTACCAACCCCTCCGCTCGGGCAGGATATGACACAACGTCAATTTTTAAGCGGAGTTTAACAGGTTTGAATTCAGAGTTTTCCTTCTCCTAGACTAGTTGCCTAACCAAGGCTGAAGAACCTAGTCTGTCCTACTATTTACCCATAGCTGGAGGGAGAATAATTGGATTCATACCTTTCCCAAGGGTATTAGTGGTATGTGAAATGCAATGAGTTTCGTCCAGGATTTGAACTCGTGTCGCCGTGTTCATTTCCTACGACGATAACAATTACACCACGGGATTATAAGATACGGAAAATTACCTAATCTAGGCCATACCTAGTGCTAATAAACAAAAATAGGGGAAAAAAAAGCAAGAACTTATTTTTTAGAAAAAGATGCCATTTTCTGGTTGAAAGATTTTGGGTCATACCAAGTGGAAATTTACTAAGCTTTTTGCTTAGATGTGGCACAAGGCCATATGAAAGGGGCACCCAATGAGACTCGAACTCACTCGTGTAGTTTTGCTAGTCGAGCTTGCTAACCATTACACCACCAGAGGCGCCTTTTGGTCATACCAAGTGTATATATATATATATATATATACATATATATATATAAACACTGTAGTGGAAATAAGTATAAGACATCCCATTAAATTGATAAGAATTTTCTTATTACTGCACAAATTCCTCTAAAAATTTGTGTGTGGAACCTAGATCCGATGGGTATTAGTATACATATTCGATTTTATAACAACTTTCCACCAAAAAATGTTATTAACAAAACTTCGTTTTTGAGGGTGGAAATAATTATAAGACAGTTTTGAAAATTTGCATATCTGGTTCACTGCAGAATGGCAAAGGATGCACAGATTATAAAAAGACTCTTATCCTGATTTTCAGCTATGTGAGTCCTATTTAAACATTTCATAATTGAATACAGTTACTGCAAAATGCCTAGGAACTCCCACTTTTGTGAAAATGAAAAAGGGCAAATTTCTGCCCATAAACTGGAAGGAAAATCTATAAGTTTCATTATAAGAGAACTGCTGAGGTCCTGAACAATAGTGAGGAATTATCTAAAAGACCCGGAATCGTATGGCACCAGAAAACGTCCAGGTCGTCCACATATAATTACAAATGCAGCCATACAGCGACTTTTTCGAGAAGCTCCAAAGGGACAAACAAACTCAAGAGATCTGCAAAAATCTCAGAATTGACCCATCGCTCCAAGAAGAGTTTGTCAACTTCTCCATGAATCGCCAAATCTCGTACATCGAAACAGGAAAACAGCCTCTGCTTTAATTGCTAAACAAAAGATGCGCGTAGATTGGTTAAAGAAAAAAGTAACATGGAAAATGGAGAAATAGGAAACCGTGTTGTTTTCTGATGAGAAAAAGTTTAATTTAGATGGCCCCGATGATTCCCAGTGTTATTGGTATGATTTAAGAAAAGAGAAGTAGCTGTTTTAAAAAAGACTATTTAGAGAAGGATCTGTTATGGTTTTCTGCATCTCGAAAGGCTGTTTTAGTAGTGATAGAAGGGAAACCAAATTCTGCTTGAGATATCAATGTGTTGGAAAAAAAGTTTTCTCATTTATGAATTGTCTAGACACCAATAATGCCATTTTTAAACAGGACAACGCAACCATACACACTTCTAAGCTTATGAAAGACTGCTTTAAAACAAAAAATATTGAAGTTTTAGATTGTCTTACTAAGTCTCCAGATTTAAACCCGATAGAAAACTATTGTCAAAAAGAGTATACAAAAATACACGTCAATTTGAAGATAGAGAAATTTTAAAATCTTGCATTAAACAGTATTGGAATGAAATTACATCTGAAGTGTGTTGAAGTATTATTGAATTTTGTTCAATTTTGCTGTTAAATACAAATTTTCAAAACTGTCTTATACTTATTTCCACCATCGAAAACGTATTTTTTTAATAACATTTTTTTGGTGGAAAGTTGTTATAAAATCGAATATGTATACTAATACCCATCGGATCTAGGTTCCACACACAAATTTTCAGAGGAATTTGTGCAATAATAAGATAATTCTTAACAATTTGATGGGGTGTCTTATACTTATTTCCACCACCGTAGTTTGCTATTGGTACCCATCTACTATGGTGCTATGGGCACCTCACATGGTGTAATGGTTAGCAAATCATATTAGCAGACTATCGTTCGCTTGTTTAATTCTCATAGGGTGTCCCACACATCCAGCCTTGTGCCACGTCTAAGCTTAGTAAATAACATAAACCATAGCGCTCTATCCAAATCCCCATAGAATTGTCAGTTATCTACCATTACTTTTATAATGTTCGGTTGGTTGATTGGATTTAATGGCATATCAGCCTCTTTAGGTTATTTAATGCCAAAGCCTGTTTACACATATGTACTGTTTTTAAACACATAATTTAATGATACCATACTAAAACCGAACAACTCATTTACTCGCATACGAGTATTTTCAAGTATTTCTATATGGCATTAGTTTATTTAGCGATGATAGTTTTTTTTAAAAATTATTTCTCACTACTATTTCTACTAACACAAACCTAATGGTATTTCTATTCAGCAATAATTTGCTTTCAGTTGATTAGTTTGTTGTGTTTTCAGGATTGTAACCAAGTCTATATTTTCTGGTACAATCCGGTCTCTTTCAAGAACGACAAAACATTATCCATGTGGACGTTCTCAAATAAGTCCTTCATGGTATTTCTGCGGAAATAGCGCTTTCTGGTGTCATTAAAAACTTTACACTCAAGGAGAACGTGTTTGATTGTGCAGGGTGTTTGGCATGTCGAGCACTGTGGTTGGTGTTCTTGCTTGAGTATAAAAGAGTGCGTAAGTCTGCTGTGACCAATACGCAATCGCGTTATTGTTACTTGTTCTTTTCGCGATTTTCGGAAGGCTGGACACCATTCTCCCCAAAATGTTCGGAACTAATTCTTTATCGCAACTTTTGTAATGTTCAGTGAGGGGGGGGGTAATTTTGGCCATGCTTAAAATCTCTTCACTCTCGTGGAATGCCGAATACCGAGTCTTGAATGCCAAACGATAATAACTCGCAATGTTACATTTCACATCCATGTTGGAACTTTTTTTATCAAGGAAAAATGTATGGTATTTTTAATGCCTATTTTTTGTCTGCCATTCAATGTCTCTGGTTTCGTATCTTGCTACGAAAATAAACAGAAATAGAGAGGGGCCGTATTTGTCGCTGCCTCCCACCAGACACGACTTGACACAAGGTCAAAAGCCCGAAGGCCAATTAAAGTGGGGATAAAGGGGAGGGGAAGGTCGGGAACGTGCCGAGACTCGAACCCTGCTTGTCTGTGCTGCTCATCGGCTCACTTAGTGCAATGTGAGCCTGATGAGGCAAGCAGTTTCACGAACCCAAAGTGGGTCCGGGCACGTATGCCAGTTTGCGGCTTAAACTAGACGCATGGTCTAGTGCCGTACAAGGGGGACAAAGGAGACAAAAATGCAGCTCGCCCACCCGAAGGTAGCCTAGTCGAAACTAGGTGCCTAATTAAAGGCCCCAAGTCTGCCATTGTTCCTTTTCCAGGGCCACGCTCCGGACCGAAGTCCAGAACAGGCCCCGGGGCGCTCGCCAGGAGAAATAGAGAGGGGCCCATGTGGCTGGCTCCGGAAGTTGGATTTGGTCACGTGTTCCCTGAATCGGGACCTTTTTGGGACAGGCACTGGAAGCGACAAGACGTCGCAATAATTCTGGCAAGCTACCGACAGATTGTCCATCCTTAGCGCTGAATAAAAACACCAGAGCAGCAAGTGCATGGACTTTGGCCGGTTCCTGTGAATACCTTTGACGAGAAAGGAGCAGGACGTATCCACTGCTTTCAGGCCATAGAATTTAGTTACTGATACTTCTCGAACCTGACAACCACACACGAGGTACCAGCGAATACCTTTTGGCGAGAAAAGGAACAGCAATAATTCCTGATGAGAGGACACCCAAGCTGCATATTGTATGAGTTTTCGGCGCGGACTATCTGGGCCCACCAGAAAGTAAAACAATAGCGACGTACCCGTGAGAATTTCAAGGAGCATTGTCTTTGACGAGAAAGACGAGAATTTCGAATAACTTCCGTAATTTTCTTCCTGGAGTTTCGTTCTTGGCGAGAGACAGCTAGAGATGTTGAACGGATATTTTTTTGAGTGCTACTGAACTGTTTATTCTATCTCTCCTGCGAGAGAGAATATATATTTTAAAGGGTTGTTCTTTTACTACACCCTTTCATAACTGTAAGTGCACTTACTTCTGCTTTTTCACCATTTTTTGTATATATTTTTTGTATTTTTGGTACTCGGCGCCTTAAATTTTATTTGGCAACGTCACGCATGAGGAATTTAATGCAAAGGAAAATTTTTTTGCCTATTTTGTTTTATTTTTACCTCCTTTGCGGAGATAAGTGTAAATAAAATTCCTTTTACAATCGAGCAAGACCGTTCTTAACTTATTTATTCCTTCCCCATTTTTTAGACGACGTTGCTTTGTTCAATGGTCGGTAATTTTCTGAAAGTAGAAAATTAATTTCCGACAATTTTGCATACACATTCTACTCTCAGATCTCTGACTGATCCATTTATATATCCACCATTTCTAGTCAAGTTAACTCATGTAGCACTATCCATTTCAACACTTGTGTTTGTTGGCTAGAGATCCGTGTTCAAATCACCCGGGTTGTTATGGACACATTATTTTACATAACACTTCCTTCAGAATTGCAGATGGTGTAGCATTGCTGTTGTTATAGAAAATCTTTCTTTCTTTTTAGACATTTAGAAAAGAAATGTTACGTTTTGATTTTACAGTTTTTTTCACCAGAAATTAAAAAATCCTGGTATCTTTGTTTTAAAAGAAATTTAACTTATATTAAAAAAATGTTAGTTGTGTTTTTATATAGTAATGCCTTCAATTAATTTCCATAGAAACTTCTTATATTACTTTTAGTGGGCCCCTTGTATATCCGATTTTTTCTCTTTAATTTTCTTTTCTATGAAGCGGAAGGAAATTTAGAATTTTGGTTTGGCGCTTAACTTAATTCGACGCATAATTTCACCCAATCAGGATGACTTATCCTATTCATCCAGCAGAAATTGGGTAAGCTGCCAAACACAGCCTCTTTGCCTGAACAACTCCGTCCAGTGCAGACGTCACACTGGCAGTTCTTCAGCAGCAGCATGGACACACGAGGGAACCTATCTAATTTATGGATTCCTTGCGTCTATTTTCTCTTAGACCAAGGAATCCCAGTTGAATATGAATTAGATACATTCAATACGCCACACACAGGAACAACTTTATGTCACCCCCAAAATTGGCTATGTCGATGCAATGCCTAATCCCGCTCCCGGCACCTAGCTCTCATTTCATCTCTGGGCAACATTGATGGAGACACGCACGCCTCTCCCCAAAAGCACCAGACACGCAAAACTCACGGTGACTTCAAAGTTTATTTCCTCCAACGACAAACATGACTTTCGCTAAACTAACACAATCCCTCGCACGTCCAATGATACGCGCTGCTTTCTCAACTCTATCATATCTCCATTTCGTTTCTTCACATCTTTCCTTTCCTACGAGGCTTGCAGCACAAACACAAACTCTATATTCCATGCCGCAAATAAAAATTATTCCTAAAAACATTTCGACTTCGTTCGTACATCTTGGAACTTCTCTCCTTTACATACCTTTATTTACTTTTAAAACTTAGTGAGGAAGTAACTATACACACACACGCACGTTACATCTTCTCCTCGCTAAATAATAACAATATTTCTACTCCCTAAAAATTAATACAACAATATCAGCCGCTAAATCGGTAATGATTCAGGTAAGAATACTTACTTAAAAAGCCATAAATCTGGAAGCCATTTATGGCACTGCCATCTTGAATGAAGATATGATTACCCTCTGACACAGATAATAGATATTCCCCGTTGTAATCAAAGCTGAAAAGAAATTTAAAAAACTTACAGAAAATCAACTTTATATATATAAAATAAAAATGCAAATGAGAAAAGTTTGCATATAGCAAAACAAGTAAAAAAATATTATCATTATTATCATTTTTGTTCAGCAATTTCTTTTCAGAATATTTTATTATGCATATTTTTTCCTCCAGACACAATCTGCATCTATTGATACCTCCTTTTAAGGTTGGGCTTTTTTTTCACAATTTGCTATTTCACTATAGGAGATTTACCTATTTCTAATTACATTTGCTATACATATTAGGACAATGTTGGTTGGTTGGTGTTTTATGACCCATCAACCCTTGTGGGTTATTTAATGCCAAAAACCTATTATATATATATATATAATTCATAAGTGAATAGTTTATAGGTAACTTTATTTTTAAATGAGTTGTTAGAGTTCATTTGTTCGTAATTTGTTTGTAGTTAAATGTCTACAAGTATTCTTATCTAACACTAATTAAGCGTAGTTGAGGGTAGCTTGAAGGCTCCCTTTTCAATAACTATTATACCAAGGTATAGGCGAGGGCACTACTCCATTAGCGGGATTGCTCCACTTAACTTTTGATCCTCTTCTTATACTGCTGAGTGCTAAGCAAGCTGGCATCAATTACCATTTTTTGAGTCATTGGTATGACTTGACTTAGGATTGAACCCCGGTCTCCTGGACCATTGGTGAACACTATTCATTAGGCCAATGGCTCAGTCTATTTAACACTAATAATTCTATTTAATTTTATTCATTTGTTTGCACACAGTTAAATGGTTTCAAGTATTACTCTTTAACATTGGTAATTCTATCAAGCTAGTATTTCTGACTAATGCAAATAATTTCCACACAGCTGTATGATTTCAAATAAGTAATGATAATAAACTTTATCAAATCATTGAACGGTTCTATTTGACTTGTATATGGGACCCTAACAGGTATTATCAATCCTTTGGACTATGTTGTACTGTACAAGATAGATCCTTTGGAAAAAACACAAGTTGAATAATGTGAGTGTTGGACAGAAAATATAGAATTTCTTATCAGTTTTCATTAATTTAGAATTAAAAACTCATACGTACTGTATGTGTGTAAGAGGAAAGTTAGATAATTGGACATGGTAAATCATTCTTGGTTCAGAAAGAAGTTTGACATCAATTATACAAAGATGGCCACTTGCACATCCGATTGCCATGATGTAATTCACTGGACTGCTGCTCAAACTGCATAACTATAAAAGAGTTACAGAAAGAAAAAAAAACAACAAAGAAAAGAATTATGACACTCTTTGAAGGCAATCTAGATAAATCATTTCAATAAGTAAGCTATAAATACAATCTCTTTATAAACAAGTACACTCTTTGTAATTTGTTGCAATTGATATCACAAGTTTATGTAAGCTTGGTTGGTTGGGTTTTAAGGCATATCAACCTTTGTAGGTGCCCGTGGTGTAGTCGTTATCGTCGTAGGAATTGGACACGGCGACACGAGTTCAAATCCTGGACGAGACTGATTGCATTTCACATGGCACTAATACCCTTGGGAAAGGTATGAATCCAATTATTCTTCCTCCAGCTATGGATAAATAGTAGGACAGACTAGGTTCTTCAGCCTTGGTTAGGAAACTAGTCTAGGAGAAGGAAAACTCTGAATTCAAACCTGTTAAACTCCGCTTAAAAAAAAACTGACCTTGTGTCATATCCTGCCCGAGCGGAGGGGTTGGTAAATAGTATCAACCTTTGTAGGTTATTTAACGCCAAATCCATTTTTATGCAAATAGTTCTATTTCAAACAATTCAGTTTAGCATGAGTACCCAGTTTGTCAAAAATATTTCTATTCCAAACTATTCAGTTTATTCAAATAGTTCTAATTCAGCTAATTCAGTTTAGTATAAATACATATTTTGTTTACACACAGTTAAATGTCAAAACAGTTCTATATATAACAATTCAGTTTAGTGTAAGTAGAATTTCAATGTCAAAAACAGTTCCATTTCAAATAATTCAGTTTAGCAAAAGCACACAGTTTAAATGTAAGTACAGTATAATTGTCAAAAACATTTCTATTTAAGCTATTCAGTTTAGTCAAACAGTTCTAATTGAAACAGTTAAGTTTAGCATAAATATGCAGTTGGTTCTATTTAACCCATAGATAGGGCTCTATAAGGTGCTACCATTCCATGCCAAAGTGGACCTGGGAGCAATGGCGATGAAGGAGTGCTCCACATTCCCCAAAGCTCCAACATCACTGGAACCTCATGATCAGATTGTTTAGTGTCATATCCAGGACACTGGTTGGAGGAGGGTCTTACCCTTCTGCAGAGGTGCAATCAGTGTATTCTACAGCCCCAGCTGGCTGGACAACAAGTTTATATAAGTCAAAATTAATAATGAATAGACAACTCATGAAGATATGGGGTTCCCACTGTAGCAGCAGTTTATGATGATATCAATACTTGTTTAGGAATGAGTGAAGGTTTTTAATTCTAATTGGACTGGAAGTTGCTTTATTCTATTAAAAACATTTTTAGTGGATTGCCTTAAAAATCTCACAGAGATGTGCTCTCTTTGCTGGGATACAGTTACATTCATATATCTAAGTATATTGCTCTTGTAAAAGTCTTTCTATATGGTGCTGTTTTTCCTGGGATACAGTTACATAGTTCCATTTAAGTACATTGCTCACTCTGTTGGTTGGGTTTCATTATATATCAATCCTTGTAGATTATTTAATATAAAATCCTGTTTTTGCACACACACACACACACACACATATATATATATATAATATGTGTGATTTGTAAATGAATAGTTTGTAGATAACTTTTTTAAACAAGCCAGAGCTTATTTGTTTGCACACAGTTCAATGGTTTCAAGCATTGCCATTCAATGTAAATAATTTAACATCAGTCATTTTTTTTTGCACACAGTTAAATAATTATACATATGTGATTTGTTTTCACAGTTAAATGGTTTCAAATAATGTAGTGAAATTGAAAGGCAGAACTTGCAGACTGCTACCTCTGATGAGCCATCCAGGGTTTGTCGTTCAAAGAGACAATGAGTAGCATGCTGAATATGTGGGCAGAACAGCCGACGTTTACATGAATCCAGCAACCGTACCCAGCTGAATGAAAAACAGGTGGTGAGACACATGAACGAGAAATGAAATGTGACAAGGAAGCTGTGTGGATTGAATTCTTTTCATAGTAACACCAAAAGGAAGACAGAAAGAAGCAAGTGACAAGCGAAATGGCCTACCTCAAAGTTCAAAACGAGCATGAATGTGTCTTGTGTGTGGAGTGCCGGAAGTATAGAAAAAAAAACCGGAAGCATGAGCGTCCTTGGGAGTGCAATTTATAGGTCATGAGTCTCGTCTCTGGTGAGACAGGGTTTGTGACATATGCAAATTTCAGCCAGCCAGAACTGGTATGAAAGGAGTAATCTCAGCATTGTGGTTGTTGCATTTGTTGTTTCACAGTAGGATTGAGTGTATTGACATGACAAGTGAGAAAGACAGGACCAGTCGCAAGCAGTTAAAAGGCTTCAAAGGGTGCATTTAATCAGATGTACTTTCTATCATTTAGATTGAGGTGGTTAGGGTTTAGATTTTGTCAGTTTCAATATCCACACTTTCTATACTATCAGATCTATTCAAAGATTTAGTCGATTTCTTGGCATTACATTGTTTATTAACTCTTTAAGGTGATTCTATTCTTGATATTTGGGGTTCTCTATTGAGTTTGGCTGAGGGTAGTTTGAATGTTCACTTTGGTATTCATATGTATTTTTCTAGATTGATCAATAGGTGATTGTGGTTTTTGTTTGATTCATTTTGGCTTTCTGGGAGACAAGTTCTTTAGCCTGTCTTTGACAATTTTTGGTGGATGCATTGGAGATCAATACTTCATTTTGGAGGAGATTTTTTTAATTCTTTGAAGGTGTGGTTTATGTTTGAGTGGTAGGTTTTTTGTGTGTTTTTTATTATTCAATTGGATCTCTCTTTATTTGTTGTGGGTTTCTTTTTAGCCGAGTTTGTGCTTCTATTTGATGAATTTCAGCTTTTCAGCTGCTCTTGAAACTTTGACCAATCATTTGGTTCCAATTGGGTCAGCTTCTTGATGAGAGTTCAGTATTTGTTTGTTTTGATTGCTGCTTCTGATTTTGTTCATCCTTCATGCAATATAGGCACATAAGTGTTCTCTCCCATGTAGGACCCGACTATCCTCCTAGCTTTAAAAAGGTTATATGTCATTTGTACCTGACCATTAGTATTTCCCTTTCTCTTCTGTAAATATCACGAGATCTTAAGATAGCAGGATCATTTTCTTGGCAGTCTGGGGATTTAGTTTCATTTGAGCAATCTTCCTCATTGTGGTCTGGGTCTGTTTTGCCACACCTTTCGGATGTCTGACATCCTCTACAACTTTCCCTATGGCGGCCATATCTTCGACAATTGAAGCAACTCAGGTGAGCTGGGATGTATTGTTACAGCCTCTTGAGGCAATATCTGATTCTTAGATATTTTGGGCTGATTGAAAGTCAATGTATTTGTCTGAATTTCCTCTCCACTCTTTCTCATAATTATTCTTTTGTCTGTTACCTGTCATTTTCCAAAGACTGCTATTATTGTTTAGGAGAGCTCCCTACTCTTGATAAATCCTTTTGAGGAGTTCAGTTTTTCATGTGGATAGTGCTGAAGTCTGAGCTATCTAACCTACTTGTTGTAAATATGTAATGTCTCTTGTCTTGTAGTAGTAAAAAAAGTTGTAATAAAGGTAGTGATGGCATTCACACATTCTGTTGTGTGGATATGAAGTTGTAAACAAAACAGATAGATCTTGAATGTTGTCATGGAGAAAGTTTTGATTTTGAGGATACTTTCAGCATACCTTCAGCTGTTCGCAAATTGCCATTTTTGTTTTCTTTTAGGGGGGGGTCTCTGCATGAAATCATCATCTCTATTGAGAATGGAAATAATTTGGCAACTCAGGTCTCTTTCAAAGATTCAATGACACTCAATCTAGAAAAGTCTGTAGCCTCATTCTCTGAATCTGACTCAGAAAGATTTCTTTTTGGTTTTTTATTTGAAAACACCATTAGCAACAATTGTTTTTTTTGCTGGTCCTGTGCTCTACCACCCACCATGGAGTCCAACTGTGTTTACCAAGGAGGAAACTCATTCACCTTGACTGAGATGGGGATACACTACTATACGAGCTGGGAGTAGGATTTGAAGTCCCTGCCAATTTCAGGTTTTCACTTGGCAATACTTATTGTCATGTAATTTAATAGTGGTCAAAGTCATTTTCTCTCAATGCAATTCTCAGCCATTGCCTTCTTACACCCATATAATAAAAAGAGTTGGGTGTTTGCCAATACTGCAGGTCGAAGAATACAGTTGGGACTAAGCATTTAGGTGCTAGGGCTTGATGCAACCAGTTGATTGATCAGATTGAGCCAGTCAGACCACTCGTCTAGCCAAGTAAGAGACAAAATAGTGTGTTGCAAGTCACTTAACCACTCAGTAGCAGATTCAAGGACTGCTAAACCACCAGGATCCCATCTTTAAGCATCACAAATTGCCATCCACAGTTAACAGGCTTGTTGGAGGTGGTCTTACCTCTCAGCAGATGGGTAGCCAGTGTATTCTACTGCCCCAGCTAATGGGATGTACATTGTTCTATTAAAAGTTATATACATACATCAAAACAATCAGAAATCTAGAAAAATATGTATTTCTAATAAATAACTACATTCTTACAAAAATTTAAAAAAAAATTTTAAAGGATTATATTATTTCTAATGGAACATTATGTAATTGAAATGGATATTATTAGATATTATTTATTTTCAAACTCTACAGTATTAAAACCCTGACCAAAAGAATGAATAGTTTTAGTTTGTACAAACAAATTATAATTTGAAAATTTCATAATGTATAAATTTAAGGACATTAAGTTTTACTCAGTATTTGTGAATCAATATGATTTGAACTCGGGTCACCGTGCCTATTTCCTATAAAGATAACCATTGCATGATGAGAACCTTAAAATCTACATTTACCCAACCTTTCTGCCATAGGTAGGATGGGACACAAGTTAAATTTTTAAGTAGAGTATAGCTGGATTTAATTCAGAGCTTTCCTTCTAGACTGGTTGCATACCAAGGCTAAAGAGCCCAGTTTGCCCAACTATTTTACCAATGCTTTCTAGACATCCCCAACATCAAGCAGCTGTAAAATGTACATCAACAGAAAGAAGAAAAACAATGACCATCCTGCACAACAGAATTGCAAGACAGCATACTGTAGGAGTGAAATACAGCAGAGTTTGGTCAGAAATAATACCTAATAATATCTATTTTCATTGCATGATGTTTTAGTAGAAATTGTTTAACAAAAAATTGTTGATGGTGTCATCATCATCCTCATGGGGTGACAGATTTTAAATTTAATACAAACCGAATGACAATAAATCTCCAATTCCATTTACTCTTGATCTATTTCATTGTAAAAAATTTGCGACTGTAGCTTGAGTGAAATGGTGCTTGCTATTTTGTCCCTCCCTTGTTACCACAGGATTTAAAAGGCATGACTTGTGTTGTATGAGTTGGTTAAAGTGAGGAAGAATCACCCATCATTAGCTTCATTCAACATCAGAAAACTGCTGCTGAGGACAAATGAATGAAAAGAAAAGACCGAGCAGTCAGGAAAATGTGTGTAAGTAACTGAAGAAAAAACATTCGTCCAGCAGCAGATTTCCTCTGTACAAATTCTTGCAGAAATTAAAATCATGGTCATTATCAACACTGATGGATGGGCATCAACTTGATCAATTGTAAAAATGAATCACAGAGTTCAAAGTGACCTTATAAAGGAACAGATAACTTCCCTTCAAAATCTTATATCGGGAATCACATATTAATCTGTTTTTTTTTTTTAGTTTTTTTAACTGTTAAAAGAACAACTTACTATTGAAGGATTTATAAAGATTTCAAAATGAAGTTAAGAGATTTATACTCTTTTCAAGCATATTTTATAAAATATCAAATGCTATATTAACACAGCCTTAGAATAAATAAACCCAGAAATGAAAAAAACAAACAAACCCAAAACCAAAAAAATACAAAAACAAAACAAACAAAAAAAAACAAACCCAAATCAATAAAACATAAAATAGTTTATAAGATAGAAAAAGATATATTTGGTTTGGTTTGGCCTGGTCTTATGGCATATCAACATAGGGAGGTTATTTAATGTCAAATCCTCTATATACGAGAATCATTAAATAAGTTTCCAGACTTTTTTCGTATGGGCACTTTTACTGATAGTACACACATGAAACTCTAGTCCCCTTTGAAGTAATCTCTTCCAGCTGCAATACACTTGTTGTACCATTCCAACAACTTCTGCAAGGCCCAATGGAAGTCCTCTTGTGTCAGCGTGTCAATGACCTTCATCACAGCCTCTTTCATCTTCTCAATTGTCTCATAACGACAGCCTTTGAGCTTAGGGAATAAGCAAAAGTCACAGGGAGCAAGGTCTGGACTACAGGGAGGCTGAGGAAGTGTCTTGATGCCCATCTTGGTCAAATAGTCTGTGACAAGGATGGAGTTGTGGACTGGTGCATTGTCCTGGTGGAAATGCCACTGACCTGATTTAAAGAGTGCTGGCCTCTTCCCAAGGAATCTCTTCCTGAACTCCCTTTAAATCTCAACATAGTAACCCTAACCGTTTGGCCAATCAACCCTGGTGTATTGACTTCCTTACTCCTCCCACACCTCTCATCATCCCTCACAGACTCCTTGGCTTCCTTGAATCTCTTATGCCACTCAAAAATTGATGCTTAATTCATGTAAGATGGTCGAAAAGCAGTCTGATGCATTCCATACATTTTGTGGTATTTTTTCCAAGTTTAAAACAGAATTTTATTGCATATCGTTCTTGTAAAGTGTCAGATTGCATTTTTTAAATTCACCAACTGTGACAATCAGGCTTTAGTAGAGTGTATTCTAATTGCTGCTGTAGCTGTTCATTTGAACCTGAAATCATAAAAATTGGTCAGTCATCTCATAAGATGTATAGCAATAACATACTGAATTTTTAAGAGTCTAAGACAATTTTTAATGCCTCTATTCTCATACTCTAACACGATTGACCATTTTAGATATTATAATTTTGGAAATAAAATAATGCACCTCTGTTCAGATACGAAAGTCTTTTATTCAGACTGTCTCCATTATTGAACCCCAACGCAAACATAAAGGAGAGAGGAAAATCTTGCAAGGGTATATTAACGAATCTTGCTTGCCACTACAAAGAGGCACCAACCCCACCCTGTCTCTCACTGACCTACACCAATGTTTAAACCAACTTATCTCTTTGGGTTTTAAAAGTCAACTGACTCAATTTTAAAATTATCTAATTTTTTATATATTCTAAAATCAGATATTGCATCATGATCATCACATGTGTCTCTAACTTTCATTATACTTTTGTTTAATTTCCATCAAACTTATGACAGAATCCATTTTATTGACATTTGGATTTCTGAAGCCCACAACGTTATTTTGACTGGAGCTGATATCTTGATTGACATCTGTGCATGTGTATGCCTTTTCCAATTTGACTTGCATTTTCACTCAAAGATTTCAAATCAATCTACAATCTTACCAGTTTAACTAATAAAATAATTAATATGATTATTAGTAATATAATTAATTATCACCCTAATTATTTTACAATACCCTCAAAGATGTTGTTAATGCATTTGGCTTAAAAAAATCATCCAATACTCCATAAAGGTATTGAAAACTGAAGTTGTAATACAGAAGAATGGTAGCGAGGAATTTAGATAGGTATGTAGGTATGGAGTTACAAACATAATTTGCCCAGTCAGCTGGGTCTGTAGAATACACTGACTGCACCTCTGCAGAGGGGTAAGACCCCCTCCCAATGAGTGTCCTGGATATGACACTAAACAATCTGATGGTGAGGTTCCAGCAGTGCTGGAGCTTTGGGGAATGCGGAGTACCCCTTCATTGCCATTGCTCCCAGGTCCACTCTGGCCCAGAGTGTTAGCATCTGATAGGGCCCTACCTATGAGTTAAATAGAACTAACAGCATACTTATGCTAAACTGAATTGTTTGAGTAAACTGAATAGCTTGAAATAGAATTGTTTTTGACAATTAAACTGTACTTACATTGTGTTTATGCTTAACTGAATTATTTGAAATAGGATTGTTTTTCGACATTAAAACTGTATTTACACTTAACTGAATTGTTACATATAACTGTTTGAATAGTTTGAAATAGAAATGTTTTTGACAACTAAACTGTGTACTTATGCTAAACTGAATTGTTTTAAATAGAACTGATTATTTACGTAAAAATGGATTTGGCATTAAATAACCTACAAAGGTTGATATGCCATAAAACCCAACAAACCAAACCAAACCAAACATTATATAAAGGTTATGAATGTTATGTAAAAGTTATAAAACAAAAAATACTACCGTCTTATGTAAAAGTAGGGAAGAAATTTTCTTTCCATCTTTTATATTCCATAATTGCACGAAACCATCTTTCTGGATTGTCTGCAAAACAAAAATTTGAATAGAATTGTCTGGAACAGAATTGTCTGCTTTAAAGAAAGTGGAACTAAACTGTCTGCCACACAAAAATTGGAACAGAATTGTTTGTCATACAAAAGTTAGAGCAGAATTGTCTGCAACACAAAGTGTGGAATAGAATTGTCTGTCATGAACAAAATTGGAGCAGAATTGTCTGCTGCACAAAGGGTGGAAGAGAATTGTCTGTCACAAACAAAATTGGAGCAGAATTGTCTGCTGCACAAAGGGTGGAAGAGAATTGTCTGTCACAAACAAAATTAGAGCAGAATTGTCTGCTGCACAAAGGGTGGAAGAGAATTGTCTGTCACAAACAAAATTGGAGCAGAATGGTCCGCTGCACAAAGGGTGAAACAGAATTGTCTGCCACATCAAAAGTTGGAGCAGAATTGTCAACTACATAAAATTTGGAACAATTGTTTGCTACAAAAAAAAAAAAAAAAAAAAAAAAAAAAAAAAAAAAAAAAAGGAATAGAATTGTCACCCACACAAAAATTGGAACAGAATTGTCTGCATCATAAAAAAAAGAAAATATTTGCCTGGGTCATTCTAGACTTTTTATTGACCTCAACTAAAATTCAATGTAAAAGAAAAAAATACTCACCACAGCAGTTTCTGTGCCTGGATATATACATTTCACGTCAAGAAAAGGAGAGCTGCTTTCACTCGATAAAATTTCAATTTTATCTAATTTATTCACATCATGAACTTGAATGATTCCCTGATAACAGCAAAGATAATAATGAAATGATGGTTGTTACATTTTCACATAAATTTTATACCCTAAATCTTACACCTATTACAGGAAAGACATACGTGTCTATGTTTTTCAGAGATGCATATTCTGGGTATGACAGTTACACACACATTAAACATGGTAAATACATGATAAATATTAAGTTCACTCGTCTATTCTGTTAGAGTTTGTACATTTGTGCGAGTGCCACAAGGCCACTGCGAGCAAGTGAAAGTCACCCTTCTTCTTCGAACCGGAAGACTCAACTCAACTGACTTTTTTCAAATCCCCACCAAAATCCTCAGCGCATGCTTCCGGTGCATGACGGCATTAACATCCCCTGGTCCTGGGATTTTTATTTTGACATCTGTGAACGACACATCCTACCTGTGCTCAAGTTTGCACCTAACTAACCCATGTGCTGAGCCAAAAGGTTCTCAGCCTAACTAAACCCAAAGGCAAGATATATAAAATGAAATCCCTCGGCCATTATATTACACTTCAGTTCCAATATAATCTTTTCAAGGTTAATTTCTAAAACCATTTAAAGTAACTGAATGTTGTCTGATGGCACCAGTTCTGTTAAAATGGTCTCAAAGAATGTAGCATTATCCAGTCCAATGTGTAATTTAACAATAATAGTATGGCATCCATATGTGTTCGTCTCAACTATCATTATTTCTCAGAGAGATAACTAATAAATTCTAATTGGAAATTATTATCATATAAGGAATAAACACCCCTATCTTTCAATAAGAGTTCTACATATGATATGAAACAACATCTGGTGGTGAGTCTCCAGTTCTGAAGTTCTGGTGAGTATAGAGTCACAATAGTTCATTGCCATTATTCCCAGGTCCATTCTGATCTGGACTGGTAAAACCTGTATGGGTCCCAGCTATATGTCAAATAGATCTGTTTGAAAAACTGTTAGTATTTGAGAGGAATACTTGAAACCAAATATCCATGTACATATTAGTATTGGCTTTAGTTTGATGGCATATCAACCCTTGTAGGTTATTTAATGCCAAATCCTCTTTATACATGAGTTGTAAAGACATTTTGTTGATAATGAGCCAAAGTTCATTTCTTTGCACACACTTAAATTGTTCCAAGTTTTGCTATCTAATATGAATGATTTTATTCACTATTAATAATTGGTTTGCACACAGTTACATAGTTTCAAGTATTTCTATAAAACAGTCGCAATTTAACATCAGTCATTTTGTTTGCACCCATTTAAATAGATATACATGATATATAAGAGATTAGTTTGTCAGTAATTTCATTTTTAAATGAGTTGGAACTAATTTCTTTGCACATTAGTATTGCTATCTTTTCTACATAGTTAAATGGTTTCAGTTATTGCTATCAAGTGTTGGAATTTGTAAATTTGGCAGTTAATGTCTACTCAATTGTAATTGGCTTATTTTGAAGTTATACTGTTATAACCCCATCCCTGGCTGCTAGTTAAGAGAGCAACCTGAGGCCTTTTATTTGCTCTTGTTTTATCACCTCTGCTCTTTAAGCAGTTTGGTTCTAAGCAGGTAGCTTTGGTCAAAGGCCCATTAGCTGCTTAAGCTCTAAGCCTCTTTTCCTCCTTTTGGGGATTTGAATTTGTAACAATGAGCCAGCCTACAGTAGGCTCTGGGGGGTTTCGTTTGCTTTGCTTTTCTCTATCTGAAGAATGTTGGTTATTACTGAATTTATCCTCCAGACCTTAGGTCTGGAGGATAAATTCAGTAATAATCCTCCATAGACTTCAACTAGAAATACATATTTGAGAAGAAGTTGTAGGAACTTCTCGGCTTGGACTGGAGGAAGTGGTGGTTTCTACACGAGGCAAAAACTTAAGAAATAGCCTCTTTCAACAACAAAAAATTATTTCTAACAAGGAATCAAACAGACCATGTGTGGTACTTGATTTGGCCTGTAGGAGAATGGACCTGTGTTTGGTATTTATATGGTAGCCGACTATTTAACGTTGAAGTTTGATATATTTAGAATAAGGTGTAATATTTATGCTCCCCCACAAGTTTCATGTTTTAGTTTAGAATTAAGGTAGAATAAGCACATGGATAAAACAAATGAATGAATAAAGCATATGAAACAAATAATGGTTGTAAAACGGTGCGGACAAAATGAACATTTAAAACAAGGCGACGAACAAAAACAAATTTATATACTATAATAACAAAACTTACATTAATACATAAAAATATTACTAACTCTACTAACAAAATAATAGTGTGTGTATATGTGTGAGCTTGTGTGTGTGTGTGTGTAACACAACTAAGCTACAAAAAGAATTGCAAGTTTAAAATGTCCTTTTTTTATGGTTAGAAACGGGCAGTTTCTCAGAGACTGGAAAGCGTCTCATAGTCATTGTATATGAATGTCTGCGAGGCCCATCCATGGTGTTGCTTTTCTTTCCTGTTGATTCACGCTGAAGGGAGTGTGTTGCTGCTGCGAAGAAATTTGGTAAAAGAGGAAGAGGGTGCTTGAAGACGACGTATTTATAGAAAATACGCGTCTTGTGGGTGGCTCAAAAACGCAGGACTTGAATTTACGCGCGGACCTAGTATTAAACATGTCACGTGGTCCTCCTGGCCAATGGTTTCCCGAGACTGAATATTGAGCGTCCACCATCTTTGTGAGAACAAGTGGCATACCGCCCAAACTAATTTATAGGAGTGTAAAGTCCTATAAGCCTAAGTGAAAAAGGGAGAAGTAATTCCAGACAATACAGTACCAAAAAGCTACTATTGGGCTCTTAGTATGAACTCGGGGACCAGACTGTTAAGGTAGGACGGAATAGCCAGCAGAAAGGTTTCGTCACTAGCTTCTTGAATAGCCGATAAGTACTTCAAACAGACAAGAATATTCCCAAGAAATAAAACTAAGATCTAACGAAAGTCGACTTCTGAAATTCTACGAAGATAAACAACAACGAAAATTCAACTCGAGAATTCTGCTGAAAAGATAACTTTACAGAAGACTCAATTGAAATTAAAAGAAAATTAAAAGGACTTAATGAAAATCATCTGAAAGATAAAATTCAACCCGTGAACTCTGTTGAAAAAAAAAAAAACCTTTCAGAAGACTCAAAATTAAATGAAAACGGAAACATTTCAACAAAACTAAAAGAAAAAAAAATACTCGAATTCAAAGAACTTTGTTTCCTGGACACTCTCCCAGATAAATCCCGCAAATTACACAAAAGTTTGCATCACTATCTTTTCTAAGCTATTTCAACCTATGAAGGAGGAGTCGCAGAAAGAATAAACCCAGAAGATTGGCTCGAAGAAAAGAACTTTGAGATAAAATACCAAGGAATGGTATTTTATTATTATTTGACAAGAGCATAAAACGTAAGACATTGACGGTTTTGGTTTAGTAAGTCATTTGTAATCCCATTCACTCCCTCTTTTTATTCATGTACGAATATTTTTGTTTGAATATAAATTTATTTTTTGTTACCTACGTTGAATGTGTTTCGACATGCATAAGGAAAAATATACAACGTGGATGTGTGTATTAATGTCAAAAGAGCGTTTTCCCCCCTTAGAAATAAATTACTTTTGAGGGAAACTTTTGTTTTGTTATTGAGAAATATTGACTCGCCTCTCTTTTCAGGTAACATGAGTATTAGCTCTCCCTTCCCCTTCGCTTTTCTCTTTTTATGTTTCACTTCATTCCCTCTCTCTAACTAAATATGGTTTACTACAAGATAATTTCTTGGCTAGAGAGAGGTAATTCAACTGCTGTAAAAGCATTCAACTCTAAGTAATTTGAGTAAAATTGTACAAAGAAAGCTAGAGATAGCTTTGGGAGAGCATTGCCAGTTATTTGTGATTAGCGCACCTGGCTCTTTAGCCACGCCGTCTGGCATTCGTGCTGGATAGTGCTTCAAGGTCAAGGACAGATTCAAAGCCGAATGGCCCCTCCAGCTTCGGCTTGGCCACCTGCCGATGGACGATGACATCATTGGCAGCAAAGCATAGCACTAGACTCTCAGGTCTAGTTTAAGCTATGTGCAGGCATACGTACCAGATTCACGTAATATATCGAGTTAGTCCAAGTTCAGCAGACTCATCTGGCTCACATTGCTCTAAGTGAGCCGATGACAAGCATTAGTTCAGCAGGGCTCGAGCTTTCGCCCGTGTCCGACCTCCATCTCCCTGGACTCCCACAATAAACCAACCTTGTGTCAAGTCCTGTCTGGTGGGAAGCAAAGTCAAATACGAGAGAGGTAGCTTTGGTAGAACGGAGAGAAAGCAGCAGCGATCATTTTGGACGTAAGAAGATAGGAGAGAAAGAAGAAAGAAGAGGAAGAAACAACGACGAAACTGATTTCCGTGTTTAATTCCAAGAAACCAGATGAAACTAAATTTTTTAGGTCATTCTTTGTATTGTCATTCAATATACCACACCTTTCATCAAAAATCATCTAAAGTCATCAATGAATTTCAACTTCTGAGATTTTAGATTAAACAAACTTTCTCAAAACAATTCAGTTAAAGTACTGAAGTATAAAGTTATTTTTGTGATTTTGTTCTGGTTGTTCTTTTTTCTTCATGTCATTTGTGAATGTACAAGCATTGTTAAATATTGTCTGATTGCTACTGTGAAAATAGTCCGCAATGAAGAGATTATTCATTATGCATTGAAGTGTTAACATTGGTTGTTTAACTCTCACCCCTGCTAAAATAACCTTGCTATTACTGCCTAGTCATCGACAGGTTTTCTGAGGAATTCTTCGTCTCTTATCCAATAAATCATGATTGCGTTGAATTAGACCCTAGCCATCAAATAGAAGGACATTCAACCACTTCTTTTAATCGCATTTTATGTCAAAACAATTGTAAATTATCTTGATATTTTTGATAGGAAAGAAATTTATATATAAAATATCCTTTGTTAACACATGGGAGAAAATTTTCTAAATATAAATTATTCTATTATATCAACTTTACTCTTTAAAGAAATTCACGGAAAATACAGCTGTTCTCAATTTAATATTAGATTTATAGCGGTTGTTGAGGGAATTAATTAATTTCCCTAACACTATATATTTTAGGCACTAGAAATGAATTACGAGACTGCTTTAGCAACACACAACAGCGAAAGTTTTTATTTGCAGCTTTGAGGAGGTTTGTTCTTGGTGCTGCAAGACTCGTGGTGTTTAGGCTTGCTGGATGTTTGAGACGAAATGGCGTAGCGGGATGCTGGAAATGGCAGAGTGTCGTTGGACGTGTGAGGGAAGTATTCAAGGCCACAGTGTAGTTTTGTGTCGAGAGCGGAGTAGCGCTCGGATCGACATAGTAAATTTTTGTGGTGCTTGTGGAAGGCATGCTGAACGTATCTAATTCATATTCAACTGGGATTCCTTGGTCTAAAATATATTAGACGCAAAGAATCCATAAATTAGAAGGTTCCCTCGCTGAGTGTCCATGTTGCTGCTGCTAGGGTTAAAGCCACAGTGATATGTCCGCACTGGGTGGCTTGTTTAGCTAAAGGGCATCGCTAAGCAGGGGCGACCAGAGACACGTCCGTTCTGGTCGCCGTCTCAAGCCGAAGAGAGTGTGTTTGGCCGCTCACCCGTTTTGCTAGCCGGAAGTGAAGGTCCGGGCTGAATGGGATAAGTCATCCTGATTGAGTGAAATTCAGTGTTGAATTAAATAGCGCGCCAAAACAAAATATGAGATTTTCCTCTTCTTTACAGATATTTTCTAAGCTTAGCTTTATACGCACAGAGCTAGAAGAGTAAGATAATGTATAAGGATCTCGTTCGTCCCTATACTAGCAAGTATACAGGGCAAGATGTGACACAAAGTCAATTTTTTAGCAGAGTACAGCTGGTTTGATTTCAGAGTTTTTCTTCTTCCATTGTGGTTGCAAAGCAAAGTTAAAAAACATCATCTGTCCTTATATTTACCAATAGTTGGAAGAAGAAGAGATGGATTCCTATCTTTCCCAAGGGCATTAGTGCAAAGTGAAACTCAGTCAACTTTGTCCAGGAATTGAACTCGTCCATCTTTACCCAAATGTGTGATATTGTATGTCCTATAACAATTGTTACATTAGCTTATAAATTTCATATGCTCATTCGGCTGGGGCTGTTGAATACACTGACTGCTTCTCTGCAGAGAGGTAAGAACCCCATCTAACGAGTGTCCACGATATGACACAAAACAATTTGATGTTGGGGCTTTGGGGAATGCAGAGTACCCCTTCATTGCCATCACTCCCAGAGTCACTCTAACCTGGAGTGGTAGCACCTGATTGGATCTTATCTATGAGTCAAATAGAACTAAACTGTGTACTAATGCTAAACTGAATTGCTTGAAATAGAACTATTTTGGCATTTAAACTGATTAGTTATGCAAAACTGAATTGTTTGAAATGCAACTGTTTTTATGTTAAACTGAATTTATTGAATTAGAACTGTTTGATGGAACTGAATAGCTTGAAATAGAAATGTTTTTGGCAATTAAACTGTGCACTTATGGTAAACTGAATTGTTTGAAATAGAACTGTTTATTTGTATAAAAATTGATTGGGCATTAAATAACCTACAAAAGTTCATATGCCATAAAACCCAAACAAACAAACAAATCATAAATTTCATACCACCAATGTAACAATGATTATGAGACAAAAGTGGCATCATGCTGGTGGTCAATGAAATTTAATGAATTAAAAAATGTAGCAGTTCTCAGAAACCTCTGACAGGAAGTAGGAGCTGTGCATGCCTGAAAGATAGACTTACTGGCAAAAAATGAGGAACTCTGCCTCATTCAGCAGTGACCACAAGGACGGGAAAAGAACTACTCCTCCCCTGCTGCTAGTGGGGAAGACCACATGTTTGCTTAGTGGCATGCTGTCTCAGTCTCCCACCAGTAGCAGCCTTTGTTGAACATATCTACTAGACAATAGGACAGACCTTCAAACTCACAACTCACCAAAAATTACTCTCCTGTTAGCAGTCATCTCTGCTAACATACCTCACAAAGATATCTACTGGACATAACCACATACCACTGAAAATGACTGATATATTTCAATTCCTTGTTTGGGAAACACGACTACATCTATTAATTCAGGAAAACATCTCCTTGCTACAGAATAGCCACTTTAAACCCTAAAATACAGTTGAAATTTGAAAGGTATTTTTGTTTCTTTCCTTCATTCCTCTAGGAATTCTCTTGCAGCCCTTCACAGACAAAGAAAACACCAACAAGTTTAATGGGGTAAGAAGAGAACAATGGAGTCAGATACTACAACAAACAACAATCACCAATGACAACAACCCGCAACCTACAAAACTAAACCAAATAACCAAAAAATCTTTCTACACAGTACAGAGTACTTTTTGTAAGTAAAAATCCAAATTTTTATTTATTTATTTATTTTTTTATTAATTAGAAATTGAAATTTAGGTTTTGTAAAATAGTTACATGAAACTTACCAAAGTTGATCCAACCAATATCATCTTATAGTCCAAAGACATCGTAAAAGTTGAAATTGGGATATTTGTGTTGAATTGGCCAAGCAGTTTTGGATTTTCACCAAAAACATCAAATTGCCAAATCATTCCTTTCTGAAAATAATTATGAAAATATTATCCTTGGATTAGTTACAATCTATTTCAAATCTTTCTCATTAGAATAATTGCAACAAGTTTTAGTTTGACAAAAAATAAAAACAGACATTTTACTTTGACCAGTCATCAATAACCTCTAACTCTTTATGATCTTCTGATAGTTTTTACTTTAAAGAAAGTAGCTGATTTTTCAAATACTGGGACCAGAGCTCCAACTTCAGCAGAACGTGCCTTTTGTTTACCAGTGGTTTGGATGTACTGTTTGAATAAGACTTATGATAATCTGTCAGTGGCTATTTTTTCTTATCAATACATGCCACCCTTATAGATGTAGTTTCCTGACTGAACTATTTAATCTTGGGCATTGGCTGATGAGGTTCCTCTGTTTTGCATCTGGTGAAACTAGAGAAACAGTGATAAAGTCATAAGTGATATTTACTTATGACTTTATCACGTACCAGTGTTGACTGACCAGAATCAACTTTCCTCAACTCTATACAGACATTTGATGCAGTTTAGAGAACCCTCCAGGAGTGATGGATGATAGGGACATATGGCAAGAGAGAGCCAAAGGAACTCTGTGCTATTAATCAGCATGACTTAATGATTTTATGATTACACAAAATGTCATATTGTTTTCCTTCTCCAAGACTAGTTACCTTCACAAAGCTAAAGAACTCAGTCTGCTCTACTATAACAGTGAGCAAATAGATGAATATTATTTAGTTAGAATAGTAACTGGGCTATTGGCCTAATGAGTAAAGCGTTTGCTGATGGTCTGGGAGACCGGGGTTCAATCCCAGGCTGAGTCATGCCAAAGACTCAAAATATGGTACTTGGTGTGGCCTTGCTTAACATTCAGTATCATAAGGTTCAGATCAAGGGTAAAGTGGAGCAATCCAGGGAATAGAATAGCACCCTCCCCAACACCTCAGGGTAGTAGCTATTCAAAAGGGAGCCTTAAGGTTACCAACTTTACTTTTACTTAGAATAGTTACTTGAAATCATATAATTGTGCATACATCATTAGTATTAGAATGGAATACATGAAACCATATAACTATGCAAACAATCAATATCAGATTTCTCTATCTGTTTCTATCATCCATTGCTCCTGGCAGGTATTCCAAACGGCATCCTGTGACCACACAGAGGTGTGTAGGTAAGTTCTTGCTGGTCGACCAACACTAGCATGTCCATGTGTAGGGGTCGATAGGAGAATGTCTTTGTTTCTCTAGCAGTGTTCTGCATGTCTTGTTCATCTTAATTGGATGGTTTTACAGATAGGAGGTAAGTGGTCATACAGGTGCTGTTTATTGGGGTGTTGCTTTCAGGATTTGTTCAATATAACCCGTGGCATTCTCGTGCAGTTCTTGTCTAGCTTTTTCTCCATGCATTTTGTCAGTGTCCACGTGGTGTCTCCATAGAGTAATATTGACACTACTGCTGCTTGGAAGAAATCCTGTTTTATTTTATTGGATAGATCAGACTTCCATATGATTGATAGTCTATCGATGACAGTCCACACCTTTTCTAGGTGTATACTGATATCACTTTCAGTTGATGAGATGCTGCAGTCGAGGTACATGAACTTGTCAACTAATTTCAGAGGACAACCATTCAGAGTACAGATGGCTCCATCTTGATTAAAACATGTACTCCAATACCTCTTGCTGCCTGTTTCAGGCTATGCAGTAGGGATTCAGTTTCGGTTGGTGCATTTGAAAGAAGTCCTATGTAATCTGCCTTGTCTGTATCCATTATATTTTCTACAGTATATTGTCTGCTTCTTGCTTTTTTTTTTTAGTGTAACGCCATTTTTTAAAATCATTTCTATCAAAGTACATAGTCCTGGCAGATTATAAATAAATAGGGTGCTAATGTATCTCCTTGCAGAACTCCAGTAACAATGTCAGGGAAGTCTGTGTCTTCATCTGGTGAGTGAACCTTTATTTTTGTATTTCTATAGAGCATCATTTTGGCTAGGAGGTGCCCGTGGTGTAATGGTTATCATCGTAGGAAATGGACACGGCGACACGAGTTCAAATCCTGGACGAGACTGATTTCACATAGCACTAATACCCTTGGGAAAGGTATGAATCCAATAAGTCTCTCTCCAGCTATGGGTAAATAGTAGTACAGACTGGCTTCTTCAGCCTTGGTGAGGCAACTAGTCTAGGAGAAGGAAAACTCTGAATTCAAACCTGTTAAACTCCGCTTAAAATTTGACCTTGTGTCACATCCTGCCCGATCAGAGGGGTTGGTAAATATGATTATGGCTAAAACAGTTTCTTTGAGGAGACTATAGACTAGAAGAATTTGATTTGGGCATTAAATAACCCATAAGAAGTTGATATTTCATTAAACAAAAGAACCAAACCAAATGAAATGATACTTACAAGTAGCCACCACAAAAAATACTTATTAGCGACAAATTTTTATATTTCTTCCTAACCAAAAAATGATTGCACTTTTTCATAGAATCAAAGGGGTGTGATTAATAATTTTGATATCCTGAACATTTTATAACTGAATGATAAGATAATTTCTTTGATTTTATGATGAAAAAAAAAAATTTATACCAAAGAAAAGTTCTGTTTACCGTTGTGGCAGCAAAAAGTCCAATACGATGCATGGCAATAAAATCTATGGAATATTTTTCCTCAGAATCGCATTCACTTATTGGTTCTTCTTCATGACCTGATAAAGAGTTAACATACAAGAAGAGATAAGATTATTTATCTATATATATATTGTGAAAATTATGTTTAATTGGGTGTTATAATATAGCTAAGTATAGACTGGTTAAATAAATTATGTTTAAAAATTAAGTCAATAAACACTGGCAAAAAGTAGAATTAGTGTTAGGAATTCAAAGTAAAGGGGTAAGTTTAGGGAAGAAAAAAAAATGGATGAACATGCCAGAAAAGTGCAGAAATAAGCAAAGATATAAGAAATGGGTGCAAATCAGATTTGTCATTAAATAGGCAAGGGAGGGAAAAAGAACTCTCTCCATTGGCTAGAGTTAACAATAAAAGTACAAATTCTGCCAAAAAATAAAAAAGAACCCACACGTAGCACAAATTAAGGAGCTGGCTTGGTATGTCTGGATCCAAGTTGGGGTTACTGTTGGAGCCAATATGATGTTTAATGACCCGAAATCAGTGATAAAGGCAGGACATCACTGAAGAGCTCCTACAAGCACTTAAAATGTATTATTGGACAGATGGGACTCTAAAATGTACTATCTCTCTAGGACCCAAGAGTAATGGTACTGAAGGGGTACTCCACATTCCCCAAACCCCAAGACTGGAGTCACATTATCAGATGCAGTTTAAAGTCATACCCAGGACAAGATAAATCAGAAGAGAAATTATCATTGATAAAGACAGCTATACATTAGTATTCTGAAATTTGTTTGCTTTTATTTTTTGTGGCTTCAACAAAAACCTGCAACCAATAGATCTTTGTCTTAACTTAATGTGGGTTGAGCCATGTCGATAAGTTTAGTTCACTAAATTTAGCTCAGTGGTAATAGTGTTGGACTGAAGTGCAGGAGGTTTACAGTTCAGTTCCAAATATGTTGATGTTCATTTTTGTTAAAAAAAGGGAAAAAAATAAAGTGTAATATATATTTTTCCTTTCAAGTTCTCTTGGATGAGTCTTTATTTCTTTTTTTTTATTTTTTTTATAATTTTCATATGAAATATTCAATTACATATTCCATATATTCTGATTGAATTACCATATATACTCATATATTATGCAACTTTCTGAGATGTAAATTTTAACCTAAAACTCATTGGTCCAGTCACCTGGGGCTGTAGAATACACTGAGGCTGCATCTCTGCACAAGAGGTAAGACACCCCCAACGAGTGTCCTAGATCTGACACTAAACAATCTGATAGTGAGGTTCCAGTAACACTGGAGCTTTGGGGAATGCAGAGTACCCCTTTATTGCCATCACTCTCAGGTCCACTCTAGCTCAGAGTGGTGGTACATGACAGGGTCCTATCAATGGGTCAAATAGAACTAAGCTGTGTACTTATGCTAAACTGAATTGTTTGAAATTAACTATTTTTACATTAAACTGTGTGTATCAACTGTGTACTTAAGTTAAAGTGAATTGTTTAAAATTTATCAAAATGGTTTAATTCAGCATAAAATAACCTGAAAAGGGTTGATATGCCATAAAAACCAACCAGCCAACCTAAAATTAGTAGATTGCACCACACACAAGATAAAAATGTTGTGTTTGAGTGAACTATTGGCCAAGGATTCATCAAGTTTGTATCTTGTGAAAGGTTGGTTGGTTGTGTTTCAAGGCACATCAACCCTTCTGGTTATTTAATACCAAATCCTGTTTATAGATAATCCTTATATAGTTGGTAACATTTTTAAATGAGCCAGATCTCATTGATTGGTTTCAAGTATTCTTATGTAATACAAATACTTCAATTCATCATTAATTTGTTTGTACACTGTTAAATGGTTTTAAGTATAGTAAATCGTTAAATAATTCTATTTGACCCATTGATGGATCCTAGCAGGTACTACCACTGAGTATGTTCCTGAGAGTAATGGTAATGAAGGGGTACTCCATATTCTCTAAAATCTCCTAGACTGGAGACTTACCATCAGATACAGTTTAATGTCACATGCCGGACACTCATTGTGAGGGGTCTTACCCTTCTGAAGAGATGTAGTCGGTGGATTCAACAACCTCAGCGGACTAGGCTGTTGCCAAAGTTCATGTTGGAATTCTATCGTAAAGCTTAGTAGCTATGAGTCAGTATTCATATACTTAAAAAACTAATGAGTTACGATTTGAGATTATATGGACATTGGGGCATACCATTATTCTCAAGTGGATAAGTCCATTCTCTGGACAGTGATAGGTTGCTGGTCCAGTGAATGGGTATATTAGTACATCTATACACCAGCTTGCTTCAGTCATGTTATGTGCTCGGTATTGAGTTACCGCCTATTTTATTTTTTGTCCTCCAGCTGGACACTTGCTAGGGCCACTAAGCCAGTAAATATTGTTATTATTGTTGTTTATTCTGCATGTTAGAGCAATGACTTCTACAGTTCATTTGCATCACACAGCTGACAGTTTAGAATGGGGGGGGGAAGTATTTCTGTTGCACTCTATTGTAATATTGTATTTGATGATGTTTAAATAAAATTATTTACCAATTATCTTTTTATAGTCTGAAGGATGAAATAATATCACTGCTGAACTGGAATCCATATCCACCTGAAAAATATGATTTTATAGGTTGTGTAAAAAAAAAACAACAACAAATTATTGTCATTGCTGATTATTTCAAAGTAGGCTTTTTTTTATTCTTTAATGGCATATCAACCTTTGAGGTTCATTTTATGCAAAAACCATCCTTGAAAAATAACAGTAGTAGTAGTGGTATGAAAGTGAATGTAATAGGGAAGCTGGAGTTTGAACTCGCATACTATGATTCCGCAGTCCAGCGCTTCAACCATTACATCACTTTAAAAAATGATCATTATCATAAACAATGTTACAACCAACATTACATAAACCTGTAGCAGAAAGAATTGCAAACTGTTATTTAGTGTGGGAATTGTTTTGCCATTGAAATTTTGAAATGAAACATTTCATCCAATTAGAATGACCCATGCCATTCTGCCCGGGCACACCTCACCGGGTACCATAAAAGGCAGCGCTAAACACATGCGATCTCTCTTTTCCTTTCTCATCCCTCTTAGCTGGCAGAAGGTAAGATCAGCTGATATGAGAGAAAACATTTTTCCCTCCAACTCGGTACAATTCCAATAGCAGACAGGGACTATCCATCTTGAGAGAGCACGCTTCAACATTTGTTCCTCTGCATACCTTGGGAGGCTATATCCTGGTCAATTATTTCTCCCTCCAAAACCATTTGGACCCGAAGCTTCTGGCTAAGCACTAAACTCCTGCATAGCCATTTACAAATGATTGCACATTCTATTCAACTCGCGGCATAAGGAAAACTTACACTTGAGCAGTCATTAAACTACTAGATTGAAAGCCATCAGTATCTACGCATTCATTATTTGTTTCCTTTCTATAAAAATAAGAGGCAACAGAACGATACTATGTCAACTACCATTTATGCCAAAAATGGTAATGTCATCTACCCTCTTGTTATAAACCTATGAACCCAGCTATGGGTTAAATAGTATCCCTGCTGTTCTTCTAGAAGGATGGCTTTGGCATTAAATAACCCATAAAGGTTGACATGGAATTAAACAAAAAACCAAACCATAAAAACTTATGGACCTAAATAATGCAGCAGAGACTTAAATTACAAGATCAGCATAGGAAAGTAGTTATACTGATTTTAAAAAGTATAATTGTAAATTTACAAAAGTGCAATGGAACATTATAAATATAGATATGATTACAATCAAACATTTAAAATTTAATTAAATTTTGGCATTAAATAGCCCATAAAGTGTTGATACACAATTAAACAAATTAGCCACACCTGACTTAACTGTGAAAATAGAAATATTCATCACTGACCTTCAGTATATGTCCTTCCTTACAACCAATGTAAAGTATGCCAGAACCCAACCAACACTGACATATTGGAGTGACACGCTGTACATTTTCAAGTAAGTAAATCAATTCTTGAGCTCTTTTACCAATTTGTTCTGCTTTCGCTGCTTGAGTTAAATGGAATCCTTCGTAGACAGATTTTATTGGCTGCATGTCACTCTCAGATTTTGTTTCAACAGGTTTTTCATCAATAGGAGGACACACAATGATCCTAGTTAAAATAATGAAATGGCATTGATGTTAAAATATTTGGATATGATAAGTCATTTTCCTAAAGGCATTCTACATTTCTACAAATCAAGGGTCTCAGAACAGGCAGAACACAAACTAAAATGACCAATTTGTATTTACACAACCCAAATCCTCCACCATAGGCAGGATGTGATGTAAAGCACAACTGATTTGAATTCAGTTTTCTTTCTCCTTGACTGGTAGCAATACCTAGGCTTAACAGCCCAATTTGCCCCACTATTTACTGAGCCGAAACACTGCTGCATAGTTTGGAATGAGCCACCACAGGCATTGGCCTCCATGTCAATGCACACAAAACTGAATATATGTGCTTTAATCAAGCAGGTGACATCTCCATACTAGAGGGAACCTCTCTGAAACTGGTAGACAAATTCACCTACCTAGGAAGCAGTGTCTCATCAACCGAAAAAGACATCGACACGCAGCTAACGAAGGCATGGACAGCTATCGATAAGCTATCGATCATATGGAAATCAAACCAGACCAATAAAATGAAATGCAGTTTCTTTCAGGCAGCAGTTGTGTCGATACTGCTGTATGGATGCACCACTTGGACGCTAACAAAACAGCTGGAGAAGAAGCTAGATGGCAATTACACAAGAATGTTGCGAGCAATATTGAAAAGTCCTGGCGGCAACACCCCACAAAGCACCAACTATACGGCCACCGGCCTTCCATCATAAAAAACTATCCAAGTTAGATGAACCAGACACGTAGGACACTGCTGGAGAAGCAGAGACGAGCTCATAAGTGATGTACTCCTATGGACCCCACATATGGCCGAGCGAAAGCAGGACAACCAGCTCGAACATACATACAGCATCTATGTGAGGATATGGGATGTAGCCCTGAAGACCTGCCGGAGACGATGAACAATAGGGAGAAGTGGCGGGAGAGGGTCAGGGATATCCGTGCAAGCGGCATGACATGATGATGATTTACCTTAAGCTAAAAAGAGAAGAGACCAATACATTCCTCTTTCAAGGGCATTTGCATTAAGGGAAATGCAACTGAAGACCAAAAACAAGGTCAATTTTTAAATTGGCCTAATGAGTAGAGTGTTTGCTAATAATCCAGGAAACCAGAATTCAATCCCAGGTTGAGTCATACCAAAGATTTAAAAAATAGTACTTGATGCCACCTCGCTTAACACTCAGCATTATAAGGTAAGGATCAAGAGTAAAGTGGAACAATCCAGGGAATGGAGTAGGTTTGGTTTGGTTTCTTTGTTTAATGGCATATCAACCTTTGTAGGTTATTTAATGCCAAAGCTATTCTCCTAGAAGAACAGTAGTGGTACTATTTAACCCATAGCTGGGAGGATAAGGGGGTTCATACCTTTCCCAAGGGTATTTGCCTGAAAGTGAACATAATAGAGCGACTGGAGTACGAACTTGCGTACTACGATTCCGCAGTCCATCGCTTTAACCATTACACCACGAGAACACCCCCCGGGAATGGAGTAGTGCCCTCCCCTACACCTCAGTGTAGTAGCTATTGAAAAGGGAGCCTTTGGGTCACTCTCGACTAAGGTCGTCAACTTTTTTTACTTTTAGAGCTAGTCTGAACTCAGAGTTTTCCTTCTGCAAGATTGGTTGCCATACCCTGAGGCTAAAGAGGCAAAAGTTAATGACCATAATTTTAAAGTATGGAAACCTAAAAATGATGATGTTGCATTTTCTTTTTTTTTTTTGGCCTATCAAAAATTCAAGTATTATTTGTGTTTTTAATAACTAAATTCTTATCAAGTTATACACAAGCCGAAAATGGTGTAATGGAATCATAGACAGAGTCTTTAGAAGTGTACATAAAAGGAAATTTGAAATAAGTCTAAATAAAAAAAAACAAACTTTTAATATACCCTAATATTTTTTCTGTAAAAAGTTTGTCCAACAGAAAACAGAATCCAATGTGTTTAATTGTTGGTTAGTAAGAATATTCTCAAAAGAAACTAAAGAAAAAAACAAAAACTGAACTAAGGACCAACTGGCATAGATCTATTTGATCTGTAGATTGGACACTAATACGTATGACCACACCCGGTCAAAGTGGACCTGGGAGTAATGGCAAGCAACAGGTACTGGACATTTCCCGAGCTCCAGGACTGGAGCTTCACCATCAGATGCATTTTAATGTCATACCCAGAAGATTTGTTATGGGGATGGTCATACCTTCCCACCTGCATTAGGAATACTTGATACACCATTGGAGTTCACTTCTAGTGAATGAGTGAACTTCAATGGTGCTTTTACATTCCCTTTTAAACTAATACCTTTGGGAAAGGCATGAACCCCTTAATCCTCCAGCTATGGGTTAAATAGGTTGTTATGCCATTAACATTAGTTATTTGTTTACACACAGTTAAATGATATCAAGTATAGAAAATGATTGGTTTGGTTTTATGGCATATCAACCATTGTAGGTTATTTAATGCCAAATCCTCTTTATACATATATATTAAATACATATGATTTGGTTTATTTTTATGGCATGTCAACCATTGTAGGTTATTTAATGCCAAATCCTCTTTATATATATGTATTATATATATATGATTTGGTTTGGTTTTGGTTTTATGACATATCAACCATTGTAGGTTATTTAATACCAAATCCTCTTTATATATATATATATATATATATATATATATATATACATTAAATATATAGGATTTGGTTTGGTTTGGTTTTATGGCATATTAACCATTGTAGGTTATTTTCTAACAAATCAATTTTTATACTTATAAACAGTTCTATTTCAATCAATTCAGTTTAGCCAAGTACAGTTTTTGTTTACTCAGTTAAATGTCAAAACAGTTCCACTTCAAACAATTCAGTTTAGCATAAGTATGCAGTTTAAGTGCCAAAAACAGTTCTATTTCAAACAATTCAGTTTAGATAAGTACAGTTTTTTGTTTACATTGAGTTAAATGCAAAAATAGTTCTATTTCAAAGAATTCAGTTTGGCATTTGTACAGAGGTTAAATATCAAAACAGTTCCACTTCAAACAATTCCGTTTCACATAAGTATGTTGTTTAAATGTCAAAAACAGATAATTTCAAACAATTCAGTTTAGCATAAGTACACTGTTTAGTTCTATTTAATCCATAGATAGGACCCTATCAAGTGCGACCAGACTGGACCTGAGAGTGATGACAATAATAGGGTACTCTGCATTCCCAGCATTACTGGAGCCTCACCATCAGATTGTTTAGTGTCATATACAGGACACTTGTTTGGGGAGGGACTTACCCCTCTGCAGAGATGCAGACGGTGTATTCTGTAGCCCCAGCTGACTGGGCCAGATATAGAAAATGATTAAATATTTCTATCTAACCCACAGATGAAACCCTATCTGGTGTTACTAGAGTGGGCCTGGGAGTAATGGCAATAAATGTGTACTTCACATTCCCCAAAGCTCCGGGACTTGTGCTTCAGACACAGTATCATGTTCAGGACACTTGTTGTGGGATGGGGGTTTTAACTCTCTGCTGAGATGCAGTTGGCGTATTCTACAGCTCAGTCAGCTGGGGCTATAGACCAGCAGTAATGCTATTTAATTCATAGCTGGAGGGATAAGGGGTTTCATGCCTTTCCCACGGGGATTAATCTGAAAGTGAACATACTAGTGTAACTGGAGTTCAACTTCATTCACTTACTTCAAGGCTGCAGTCCAGCACTAAGGGTACCTCATGTAGTCTAATGGTTAATGAGCTAGAATAGCAGACCGTTGTTAGTGAATTCACTTCCCACTGTGTGTTACAGACTTCTAGCCTTGAGTCAAAATAAGCTGAGAATTATAAATGACACTATAAATGAGTACAGTGTTTGCCAATGGTCCGGGAGACTGGGGTTCCAACCAAGGTCGAGTCATACCAAAGACTCAAAAAACGGTACTTGATGCCACCTTGCTTAACGCTCAGCACTATAATATTCAGATCAAGAGTAAAGTGGAGCAATCCAGGGAAAGGAGTAGTGCCCTCCCCTACACCTTGTTTCACCATTGACTTAGTTCGCCAACTTTACTTACTATACCATGTTTAAATACAGTTAAATGTAAAATTCAAATATCTTTGTCTTTTTTTCCAACTTACAAGCAAAATTTGTTTAATTTAGTTTGGTTTTATAGCATATCACTTCTTGAGGGTTATTTAATGCCAAATCCTGTTCATAAATATGTATATTACATTTATAATTTGAGAGCAAATAGTTTGTAGGTAACATTATTTGTAAACAAGCCAGAGCTCATTTGTTTGAGCTCAGTTAAATGGTTTTAAGTATTGCTATCTAACACAAATAATTCAATTTAATATTAATAATAATCCCTAGTGAAAGATTGAACAATTCTATTTGACCCATAGATGAGGCATTAACAAGTACTGCTACTCCAAGTCTGAGTGGACCTGAGAGTAATGGTAAAGAAGAGGTATTCCACATTTTCAAAACTTCAAGACTGGAGCCTCACCATCAGATACAGTTTCCTGTCATACCCAGGACACTGGTTTCATGTATTGTTATTGAACACTAATAACTCTATTTAATATTATTCATTCGTTTGAACACAGTTAAATGGTTTCAAGTATTGCTATCAAATACTAATAATTTAGTCTAAAATTAATCATTTATTTGCGCACAGTTAAATGGTTTCAAGTATTGCTATCAAACACTAATAATTTAGTCTAAAATTAATCATTTATTTGTGCACAGTTAAATAGTTTCAAGTATCGCTATCAAATACTAATAATTTAGTCTAAAATTAATCATTTATTTGTGCACAGCTAAATGGTTTCAAGTATAGTAAATGATAGAATAGTTCTATTTGACCCATAGATATGACCCTACCAGGTGTTACCACTCTGGGTAAGAGTGGACCTAGGAGTAATAGCAATGAAGGGATAACTCTACATTTTCCAAAACTCTAGGACTGGAGCTTCCTCATCAGATACAGTTTAGTGTCATATCCAGGACAATCGTTGCTGGGGTCTTACCACTCTGCAGAGATGCAGTCAGCATGCTCTACAGCCCTAGCCAACTGGGCTGGCAAAATATATAACATTATTATTAGAGTTAAAGTTTTGATAACAATCAAAAAATTAATGTCTTAATCCTTATCAAATGAGTTCAGTGTTAAAACACAAGAAAGGCTCAAGTATTGCTTCATATAATGGCCAGACATTTTTTGTATTGTTTTGAATTGCTGTTGTTTCTGTAAATAAATAAAAAAAAAAATCAAGCAAAGATTGCAGATTAAAATGTTATCCAGTATCAACAGCGAACAAGAAACAATATATTGCTTCATTATTTTATTTGTAACATGAAGTGTGTGCATGCTTGGATGGCCTAGCTTAGTGTTTTTTTGTGCAAAGTGTCACTTAAGTTTTACTTGGGGTTTTGTCAAGAAGTGAAGAAGCTAGCATTTCCTTGAAATATCTTTCTAAAAATAACAGGTGGAAATTGTGACCACCCCCTCACAATTCTGGTTGCTACACTTCTTCCCCAGGATATAATAGTTTTCTTTTTGTTATTGAGATCCTGTTACATATCCATTTTCTTAAAATGCATTAACACAGCTCTAACATATCTGAAGTAAAAGATTTTATAAAATGAGGCCTGAGAAATAACATCAACACATAAATTATTACATTTCCGAATGACACTTAAGAAAAAGATATCAAAATTGAAATTTTACACGCATTAGACTTGCCAAAAAAATTAAAAAAATTTTAACAGTGTATATTCTCTGTGGGGGGTATGTTTGGTGGATATTTTGCTCCCACAATTTATGCTGGCTCATTATTGAAAAGCAAACGAAGTAAACGATGTAAATGTCGCAGACAAAATAACATTCAAAACAAAGCAGTACAAACAAAAATAAATTTATATATCAACAAATACATAAAAAGGAAACATTACAAAACATTACGAATATTCTAATATAGTCTGTTAAATATTCCTCTGTGTGTGTGTGCGTGTGTGTATGTAACTACAAAGTGGCAAGGTCAAGCTGTTTCTGGAAGTCAAGATGAAGAATGTGAGTTCTTGGAAAACGAGAGTATATATAGGCAATCCTTGTCATGTGGTCAGCTCCAAATGTACAGGATAAAATCAAAGGTGTGGACGTAGTTGTAAGCACAAATCATGTGACTTTCCTGACCAATATGTTCTCGAGACTGATTAGTTTACCAACGTCTACCATCTTTGTTTCGGAAACAAGTGGTATCATGGCCATTTAAAAAAAATATAGGTGAGTAAATCCTATATCTCCTTTATAGAGATCTAAACAGTACTATAGGGAGTCTCAATATACATGGGACCCATGTGACTGCTAATAACTCTACTAATAATTTATTTTTAAAAAATTATATAAATTATAAATTATATTTAGACTTACTAAAAAAAAATTCTTAGCAATGTTTGTTCTCCTTTATATAGATCCAAATAGTAATATAGGGTATTTCAATATACATGGGACCCATGTGACTGCTAATAACTCTACTAATAATAAAGTTGTGTTCTGTTTTTCAGATTTGAAAATAGTTTACTTCAACAACTATTAATCATTGACCACAATGCTTAGTACAAGAGAGGGAAAACATTTTGCACCACTAATTATTAGGAGACAAAATAATTCAGAACTGTCTCAAAATAGATGCAATCCATTAATATGATAATGATTTATTACTGAGACAAGAAACTCAAAAGAAAGATTGTATGTTCTGGAAGCTGATATAATAATAAAACAAACATTGATTTGATGCCACTAGCTCAAAGAATGCATTTTTACAGGATGTGTTCCAAATGACCGCCATTGCGCTTGTCTCAGTAATAAATCATCATATAAACAGGTTGCATCTATTTTGAGACACCCTGTATAAAAGATTCAGGTCATTACTAGATTTAGGGTAGAAAATGGCTTTATTCAAATACCTATAAAATCTATCAACAAAACTATCACATATTTACAAAGATCACAAATGATCAGATTAGAGATCTATGACAAAGGACAGGTTTTTTGCCCTAAATTGATTTTTAAATCAAAATGTGCAAATTAGATATTTCCATCAAGCAAAAACAGCAAAGTTGGTCAAAATATGAGACTTACTACTAGGCACAAAATATGAGACTTGCTAAGTAAGTAAAAGTGGGCGACCAGAAGGCTCCCTTTTCAAAAGCTACTACACCAAGATGTAGGGGAGGGTGCTACTCCTTCCCCTGGATTGCTCCACTTTACCCTTGATATGTACCTTATATTGCTGAGTGTTTAGCAAGGAGGTATCAAGTACCATTTTTAAAGACTTTGGTATGACGCGACCTGAGATTGAACCCTGGTCTCACAGACCATCAGCGAACACTCTACCCACTAGGCCAATAACTTACTACTAGGCACAAAATATGAGACTTACTACAAAGTACAAGGTAAACACCAATATGAACTGCAATTATTGCAACAATAATTTTATATCACCCATAAATAAATACATCTTAAACAATTTTTCTATAAAAAAAACAAAACAAAAAAAAACAAACTTTATTTCTAGTGGATCATTATACACTGAAAATGGATATTGTTAGATATTATTTATGACTAAACTTTACAGCATTGAAATTGCAAGCATAAATAAAACCTTTAAAACCAAAAAATGAATTTGCATGAATATATATGAGAGGTGTACTTATTTTTGAACTGCCACAAATTCCAATAAAATTCCAAATATTTTTAAGACTTGAATCTTCAGAATGTCTGATTTAAATTATACATTACTGTATCAACATTGATTGTTGGGTGGGATGGTTCGAGTGGCTGATCCTTCAGACACCTTGTGGTCACATAAGAATCCCAGAATTCACCTCTTTCTTTTTTTGTTTTGGCCTTCGTATTACTCTTTGTTGAACAGTAGAGACTTTAGCTCCTCTTACTTCTTCATTAAAAGTAAAGTCAATATGGCTGTACTGAATGTTATACCCAACTTCATCAACTGTTTTACTGTTTTTGTAACCCCTTTCAGATACTGCTTGTTCATGGAAAATTATGTGCACTTTTTATTCATAGTGACATGTGTATATATTCTTGTCAGATACTTCTTGGATGTACATTATGTATGCATTAATTGTTTCTGTGTAAATGAACTTATCCTTCCTTCCATTGATTCAGAGTTAGCATATCATTAGATATGTTAATGTTAATATTGGACCTTGGTGAGTGGGGCTCAAATAAATATCCTTCCTAGCATCAACTAAACCCATTACAGCTAATAATCACTTGTTCCCTAAGAGCCCAGTGTAGTGAAAATTGGGATGAAAATCATCGCAAACATCAGCGTATGTGCTCCACGTGCAAGATTTATTTTTTTGACTGGAAAAAATATTGCTGCCCTGAGCGAGCAAATGGTCATGCTGGCAGTCATGTAAAACCACGGAGAATGAAAATGTGCATGCAAATGAGGGCAGGCAGAAAAGAACATAAAAACGTCGTCACTCGGTGTCTTTTGCTTTTGTGTTGAACAAGAATTGGTTAGAAGAGAAGCAGTAGTCAGTTTAAAGAGACGAAGGAAAAGAGGACTATAGAGTACGGAAAGGAGGTTTTGGCTAGTGATTGCGGGTTTTTGCAGTTGAGAGACGCAGTGGCATTTCTACCAGGCACACCCAGATCCCTATCAGTCAGCCCTTAATAAATTCTAATTATTATGTCTTTAGCAACCCCTCTGCATGGGCAGATTGTGACACAGGGTAATTTTTTTAAGCAGAGTCTTAATAGTTTTGAATTCAAAGTTTTCCTTTCTAGATCAGTCACCATATCACCATGTTAAAGAGCCCAGTGCATTCTAGTATTTATTAAAAGCTGGAGGAAGAATAGGTGAATTCTTACTGTTTCTAATGGTATTAGTGCTATTTAGAAAGCAAACAGCCTTGTTCAGGATTTGAACTCAGGTTGCTTGGTCCATTTTCAACCATGATAATCATTGCCCCATCGGCTGGGGCTGTAGAATACACCGACTGCTTCTCTGCAGAGGGGTAAGTTCCCCTTCCTCACAAGTATACTGAATATGACACTAAACAATCTGCTGGTGAGGTTCCAGTAATGCTGGAGCTTTGAGGAATGTGGAGTATGCCTTCATTGCCATCACTCCCAGGTCCACTCTGGGCAGGAGTGGTAGCACCTGATAGGGTCAAATAGAACTGAACTATGTACTTATGCTAAACTAAATTATTTGAAATAGAACTGTTTTTGAAATTGAAACTGTAATTTCGCTAAACTGAATTGTTTGAAGTAGAACTGTTTTTGATATTTAACTGTGTATAAACAAAAGCTATACTTATACTAAACTGAATTGTTTTAATGAGAACTGTTTGACTAAATTGAATAGCTTGAAATAGAAATATTTTTGACAATTAAACTGTGTACTTATGCTAAATTGAATTGTTTGAAAGAGAACTATTTATTTGTTTTAAAATGGATTTGGCATTGAATAACTTACAAAGGTTGATATGCCATAAAATCCAAACAAACAAACATGGTTATCATTATGTTACAGGCACCTAAATTCTAATAAAAGTTTACTTCCATTTGTTTATTTGTGAAAAGGACGAACTCATATGTATGTTCTTCTGTGGACCCTTACTCATGGATAAGCCAGTATTGGCTGACCAGCAAGAACTTATTTATATCAGTTCTGTGTGGACACAGCATGTAGTTTGGAGGACCTACTGAGAGTGATAGATGATAGGGACAGATGGATGGAGAGAGTCAGGGAAATCTATGCTGTCAGCACGACTTGATGATGATATAGGATCAGACATTAATTTTAGTTGCCACCAAGGGTTTAAAGTATGTGAAATTTAAACAAAGAAATGAAATATATGTGTACATATCTAAACAACTTACTTGCAATGAAGCTCCATGTAAGTATGACATTTGACAATGTTGCAATAATATATCTTATTTGTATAAGTTACACCCAGTTGGCACCAATTACCATAGTTGAAGGACAAGCTTGTTGGAATCTCATCTGGCATCTTCATAGAACACAGAAGAAGGCTTTCTTTGTAGTTCCTGCAAAAGATATGATGGATTTATAGGAGTGGACCAATAAGCCTGTAGCCTGACACTATTATATAAAGTAAGCATCACTATATATACTCAAGTACTGAATGACTTTGTGTAATGAGCGAACAAATTTTTAGTCACAAAAAGATGTCTTTATCATATATTGCAAGTAATGTACGAACCCTAACTTTTTTCAGTATCCATCGACATAAAGAGAAGGATAATGAATATGTTTCAAACCATGCAGTACCATTTTTTTAAAGAGACTATTTTAAATCTAAACCAAAAAAAAGGAATTCTAATATGAAAAATTTTACATTTTTTATTCTTAGCTTCTTTTTATTGCTAAGACAAATTCTAAATTTTCATTTTTTTGTTTTTTGTTTTAAGGACACATTTTTATTGTACCTACATTACAATTTTAGAGGGTAAAAAAAGAAAATGATTTAAATGAAAGCATTGTTTATTGATTACTCAAACATTTAAAAAAAATGAAAACTATATATTTCTTAGAACAAAATATATTAATTTTTAATCAGTGTAAATTGAAAACATTTTTTTTTAAAAAGAAAAAAACTATTTATAGAATAAATGAATACTTTCATTTGAATTAATATACAAAATTTTCCACCTGAAAAAAAAGGACACATTTTTAATTCTTGGTTTATTTTTATTGTTATATTCATGAAAAAGAAAATAAAATCAACAAATACACTTTTTATCACAGTCACTTAACAGGCAATTAAAAACTGAATGTAGATTTTTACCACTGTAACTCAGTTGGCAATCATGAACTGAATTTAAACTTTTGCCATATTAAAAAAAAAGTTTTTTGAAAAATAAAATTACCATGTTTCAAACTACTCACGGGTTTAGGGTTACATTTTAAATGTGAACAAAAAAAAAAATCCTAAAATAAAAGAATATTGTAAAATGTGAATTCTTAGATTCTTTAATTGTTAAGATTTTAGAGGGTGAATAAAAATTTGAATAGAAACTATGTTGCTTTTTGTGAAAATTATCAACTAAAAATTTATTTTGTAACAGCACTAGCAGTAAAAATAAGAATTTATTGGAGACCAAAAAAAAAATCATGAAAATGTTTTAAACCATTCACCAGTATAGGGTTAAATATTTTTGTATTTTATTTTAAATGTAAACTGAAAAAGAATAATAGAAAAAAAAAACAATTCATAAAATGAAAGAATACTTTTAATGTGAATATTTCTACTACAAATAAGGAGACATTTTAAATTCTTGGCTTACTCTTCCCTTCTATCTCACACTGGTGTACATATAACCTTTTCATCCAGTCACGGATTGGGTACTTATGCTAGTGTGTATATACATATATCCACACACACATATGGGTCAACTGAAAAATCCATAGGCTGACCAAAATATTCTCATGGAATGTGACCAATTGAAGTTTATTTTTTAACAGTTCCTCACGTGGTATACACACGTCTATACGTGTTGAAGTGCTTGGATCCCACTGGTGAAAACAGTCATCAACAGCAAATATGACGTCAGCCTATAAATTTTTCTTAGGCTCCTTTGTTTAATGGCATATCAACCTTCACAGGTTATTTGATGTCAAACCCATTCTTTTAGAAGAACAACAGTGATACTAATTCAACCATACCTGAAGGAATAAGGTTCATACCTTTCCAATGGGTATTAGTCTAAAAGTGAATGCAATAATGTGACTGGAGTTTGAACCTGCTTACTTCGAGACTGCAGTCCAACACTTTAGCCATCACACCATAGGGACTCTTCCCTTTGAACTTTTCAGTCTACTCTTGTACAATATATACATAGATGTTTGTATATTTATCAATATTTTATTGTATATTCTTCAGTTTAGGAAGACTGCTTAGGTTTGGTTTTATGGCATATCAGCCATTGTTGGATATTTAATGACAAATCCTGTTTTTACATATATATATTAAATACATGATTAGTAAACACATTTTGTTGATACACACAGTTAAATGATCAAACAATTCTATTTCTAACAATTCAGTTCAGCATAAGTAAAAATTGAATGGTTACAAATATTGCTACGTATTACTAACAATTCAATTAAACATCATTCATTTGTTTACACACAGTTAAATGATCGAACAGTTCTATTTCAAACAATTCAGTTTACCATAAGCGATTTGTTTCCCCTCAGTTTAAACGCCAAACAGGTCTATTTGACCCATAGATAGGACCTTATCAGGTGCAACCACTATGGGACCAAGTGGACATGGATGTGATGGCAATGAAGGGCTACTCAGCATTCCCCAAAGCTTCCTACATTTGTAACATACCCATGATACGGATGTGTGAAATAGACATAGGAAATCTAAAAACACGAAATTCACGAAATTGGTTCAGGTACGAAATTTTATTACCTTTGAGTTAAAGGTTATTCGACATGAGGAGAGAGAGATGCAATCTTTCTATGCTGACTGCTTTTACATCGTCAGCACTCAACCCAACAAACATGCAGTGCCTGTAGCGCACAAAGTCGTCAGGCCTCGCCCAGGTCTGAATATCAACCCTCTCGTTCGGAGGCAGGAACTCAACTAACTGCTTTTTCTCAAATCTCAGCCTACGCTTCTGGTGCATGATGTCACCCACACCTCCTGGTCCCATTTCCTATCTGGGGTTTTATTTTGACATCTGTGAATGGCGTGTGAACACCTGCGCTCATGTTTGCACCTGACTAACCCATGCTACGAGCCGGAAGTTTCTCATCCTAACTAAACCGAAAGGCAAGATATACAAAACGAAATCCCTCCGCAATTATATTACACATTACTGGAACCTCACCATTAGATTGTTTAGTGTCACACTCAGAACACTTGTTGGGGGAGGTCTTACTCCTCTGCAAAGATGCAGTTGGTGTATTCTACTGCCCTAGTCGACTGAGCTTGAGGCATGCTTAAGGGAATGTTTACTGTCACAGGAAACAGAATCAGTGACCTGAGTTCAAATTATGAATGAAGCTGTTCATCTTCATGCGAACATCCTTGGGAAGAGCATTGTTTCTTTGTTTGGGTTTCATGGCATATCAACCTCTGTAAGTTATATAATGCCAAATCCATTTTTAAACAAATAAACAGTACTCTTTCAAACAATTCAGTTTAGCATAAGTACACATTTTAATTGCCAGAAACATTTCTAATTAAAACGATTCTGTTTAGTATAAGTATAGTTTTTGTTCACACACATTAAATGCCAAAACAGTTTTATTTCAAACAATTCAGTTTAGCATAAGTACAGTTTCAATGTCAAAAACAGTTAATTTCAAACAATTCAGTTTAGCACAAGTAAACAGTTTAGTTCTATTTGACCCATAGATAGGACCCTATCAAGTGCTACCACTCTGGGGCCAGAGTGGATCAGGGAGCAATGGCAATAAAGGAGTACTCTGTATTCCCCAAAGCTCCAGCATTACTGGAACTTCACCATCAAATTGTTTAGTGTCATATACAGGACACTTGTTCGGGGAGGGACTTACTGACTGCACCTCTGCAGAGGGGTAGTCAGTGTTTTCACAGCACCCCACTGCCGACTGGGCAATTGGGAAGAGTATGAATCCATCTATTATCTCCTCAATTATGGGAAAATAGTAGGCCAGATTAGGTTCTTTGGTGGTGGTAAAGCAATCAGTCAAGGAGAAGGAAAACTAATTTCAAAAACAAGCTTTACTCTGTTTAAAAATTAACCTTACATCACATCCTGTGTGGTATTTGTCTGAAAGTGAACGTTATAACGCAACTGGAGTTTGAACTCGAGTACTACAATTCTGCAGTCCAGCGCTTTAACCATTACGCCACGAGGACACACCCTATTGATTTATATTATTATTCTCAAATGTATTAAAAGCAATCTGATATATAGCTTTATAGAGAAATCAATCAAAATAAAATAAAAAATGAGTAATATTTTTATATATGCATTCTTACTGAGTTTCAGTTTCATTGGCCTAGTGGGTAGAGTGCTCACCATTGGTCCGGGAGACCTGGGTTCAATCCCCGGTTGTGTCATACCAAAGACTTTAAAAATGGTACTTGATACCTCCTTGTTTAACCCTCAGCAATATAAGGTACGTATCGAAAGTAAAGTAGAGCATCCTCCCCTACACCTCGGCGTAGTAGCTATTGAAAAGGGAGCCTTCTGATTGCCCTCGACTACGGTTGACAACTTTACTTTACTTTTTGCATTAAAACTAAAATACTTGCACCTGGAGGCATATAAAGTTGGCGACCTTAGTCGAGGGTGACCAAAAGGCTTCTTTTTCAATAGCTACTACACAGAGGTGTAGGGGAGGGCGATACTCCTTCCCATGGAATGCTCCACTTTACCCTTGATCTTGACCTTATAATGCTGAGTGTTAAGTAAGGATGCATCAAGTACCATTTTTTGAGTCTTTGTTATGACTTGACCAGGGATTGAATCTTGGTCTCCCGGACCATTGGCGAACACTCTACTCATTAGGCCAAATGACAATACATATATACATTCTTATGAGAGAGGTTCAAAATAGTTGTTTTTAAAAATCAAACTTTGTAAGATTGAATTGTTTAATTTCACCATTGCATTAATATTCATTATCTGATTTATGTTAAAATGTTGTTTTTAAGAATTTGCAATAATTTCAACACCTTAAGGAATCTTCAAAGCATAAAAGTAAAAAAAATAATTTAAAATGAAGAAATTATTGTAAGATAAGTAAAAAGAAAAAGAAGGACTTTCCAAAGTATACAGTTGGAAATTATCTTCTTATTATATTACTCCTTGTGAAGTGGTGTTTAAATAGAGTCTGCGTGACAGCATGTCTCCAGGACTTTTTTGAGTCATCTAGCCGATCTTAATGCCATATTAAGGATGGTCTCAATTCTTCCTCTGATTTTTCAATTCTTCCCATCTTTTTTCTAAGCCTTTGGGGACAGTTCCAAGGACACCAACCACAATTGGTATCATGTCACTCCTCATGTTCTATAGCTTTTCAAATTCTCCGACAAGATCAAAGTATTTGCCTCTCTTTTTCTTTTCTTTTCATGATATTGTCTGCTGGAACAGCAAAGTCTGTTAGATGACAAGTTATTTTTTTCTTGTTAATTAATGCTAGGTCTGGCCTTCTGGCTGGGATTGGGTAACCTGTTTGTGTGAGACACCAAGCTACCAACTCCAAGATAAGGTCCTGGGTTGCAGCCTGCTCATTCTGCTCTTATTAATGATTGGCCTATCTTCTGTGTAAAAAAAAAAAACCTGCCTTAAAAATCAGCATTTAAATATCTGGCTTTTTATTTTATTGACTTGTTATCTTGGGAATTTGGCCATTCGAGTGGATCATGGAGAGAAAATAAAAGAAAGGTAAAAAGATAGACAAATACTTAGATCTTGCCAGAGAGCTGAAAAAGCTGTGGAACATGAAGGTGACAGTAATACCAATTATAGCTGGTGCTCTTGGGATGATCACAAAAGTCTGGAAAAGAGACTTCTTGGAGATTACAGGAAAGACAAAGACAGTCCAATCACAGCACTGTTAAATTCCTCTTGAATATTTTGACAAGTTCTTAATTTTTCTCAAGAATATTTTTGTTTTTCTTTATTTTAATTTCTTTTCAATTACCTGGTGGATGTTTGTTAGTTTGCTTGGCAGCTGAGACAGTTGTGCATTTCATGTCGGCATGAAAGTATATAATCAGATATATGGCTGGAAATAACATTTGATTTTACATGCAAATATGTAATAAAATTGGCCGTTATTTCCCAAATGAGCTAATACTTACTGAACTGGCAGAATTTCTACAGTTTACTTAAAAACAACAACAAAGGAGATATTTTAAAGGTTGTTTGGGTTTTATGGCTTATCAACTCTTGTAGATTATTTAATCATATTTACCAATCCCTCTGCTTGGGCAGAATATGACACAAGGTCAATTTTTAAGCAGAGTTTAGCAGGTTTGAATTCAGAGTTTTCCTTCTCCTAGACTAGTTGCCTCACCAAGGTGGAAGAACCTAGTCTGCCCTACTATTTACCCATAGCTGGAGGGAGAATAATTGGATTCATACCTTTCCCTAGGGTATTAGTGCTATGTGAAATGCAATCAGTCTCGTCCAGGATTTGAACTTGTGTCGCCGTGTCCATTTCCTACGACGATAACCATTACACCATGGGCACCTTGTAGATTATTTAATGCCAAATCCTGTTTATACATATATTAAATATATATGATTTGTAAACGAATAGTTTATTGGTAACATTTTAAACAAGCAAGAACTCATTTCTTTGCACACAGCTAAATGGTTTCAAGTAACTAACAATTCAGTTTAACATAAATCATTTATTTGCACACAACTAAATGGTGAAACAGTTCTTTTTGACTTATGAATGTGACCTTAACTCCAGGTCAGAGTGAACCCAACAGTAATGGTAACGAAGGGATACTCTATTTCTCCAAAGCTCCAAGACTGAAGCCTCACCATCAGATGGTTTGAGTGTCATATACAGGACACGTGTTAAGGTGGGGATCTTGCTTCTCCGCAGAGATGCAATCAGCACATTCTAAAAGCTCCAGCCAACTGGGCTGCATTTTAGAGGTTCTATTTATGAGTTACATATACAAATAAACAATATATACAACACTTATTTACATACACACAATACAAAACAAAAGAAGAAAGTTATTACCAGATGCATAGCTGGAAATCTGGGACTCCCGACAAACTAGCCAAGTAATCGCTGGAGGAAAATGCAAGGATACTGTATTCCAGTTTTGCACAAGCTACAAAAAAACAAAACAATCTTTTGTTCATATTTCTTGAACAGTTTCAGGTTACTTTAAAATTTAGAATTTTGAGAGTATACACTATATTACCGTATTTTTTGGTGTATAAGATGAATCCCCAACCATTTTTTCAGTATAATGTAAGTTTTGGGCTATACTTGCTGTAGAAGACTACCCATTCCAAAGCAACCACTCAACTTATACAAGGTTGGGAATGAATTGCATGTTTAGTGGTCTTTCAGCTTGAAACTTGTATTTCCTACTTTTTGCTGATGGAGTCTTGTGATAACTGAATTCTAATACTGATACTGTAAGGGTTCTCTGAAGAATGCTGGTGACAAAGTGAGAGATCAGATCTCCTGCACTCGAGACTAGCAGTTGTTTGTTTACATCTGCTTAGTTTTTGCAACTGGTGACATTGTGCAACTTGCAACAGATAGTCATATGACGATAGAGATGCAAGTCTACATCTAAGTGCAAACAACCTACACTACTTCCTATCTTGCCTGCCATCAATTCATAAACAACTCACAAACATTCTTGACCTCTGTGTGTGTATATATATATATATATATATATATGAATTGAGCTCTCAGTAGCCGTTAAGCGGATGTATATAAACAATAGTAATTGTGATTTATAACCATTCAAAATTTACTTCGCTGCTACTAGTTCCTCGTGGATGAGGGGTAGAGTCTCGGATTGGCGTTTGAGTCAACCGGGGTTTCGATCCCAGCTACGGGAAGCTAGTATGTCTAGCCACACTGATGAGTTCTGATAGAACAAAACAGCTTTGTCTGTGGATGACTATATATATATATACACTCCCCTACCCCCGTAGGGTTGAGTTCTTTAGCAAATGAAGTAATTGCGTTGCCATTAGCGTTTATTGCAAGGCTCTTCATATATGAATCGAACTCTCGGTAGCCATTAAGTGAATGTATGTAAACAATAGTAATTGTGATTTATAACTGTTTAAAATTTACTTTGCTGCTACTAGTTCCTCGTGGATGAGGGGTAGAGTCTCGGATTGGCGTTTGAGTCAACCGGGTTTCGAACCCAGCTACAGGAAGCTAGTATGTCTAGCCACACCGATGAGTTCTGATAGAATGAAACAGATCTGTCTGTGGTTGACTATATATATATATATATATATATATATATATATATATATATATATATAGGATGACTGTGGCACATAATACTTACCACACATCATACTAGTTGCAACCATACACATACAATTACATTACATATCCTGATCGACTTATTCATTGAGCTTCACGATATAACACCTGATGAGTAATATTATAAGTAGTATATAATATTCTAGGTTATGTACCTCCAACAATGTCACAGTTAAGGACTGGTCTTGGTTTGGTCCGGTTGGGATTTATGGTATGTCAGCCCTTGTAGGTTATTTAATGTCAAAATATCCTTTATACATATGCATTAAATATATATGATTTATAAACATATTTTGTTGATAGCGTTTCTAAATGAGCCTGAGCTCATTTTTTTCATACAGATTTAAATTGTTTTAAGCATTTCTAACGGGAATAATTCTATTTCTGTCAGTCATTTGTTTGCACACATTTAAATCAATATGCATATATGATTTGTAAGTGAATAGTTTGTAGGCAATTTCATTTTTAAATGAGTTAAAATTAATTTGTTGATTGTTTGGGTTTTATGGCATATCAACCTTTGTAAGTTATTTAACACCAAATCCATTTCTATGCAAATAGTTCTATTTGAAACAATTTAGTTTAGCATTAGTACACAGTTTAATTGTCAAAAACATTTCTATTTCAAGCTATTCAGTTTATTCAAAGAGTTCTAATTCAGCTAATTCAGTTTAGTATAAGTACAAATTTTGTTTACAAACAGTTAAATGTCAAAATAGTTCTATATTAAACAATTCAGTTTAGTGTAAATACAGTTTCAATGTCAAAAAACATTCCATTTTAAACAATTCAGTTTAGCATAAGTACACAGTTTAAATGTAAGTACAGTTTAATTGTCAAAAACATTTCTATTTCAAGCTATTCAGTTCAGTCAAACAGTTCTATTTCAAACAATTCAGTTCAGCATAAAGCATTCAGTTAGTTCTATTTAACCCATAGATAGGGCCCTATCAGGTGTTACCATTCTGGGCCAGAGTGAACTAGGAAGCAATAGCAAAGAAGTAGGGCTCCACATTCCCCAAAGCTCCAACACCACTGGAACCTCACCATCAAATTGTTTAGTGTCATATCCAGGACACTCATTAGGGGTGCAGTCAGTGTATTCTACAGCCCCAGTCGACTGGGCAAAAAATAATTTGTTTGTACACTAGTATTGCTATTGTTTCTACACAGTTAAATGGTTTTAATTATTGCTATTTAACTCTTATAATTCTATTCAATATTAATCATTTGTTTTCTCACAGTGAAGTGGTGATAAGTATTGCAATTTAATGCTAATTATTCAATTGAACACTATTCATTCTTTTGCAAACAGTTAAATGGTTCCAAGTATTGTTATGACTAACAATTCAATTAAATATCAGTAATTTGTTCACACACAGTTAAATGATCAAACAGTTTTATTCCAAGCAATTCAATTTATTGATAGTCATTTGTTCACAGACAGCTTAAATGTCAAACAGTTCTATTTGACCCATAGATAGGACCTTATCTGGTGCTATCACTGTGAGCCAGAGTGAACCCGGGAGCAATGACAATGAAGAGGTACTCTATATTCCCAAAAGCTTCAGCACTTCTGAAGCCTCACTATTAGATTTTTTAGAGTCACACCCAGGACACTTGTTGGGGTGTGTGTGTGTGGGGGGTCTTACCCCTCTGTAGAGATGCAATCAGTGTATTCAACAGCCTCAGTTGACTGATCTTAAAAATATTAATTTTATTATTGTTGCACAAAAGAAAAATTGAATACTTTTATTATGTTCCTCTTCTATTTTATTAAAATAATGTGAATTATGATAAGCAATTTCAGAAGAAAGTATTTGCATTGTTACCGAAGCAGGGGTAAACCAACCATCACTTGTTACCTGTGCAGAATTTGGTTGGTTGGTTGGGTTTTATGGCATATCAACCTTTGTAGGTTATTTAACGCCAAATCCATTTTTATGTAAATAATCAGTTCTATTTAAAACAATTCAGTTTAGCATGAGTACACAGTTTAATTGTCAAAAACATTTCTATTTCAAACTATTCATTTGTTTCAAGCAGTTATATATAACAATTCAGTTTAGTGTTAAGTACAGTTTCAATGTCAAAAACAGTTCAATTTCAAACAATTCAGTTTAGCATAAGCATGCAGTTTAAATGTAAGTACAGTTTAATTGTCAAAAACACTTCTATTTCTGGCTATTCAGTTTAGTCAAACAGTTCTAATTCAGCTAATTCAGTTTAGTATAAGTACAGATTTTGTTTACACACAGTTACATGTCAAAACAGTTCTATGTTAAACAATTCAGTTTAGTGTAACTACAGTTTCAATGTCAAAAACAGTTCTATTTCAAATAATTCAGTTTAGCATAAGCACGCAGTTTAAATGTAAGTACAGTTTAATTGTCAAAAACATTTCTATTTTAAGCTATTCAGTTTAGCATAAGTATGTGGTTAGTTCTATTTAACCCATTGATAGGGCCCTATCAGGTGCTACCACGCCGGGCCAGAGTGGACCTGGGAGCAATGGCAATGAAGAGATGCTCCATATTCCCCAAAGCCCAAGCATTACTGGAACCTCACCATCAAATTGTTTAGTATCATATCTAGGACACTCATTGGGTGGTCTTCCCCTCTGCAGAGGTGCAGTCAGTGTATTCTACAGCCCCAGCCGACTGGGCAATGTGCATAATTTAAGGTTTACATTTTATATTGTGTGTATAAAATGACCAATTTTTGAGGGGTATTTTTTTAAGGCTAATGTACAGAATAATTGGGGGAAAGAAGGTTTCACTTGATTCCTTTCGCCCACCTTGTGATATATGGTAGGTAAATCTCAAAGATGTTATAAACAAGTGTAAGGTTGCAAGAGACAACGGATGAGAGGAATTGATTTAATTTTGTTTATTTTTAAGTTTGGTTTGGTTTCTTTGTTAAATGGCATATCAACCTTTGTGGGTTATTTAATGCCAAAGCCATCCTTCTAGTAGAACAGCAGTGATGCTATTTAACCCATAGCTGGGAGGATAAGGGGCTCATATCTTTCCCAAGGGTATTTGTCCGAAAGTGATCATAATAGTGCGACTGGAGTTTGAACTCACTACACTTCTGGAGTAGAGCACTTTAATCATTAAACCACAAGGACACCCCCAGTTTATTTTTAAATAAATAAAAGTTAATATGTCAGAAGAGATATAGGCCCGTTTCTTCCACCAGAGAAGAGTCAGCGGGTGAGTTGATCTTAGGTGGCTGGTTTGTTTATTTGTGGCATGTTGGTGTGACATAGGTCGGTAAGCTATAACTGGTTTTGGTCTAGTGTTGGAAATACAGGGTTTGATTGGTAGGGGATCAGCATTCTTTGATTTTGTCAAAAATGCGATGTGTGACAGTTCTCTCTCTCAAAGTTGCTCGGAAGTTGACTGAATTTTTTGAACTTTTGCTAAGCATTTTATAGCTATGTTTGGGATCTAATCGACTCTGAAAAACTTTGGGGGAAATGTCAAAACAGTTCTATTCTAAACAATTCAGTTTAGCATAAATACACAATTTAAATGCAGAAGTCAGTATTGTGAAGGAAGCATGGTTTAGTTCTATTTAACCTATAGATAGGACCCTTATCAGGTGCTACCTGGTTGTAAAAATGGACCATTTTAATTGTAAATTTATTTTCACATTTCAACCGGATGGATGCATGGAGCCTACTTGCACCGCAATGTGTTATATTCATTTTGGCCTGTACCAGCATCCAGACAACATCTGTTTAATGTCACCTTTTTTCAATTGAAATGTATGCTCGTGGTGTTTTTATCAGTTTATTTATTCATTTTGCTGGTGAGTTAGTTTGGAATATATTAGTAAACCAAAAAAGATTTCTGTATATAACAAAGATAAATAGTACCCGCAGCAAAAATTATGAAATTAGCCCTCAAAGGATGATAACTCAGGTCTTTTAATTAACAGTTAATAAACTAATAATAGATAAAATGCAAAACAGTTTTTATTCAATAGCTGAACATTCTGAATTCACAAAATGTACCTTAAACAAACTAGATTAAATCATTTAAATTAATGGTTTAATTCTCCTCTCTCACGAGTCATGCATTGGAAAATATGAAAAAAACAATTTTCACAAGTGAACAACAGTATTAGTCTTTTCTTTTAGATTTATTTAGACTTACTTAAAGGTTGCCAAAAATCTAGCAGTTTGAAAATACATACACCTCTCTCTCTCATGTGTGTGTGTGTGTGTGTATATATATATATATATTGTAAATAGTTGGCTGACCATAATCAAGGGTGACCCAAAGCCTCCCTTTTCAATACCTGCTACACCAAGGTGTAGGCAAGGCCACTACTCGTTTCCCTGGATTGCTCCACTTTACCCTTGATCTATACCTTATAATGCTGAATGTTAAGCAAAGAGGCATCAAGTACCATTTTTTGAGTCTTTGGTATGACTTGACTTGGGATTGAATCCTAGTCTCCCAGACCATTGGCAAACACTCTACCACTGTGCCAATGGGCTAGTTATATATATATATATATATATATATATATATGCAGTTTTATTTTGGGTTAGAGTTTCAATACTGTAGAGTTTGGTAATAGATAATACCTCATAATATCTATTATGATCGTATAATATTCCCCTAGAAATGATAAAATCCTGTTATGTTTGTATTTGAAAGAAGTTGATTGTTTATAAAAAATGGTTAGGTGTACTTAAAGGTGTATACTAAAAGATTAAGCATTGTTTATATTTGCCATAAGGACAAGTTAAGGTATGTTTAAAGTTTAAATATTGTAGAGTTTGGAAATAAAAAAAAAAAACACCTGATGACATTTGTTTGAAATTGTAGCTTGTAAGTTGACATTGTAAGTTAACTCCAAGTTTTGTAGGGAATTTTTCAGTTTTAGACTTAGTATATGCCACAAATTACAGTATATAATGTTTTATTGGAAATAATAAAATCCTTGTGTCTTTGGTTTAGAAGAAAATTAGATTTTTGTTAAAAGAAAATTGTAAGGATGTGCTTATATATAGGCAACACTGTATTCACATTTTGTCAGTAATAACTCAAATTAAAATTTAAAAGAATATGTCAAGATGTTTATTCTGTACACGATGCTGAAGTGTAAGTCAAGAACAAAAAAGTTGAAGCTATTTGTGTAATAAGATTTGCTTTAGCCCAGTTAGTTGGGGTTTTAGAATATGACAAATGCATCTCTTCAGAGGGTAAGGCCCAGGTCCACTGATTCAGAGTGGTAGTATCTGTTTGGGTCCCATTTATGGGTCAAATAGAACTTTTTAACTGGCTCATTAGCCAAGTGGGTAGAGTGTTTGCCAATGGTCTGGGAGACCTGGGTTCAATCCCCAGTCGCATCATACCAAAGACTCAAAAAATGGTACTTGATACCTCCTTGCTTAACACTCAGCAATACAAGGTATGTATCAAGAGTAATTACACCGGACATTGGCCTAGCAGTTGGAGTGTTCACCAATGGCCCAGGAGACCTCGGTTAAATCCCAGGTCGAGTCATACCAAAGACTCAAAAAATGGTACTTGATGCCTCCTTGCTTAACACTCAGCATTATAAGGTGTGGATCAAGGGTAAAGTGGAGCAATCCAGGGAAAGGAGTAGCGCCCTCCCCTACACCTCGGTGTAGTAGCTATCAAAAAGGGAGCCTTTGGGTCACCCTCGACTATGGTCGCCAACTTTACTTTACTATCAAGGGTAAAGTGGAGCAATCCAGAGAAAGAAGTAATGTCCTCCTCTATACCTAGGTGTTGTAGCTATTGAAATGGGAGCCTTCTGGTCACCCTTGACTACGGTCACCAACTACATGAAAACATTTAATTGGGTGCAAACAAAGTATTAATATTAAATTGAATTATTAGATAGCAATCCTTAAAACTATTTAACTGTATGAAAAAAAAATTAGCTCTGGGTTGTTTAAAAAATGGTTGTCAGTCTTTTATGGCACATCAACCCTGGTAGATTATTTAATACCAAATTCTGTTTATACACATATATTAAAGATATATGATTTGTATTAGTTTTGTTTAGTTTGGTTTGGTTTTATGGCATATCAACCACTGTAGGTTATTTAATGCCAAATACCCAGTGAAGGCAGTGGAGAACTTTCAGAGGGAAAATTAACAGGAGATAACTGATAACTGACATCCATAAAACATGACTTGTGGAACAAGAACAGTCTAAGCCGGTGAGCAAAATAAAGGGCTTAGTTTGACATTCCAACCACCTGAAGAAGGCCAGAGCATACAACAGCCAAAATGTTGTGATAGACATGGCGACAAAGATGAGGACAATACTCTGAAAAATGTAAATACTTATATATATATATATATATATATATATATATATATATATATATATATATATATATATATTAAATATATGATTTCTAAACACATTTTGTAGATAAGATTTTAAACCAGCCAGAGCTCGTTTTTTTACTCAGTTAAATGGTTTCACTTATTTCTATCAAATATGAATAATTCTATGATTTGCTTGCACACAGTTTAATGTTTTCAAGTATTGCTATGTATCACTAACAATTCAATTAAACATCAGTCATTTGTTTACATAGAGTTAAATGTCCAAACAGTTCAATTTCTAACAATTCAGTTTAGCATAAGTACATAGTTTAAATGTCAAACAGTTCTATTTGACTGATAGATAGGACTATCAGGTGCTACCACAGCAGGCCTGACTGAACCTGGGAGTAATGAAGGGGTACTCTACATTCCCAAAGTTCCAGTATTATAGAAGCCTCACCATCAGATTGTCAGTGTCATATTCAGGACACTCATTGGAGGAGTCTTACCCTCCAATGTAGTCAGTGTATTCTGCAGCTTACGATTTGTAAATGAATAGTTTATTGGTAACAATTTTTAAATGGTCCAGAGCTCATTTGTTCACACACAGCTAAATTGTTTCTCATTGGTCTCATGGGTAGAGTGTTCACCAATGGTCCGGGAGATCTGGGTTAAATCCCAGGTCACGTCATACCAAAGACACAAAAAATGGTACTTGATACCTCCTTGCTTAACACTCAGCAATATAAGGTATGTATCAAGGGTAAAGTGCCCGTGGTGTAATGGTTATCGTCGTAGGAATTGGACACGATGATACGAGTTCAAATCCTGGACGAGACTAATTGCATTTCACATAGCACTAATACCCTTGGGAAAGGTATGAATCCAATAACTCTCCCTCCAGCTATGGATAAATAGTAGGACAGATTAGGTTCTCCAGCCTTGGTGAGGCAACTAGTCTAGGAGAAGGAAAACTCTAAATTCAAACCTGTTAAACTCTGCTTAAAAAAATTGACCTTGTGTCATATCCTGCCCGAGTGGAGGGGTTGGGTAAATATGATCAAGGGTAAAGTGGAGCAATCCAGGGAAAGGAGTAGCGCCCTTCCCTACACCTTGGTGTTGTAGCTATTGAAAAGAGAACCTTCTGGTCGCCCTCAACTGCGGTCACCAACTTTACTTACTATTGCTTTTTGTATTCTAGTAATTATTCATTCATTCATATGCAAACATTTAAATGTTTTTAAGTATTGCTATGTAATACTAATAGTTCAATTTAATTTATTTGTTTGCACACAGTTAAATGGTTTTAAGTATAGTAAATGATTGAACAGTTCTATTTGACCTATTGGTGGGACCGTAGCTGATACTATCACTCTGGATCAGAATGAAGCTGGGAGTAATGGCAATGAAAGGGTACTCTACTTTCCTCTGAGCTCCAGAATTGGAACCTCACCATCACATGTACTTAAGTGTCTTGTTCAGGTGTTGTATAGCCATATACATATATAAGCGGAAACATAATCAAACATAATTTGCGAACTTCAATGAACGAACGAACGAACACACTTCTTTATAAAAATCTCTCACGCTTGATTCTCAAAAGGGTTGATGTTTTTATGGTGTGTGAGAGATGGGTGGAGAGATATATACTCAGAGAGTGGACTTCTTCTTCGCATATCTTCTTCCAGGAGCCAGGGGGTGCCAACGTTTGCACCCCCTTGCAAGCTCGTCAGAAATGCTTCTGGTCGGCTGTGTGTCCTTTGCTTGAAACTAAAACTGACCGCAAGGTTCTCATCATGTGATCCCCTTCCGGTTACACACCTGTTTGACCTGAATGCCCTGACGTGCTGTCATCTTCCTGTTTACTAATCAAAATGTGACAGCTTACCAAAGCACACGGAGTCACTAGGAACGAACCAAAAATCCATGTCATATGTTATATAACACAGGACACTCAGAAGGGTCTCTACAGAGATGCAATTAACATATTCTACAGCCCCAACTGACTGGGCTGGCTTAAATGTTACCTACAAACTATTCACATAATCCTATGTATCGACAGGATTTGGCATTAAATAACCCACAAGAGTTGATATGCCATAAAACCAAATAACCAAAGATTTGCTTTAAACTTAAATATGTATTATTGTTGTTCAGATGAAATATTAAAGCATTGCTATTCCTATGGGAAATTGAATTAATACAATTTGTACAGACATATAAATCAATGTTACTGCAACTAAAAAAAAACTTTTATGTAAGTCTAAAGCAGCATAGTGTTGAAGCAGAAATACTTACTTAAACGTCGGCTTTAGCAGCCATTAAAGCAGGATTATGCAGCAGTCCAAAAATAAGTACATGCCATATATATATATATATATATATATATATACCGGACATTGGCCTAGGGGTTAGAGTGTTCGCCAATAGCCCGGGAGACCTGGGTTCAATCCCAGGTCGAGTCATACCAAAGACTCAAAAAATGGTACTTGATGCCTCCTTGCTTAACACTCAGCATTATAAGGTACGGATCAAGGGTAAAGTAGAGCAATCTAGGGAAAGGATTAGCGCCCTCCCCTACACATTGGTGTAGTAGCTATTGAAAAGGGAGCTTTCGGGTTACCCTCGACTATGGTCGCCAACTTTACTTTTTTATATATACACATATATATATATACACATATATTCCTGCATTCTTATTTTTGGCTATAGCGTTTCACTGCTGTAGTGTTTGATAATAAGTAACACCTCCAATTATCCATCATACAAATATAATTTTTTCCTAGAAAAGATAAAATTCTGATGTTTTTGGTTCAAGAAAAAAAACAAAAAAAGACGAACTTTTCATAAAAATTGTTGGGAGATGTACTTATGGGTGATAATGTATCAGTTATTTTGGAGTAGTGAGTTTACTCCTCACTAGGTGCTCAGGACTTTTGGCTATAATCATTATAATCATATTCTATCTACAGTATTACCCATAAATAAGTACACAAACAATTTTTTTGATAAACTGTTAACTTTCTTCAAATTGGAAGATAGCTGGATTTGATTAATTCCACTGGAATATCATCACAATGAATACTATTTATAACCAAACTCAACAGAGTTGTATCTAATGTAAAAAAAATTATATATATAAGGGGATACCCTTGGTGAAATGGTAATTATATTGGACACATGCCAACCTAAGCTCTAATCCTTCATGAGGTTGTTTGCATTTCATATAGTACTAATATCCTTGGGAAAGGTATGAATTCAATAATTCTTCCTCCATCTGTAGGTAAATAGTAGGGCAGATTGGGCTCTTTAACCTTAGTATGAAAACCAGTCTCGAAGGAAAACTGAATTCTAACCTATTAAACTGTACTTAAAAAATTAAACTTGTGTTGCATCCTGCTTGTGTGGTGGAGAATATATATATATATATATATATATATATATATATATATATATAATACACCCCCAACCTCTCCACACTAGTAGAATGTGAAATAACATCAATTTTTAAGTCAAGTTTAACAGGTTTGAGAGTTTTCATTTCTTCCAGACCAGTTATCATACCAAGGTTAAAAAGCCCAATCTGCCCTGCTATTTACGCTGGAGGAAGAATAATTGAATTCATACCTTTCCCAAGGGTATTAGTACTTTGTAAACAGCCTAGTCCAGGATTTGAACTCAGGTTGCCATGTCCATTTCCAATGATGGTAACCATTACACCATGGCTGCAAACATTTATAAGGGGTGTACTTATTTTCGTACTGCTACATATTAAGATTTTTGGTTACAGAGATTCAATACTGTAGAGATTGGTTATAAATAATATCTAATAATATCCATTGTGATTGCATAACATTTTACCAGAAATAATAAAATCCTGCTATTTTTGTTTCAAATAAAATTAACTATTTTTTGTAAAAAATGTTTGTGGGTGTACACACAAAAATTGGGTCTTTATGATATAGACATGAATCATTTTTATAACATACATTTGAGGGTAGATAATATCTTGAACGAAGGAAAAGTGTAAATGTAAATATCTGGGTTCAATCCTCGGGAACCAATGGCGATGTGTTGGTTCAGTTTATGTACAGCATAAGCCGAGATTCCTTTTTCTGGAAACACAAATGGTTTTTGATTTCCTGAAACAATTATCGTCTTCCCATTCACAAAACAGTAGGTCTGCAAGTCAATGTATTCTAACTTAGAACCTTTATAACCATAGTGCCATCTGCAAGTAAAGAAAAAAAAAATTTATAGATGTATTTAACCAACATTTCTGCTCTGAGAAGGATACGAAAGAAGGTGAGTTTTTAAGTGAAGTACAACTGGTTTGAAATTACTAGTCTAAATTTTTGTCCAGCAAGGGCACATGGCATTGTGGATTAGGAATTTGGTTGGAAAGTGCTTCTGAGTAAAATCATCTGGAGGTTTCTGGTTCAATCCCAACAACAGGTAATAATAACAAGGAGTACTTGCTATAAATTGGCACTTGTACCTGGTCCACCCCAAGTCAAAACTGTGTGAGGATTAAAAAAAAAAAGATAAATTCTGACACAAAGTGAAATCTACACATGCCTGAAAAGAAGAGTTTCCTGGCTTCAAAAGAGAAATCCTCTCATTAAACAGTGAACATTTCAACTGGGAGGATCTCTTTCTCTCGGCTGCTAGCAAGGTAGCACATGTGTTCACCAAGTCCTTGGTGCCAGCCATGTCTGCTTCAAGTAATTGCCTCTGTTAAACATACCTACTGGACACATGAACTTCAAACTTTTAATACTGAAAATGACTAATATATTTCAATGCCTTATCACGACTATTCCTACTGGTACAGGAAAACATTCCACATCATAGAATAATTGTTAAACCAGCTAGAAGGGTCCCAACTACAACTGGTATCTATAGGGCTGATGGAAAGTTTTTTTGTGGTTGTTGTTAATTGTTGGGAAATTCTGAGGTTTGTAAACTGATTCTTTTTCTTTTTACTCAATTCACTTGTCTTTTGTCTGTCAACGCTGTAAGGGAATTAAAGATAGAAGGAAAAAAAAGACAAGGATACTTTTAGACTCAAATTTTATGTTGAGGTTTAGGACTATTCTATGGTGGGAATGTTTTATTGAAACTAGTAGAAATAGTTGGTTCCCCCAGTCAAAGCATTTGAAGTATATTATGGAATCATCTTCAGCAATTACAAGTTCGAGTGTCCATTGTGTGTCTCATTGTTACTAGGAGGAGACACAGTGCATTGCAAGGTTTCTGGAACTTAGCCAGCATATGCGCTCCTTAGTAGCAGCCAAGAGAAAAAGGTCCGTCGGACTTAAGATGATTAAAGTTTCTGAGAATGTTCCTCTTTGGCACCAGGAAGCCCCTTTTTTAGACATGTGGACGTCACTTCAATCAGAGGCCTCCTGGGAAACTGTTACTTTTGGATTTTATTTATTTCATTTTATTGTTATTGTCTTTTTTTTCTTTTTTAAGACCCTGAAATCACTATCATTTATGTTCCATAGCTTTTTCAGCTCCCTGGTAAGGTCAATGCTTTTGTCCAGCTTTTTACCTTCTTTCACTTGGAGGTCATTTGGCGCAACAAAATCCTTGCCCTTTTGTTAATTTAAAGTAGGTCTGGCCTAGATTGGGTAATTCATTTGTATCTCAAAATTTAAGGGACTTTTATGCGTTTTATTTTCAAGAACAGTTTATGCTTTGTGAATATACCATCTGTCAGTATGATGCAATTTTAGTTTCTTGCACAATTCCAAGTAAATTACCTTCACCATCCAGTTGTATTTGTGATTATTTTTGTCATAAATCACTAAATAACAAAAGTGTATAGAAAAGGATTTAAATGAAATTCAATTTCTTGTCAGAAGTGAATTTATCTTTTATTTTATTCTTAAATACGGAGATGAAAATATATATAAAAAATATTCAAGTATCATTTGAAAATGTTAACTTACAAAAAATTATTTAGAAAGGTGAATAAACAGAAGACTGAAAAAAAAATCATTGAGTTTTATGGTTTGTATTTTGTGAAGAATTTGAAATAAATCACGAAATATTAAACATACATTCGTATATTTTTAAAGCTTAAAATATAAACATTAGAAAAAATTTTCAGGAAGAAAAAAACAATAAAACATCAACAAAAAGAACAGAAAAATAAATTAGAAAAATGACAACTTTTGCTTTTAAATCTCACGTAAAAAAAAAAAAAAAAGAAGAAAAAAGTGCAAACTTAAACATTACTAGCATACAACTTCTGCTCTATTTTAATACTGGATAATTATTATTTTAAATGGTTGGAGCTGACAAATTTACTCAATTTTTGAGACAAAATTTACTTCTAAAACCTGGTTGTAGATTAAGCTTTGGAAGTTTAGTATGATATTAATTGCTGATGGATCATGGAGTTTAAGCTTTATTTTTTTTTTTTCAAAAATGGTTGGAAAAATTTATTCATTTTTAATTGTTGCAAAAATAAACAAAAAAATGATTAAATAATTTAAACCTAAAAAAAAAAAAAAAAAAAAAGTTATCTTTTCTATTTCTTACGTTATTGAGTTATCTCCCTTTATATTTACACCGTAACATTTCAAACTACATTAAATTATTTATTTCGAGATGATCTTTCTATTTTATAAATATCTAATCATTTAAGTAGTATACATTTTTAAAAATTAAAATACACTTTAAAATATCTTCAGAAATTGATCATTGAATTCAAGTATTTTCCATACTTTATCACAACGACATAATTCTAATTAGTGTCTACTTACAACTTACAAAAGAAACAAGCAAACAGTGAAAAAATTAAACTTACAGAAGTTCGATTTTGTCACCAGTTGACTCGTTGTTCGTCATTGTCGCTATTATTAATCAATTCAAATCTATCTCCAATAATGCTGCAATCGTAGAAATTAGATGTTGGTTTAATAATTCCTAAAGGAATTAAGACAAATCTTATGTCAGTGTTGCTAACCTCACTCTGCTCGGCAGTTGCTAGGCAACTGTAAACAATCTCTGGAGATATCAAAAGCACGTGGCTGACCATTGCCAATAGTTTGTAAGATCGTTGCTCATATGAAAATAATTTTGTAACCTTTAAATTGTCTTCAAATGATGAAATATAGCGAAATAATTGAATTCTTTCAAATGCATTCGTTTGTACATCTACTAACAAGAAACTATATTTTTAACGCAACAGTTACTTGAAGTCGCTAAAATGATCACCAGAGCCGCATGGGGACGCCTGGCAATCGGTCTGGAGAGGGGGTGGGTGGACAAAACGAGCATTAAGGCCCCTATACTAATCTGTCTGTTGTGAATTGCTATCAAGTAAATACTAAACTGCATTACTTGGGGGCCTATGATAGTAACGAGACCGTGGTGCTCGCCACGTTAATGAGTAAATGAGAAGATTTAATTTTTTTTAAAATGTCCTTTTTTTTTTTTAAAGTCCCATGGAAGAGATCAATTATTGAAAAACAGTTTTTAAAATACGTAAAACAAGAATTAAATATACAATTTTAATTTTTGGCACAGAGAACCCAGATTCCCCACCTCGTGGCACCCTAGCTGAAAAAAAATGTAATCATTTATTTAGTAGACAATCTTATGGACAATAGCGATGTAGAAATTGGGGTTTCACGGCTAGAATTCAGGCCTCCTGGTTATATGTACTCTTATATAGCGTCACAACTACTGATCGCTCGGGTTCTAATGGCTAACCAAATAACATTGACAACCGAAGTCACCTGGGAACTATTAGGGGCTTGTTTGTTTGTTTGGGTTTTATGCCATATCAAACATTGTAGATTATTTAATGCCAAATCCTCTTTATACATATCTATTGAATATATATGATTTGTAAACACATTTTGTTTGATAACATTTTAAAACGAGCCTGAGCTTATTTTTTCTTTTCGCATGCAGTTAAATGGTTTCAAGTATTGCTAATACGAATGATTCTATTTATTATTATTTATTTGTTAGCTCACTAGTTTCCAGTTTTGCTATGTAACAGAAATAATTTAACATCAGTCACCTGTTTGTACACATTTTGATAGATATACATGATATGTAATTGTTTAGTTTGTCGGTAATTTAATTTTTAAACGATTTATTAGTAATTTGTTTGCACATTATTATTGCTATTGTTTCTAAACACCCAATCTATTCAATATCAATCATTTGTTTGTAGACAGAGAAGTGGTTACAAGTATTGCTATTTAAAACTAGTTATTCTATTCAATATCACACATTTGTTTGCACACAGTTAAATGGTTCCAACTAACAATTCAATCAAAAATTAATCATTTGTTTACACACAGTCAAATAATCAAACAGCTCTATTTCTAACAATTCAATTTACTATAAGTCATTTGTTTTAAACGTCAAAGTTCTATTTGACCCATAGATATGATCCTATCAGGTGCTACCATTTTGGGACAGAGGGGACCTGGGAGCGATGGCAATGATGGAGTACTTAGCATTCCCCAAAGCTGGAGCCTCACTATCAGATTGTTTAGTGTCATATCAAGGACATTCGTTGGGTGGAAGTTTTGTCCTTCAGCAGAAATGCAGTCGGTGTATTCTACAGCCCCAGCCAATTGGGCTATGAACTAGAGGAGCATAGGGGTTGATCTGGCCAATATTTTTTACAGATAAAAATAAAAATGAATTGTCGGAAAATTTATCCAAATTTTAGGACAAAAGATTTAACAAAATTCACCAATACAACAACAAAAAAAAAAATCATACACAGCACTATTCAAGAGAAATGGTCCCAAGAAAAATATCGTGATATGAGTGGGTTGTACTTTTCTTTGAAGTAAGCAAGCACCGCTTTGTTGGTGGGACTTGAAATACGCCGAGTGCATCCTCTGCAGAAGAGTAAGGATATTTCTGAGAATGCATCCGCCTGCATAAAGATAACATATTCCTCTTAGTACCATACTAAAGTATTTGCAGCAAAACTCAAAAACTACGGCTGCTGTGTTCATTGTCAGTGACCAAAGAAGAAAATATATTTATTTTTATTCAATCATAATCAAGGTGTGCTGGCAGTATAGATTCCCTTGACACTCTGGCATCATCTATCCCTATCGGTCATCGCTTTAGGTACGTCTTCAAGACGGCATCAAGTGTTTGTACGGAAGTGATGATTGTCAGCCTGTACTGATGTGTCCATGTGTAAAAGTCCATAGTTGTAGTTACTATTTGCATAAAAAGGACTAAAAGCCCCTTAAATGTAGTTTTTCAGAAAAAACAATTTGCATAACATAAAGTAGTTTGGGTTATGAGTAAGGTCAAAACTTTGAGTTAGAAAAGACCATAAGATTCGTACTTTTTTGTAGTTAGTTTTTAAAAATGACAAAATGTTGGTGCCTTCTTTTAAATGTGATTTCAATAAAACATAGAAGAAATCTTTTTTATGTAGTTTGATTTTCCAAAAAAAACTTGGTAGCAGTATATGGCTTGGATATGGTTAAAATCAGCATCTGATGGTGAGGCTCCAGTTCTAGAAAATATGGGGTACTCCTTCCAATGGTCCGGGAGACTGGGGTTCAATCCCAAAGACTAAAAAAAAATGGTACTTGATGCTGCCTTGTTTAACACTCAGCATTATAAGGTACGGATCAAGGGTAAAGTGGGGCAATCCAGGGAAAGAAGTTGCGCCCTTCTCTACACCATGGTGTAGTAGCTATCGAAAAGGGAGCCTTCGGGTTACCCTCGACTTAGGTCGCCAACTTTACTTATCTTCATTGTCTATCGATAGGCTCTCGATCATATGGAAATCAGACCTGACCGATAAAATGAAACGTAGTTTCTTCCAGGCAGCGGTTGTACCGATATTGCTATATGGATGCACTACATGGACGCTAAAAAAACGGCTGGAGAAAAAACAAGACGGCAATTATACAAGAATGTTGAGAGCAATACTGAACAAGTCCTGGCGACAAGACACCAACTATACGGCCACTTGCCTCCCATCACGAAAACTATACAAGTTAGACGAACCAGACACGCAGGACACTGCTGGAGAAGCAAGGACGAGCTCATAAGGGATGTACTCCTATGGACCCCCACATATGGCCAAGCAAAAGCAGGACGACCAGCTCGAACTTACATACAGCAGCAATGTGAGGACACAGGATGTAACCCTGAAGACCTGCCAGAGGCGATGAATAATAGGGAGAAGTGGCGAGAGAGGGTCAGGGATATCCGTGCTGGCAGCACGACATGATGATGATGATGATCTTCATTGTTATTACTCTCCGGCCCACTCTGACCTGGCGTTGCAGTTCCTGTTAGAGACCCATAGATCTGTTTTAAATTATTTGTATTCAATAAGACCAAGGGGGAAAACTCTTAAGAAACAACCACACAAAAATGTAAATATAAACATATAATGAACGCGATTCCCTAACCTCTGGATATATAGCCCTAAAGAGGTTGACATGCTGTTAGAACCAATCAATCATTGGTAACATATAGAGGAAGCTTTGGTTGATATCCAAAATTTCCCTAAAATGCCAAGGTTAAGGGTTATGATCCCATAGGGAAAACGTCATTTTCATTTTTTTTCTTTTTAGATACATTTTTTGATTACGATTGATTAAGCCCCTTAGAAACCGATTTTTAAAAATGATGTGTGTGAGGGAGAAGGTCCTTATAAAGGGGGTTCGAATTGCCACTTGTAAAATACATCCCGACCGTTGCTTAACGAAAATCTGAAGTCTATTACATTCCCGGGCCGTTGAGAACCCATGGCGAACACTGCCTATTTTTCATTTCTTTAAGAAAATTTTTTTTTGATTATTTCCAGAAATTTTTAGCCTTGGCACGCAGAAATCATGTCTGCTGATAGGGGGAATGTCAGAGAAATAACAGTAACACAACTTATGAGGGAAATATAAAAGATTTTAATATTTTCAAGAATCCGATATAATCAGATAACAATGATCCTGCTGCGCTAACTGGGGGACCAAAGCTGGATTGACGCCCGAGTAATCCTCTCGGCTGGTAAAGAGTAGCATGATCTTGCTGTACCAGCAGTTGCTATGACTATCGGTGAATACCGGTCCACTGCGCACGCGCGTAGACAGACTTGATATCTTCGATAAGCACCTTTCAGGATGCATTTTATATTCACACGGCAAATTGAACCCTCCTCGTAAGGAAACCCCTTAAACTGTAATTAATCGGATTCTTCGACGATTAATCGATGGTAATCAAAAGAAATTAAAAAAAACAAATGATAACATTTTTACCATGGGAACGCAAATCTTTACCTCCGCGGAAAAAATGTTTTAGGAACAGAGCAGTTTGATTGGCCAAGAAATATTTTGAGGGTGGAGATTCTGAACACTTTTCAATTTTTTAATACAGTTTAGACATCTATGCAGGGTTTTGGGTGGAGTCATTTTTAAACATTATTCAATTTAAGGATATCTTTTAAACAGAGGATTTGTTTCTACCCTGGGGTATATTGATAGGATAAGTGTTTTTCCTATCAAGAATAAATGCAAGAACAATTAGGTACATAAAATTAACAACATATTTTATTGTTTGGGAAAACTAAGCAGAAAGAATACAAAATGAAATGAGCTACAAAATAAGTGAATAAAAGGAATGTATATTGAAATGTCCTTACCGTACGTACGTGTATGTGAAGTTCATAAGAGACGTGAAAGTTTGAGATTTATATAGTTAAAAATTTGTTACTTAGTTGTGTAGAACTAAATACGCCTGTGTGTAAGAAATTAAGTACAGGATATTGTATGCAGTGAACCATTCTGCAAAATCATTTTTAACGTAAAATATTCCCCCCCCCAAACCACTCTGTCTCTGAACGACATGACACATCTTATCTGAAAGCGTTCTGCAAGTCAAAGAAAACTAGACGTTTACGCTCCTTCTTATATACTGGTTGGGTAACACCATCTAGCGGTTATCAGCATAACTTCCCCGGCAGACAAGGATGGTAATTCCACAAATATGAAAATAAATAGATTAAAAAAATAAAAATAAAAGAATTTAAGCGAAGAGTATTGAAGTAAAAATTACCGCCCTTTCCCCCCCAAAAAAAAACAAATAAAAATAAAAAAAAACAACAAAAAATAAAAGCAAAAACAAAAACAAAAAACCTAAAAACAAAACGCAAAAAGACAAAACAAAACCAAACAAATCTAAATAATACAATTAAGAATGTATTTTTTGTACATTCTTCTATGGCAGTGGTTCCCAACCATTTTGGGTCATGCCCTACTTTGGTAATTTTAAAATTCTGATGCTCCCTGCTGTGATATTTAATTCTTACTTATTCAAAATTTTAGTGCAATTCATGTGAAGGAAGTTTAAAAGGCATTAATCTTGGTCTCTAAATAAGACTCACCAAAATATTGCCGGACCCACAAAAATATTACCATGCCCCACCAATGGAACATGCGTCCCACGATAGGAATTATTGTTCTACGGTATGAATAAATAAAAGAACTTCCTTTAATTTTTAAAATAAAGTAATTTCATGGTTGGTTTGGTTGATTTAACAACATATCAATCCTTTTTGGGTTATTTAATGCCAAAATATTCATTTGTAAATGTTTAGTTTGGCTTCTTTGTTTAATGGCATATCAACCTTTAGCTTATTTAATGCCAAAGCTATTCTCCTAGAAGAACAGTAGTGGTACTATTTAACCCATAGCGGGGAGGATAAGGGGGTTCATACCTTTCCTAAGGGTATTTGCCCGAAAGTGAACGTAATAGCGCGACTGGAGTACGAACTTGCTTACTACGATTCCGCAGTCCATCACTTTAACCACGAGGACACCCACTTGTAAATGTTTGTTTATAATCATAACTATTTATATTTTCAACGTTCCACAGCAACCATTAAAAAAAAATCACATTTTTTGCTGAGAATTATATGGTATCAAGTATTCCTACCTAAGACCAATAAAGTTGGCTATCGTAGTTGAGGGCGACCAGAAGGTTCCGAGGTATAGAGAAGGGCGCAATTCTTTTCCCTGGATTACTCCACTTTACTCTTGATACGTACCATATATTGTTGAGCGTTAAGCAAAGTCTTTGGTATGACGCGACTTGGGATTAAACCCAGGTCTACCGGACCATTGGCGAACACTCTACCCTCGAGGCCAATGAGAATCTATGCACGATTGTTATTCAATAATGACACACATAAATAGTATATGCACAACCCAGCGCCTGTCCTAGAAAATGACACACACAAACTCCTATGGGACTTTGACATACCAACGGATCACCTAATCTCGGCCAGAAGACCAGACTTTATAATAATTAAAAAAAAAACAAAAAAAAACTTGCAAAATTTTGGATTTTGCTGTCCCGGCTGACTACAGAATAAAATTGAAAGAAAATGAAAAGAAGGATAAGTACCTAGACCTTGCCAGGGAGTTGGAAAAAAATAATCATGGAACATGAAGATGACAATTATACTAATCGTGATTGGTGCTTTTGGTACAGTTACCAAAGGATTATTAAAGAGACTGGAGGACTTGGAGGTAAGGGAAGGAGTGGAGACCATCCAAACTACAACATTAGTGAGAACGGCCAGAATACTGAGAAGAGTCCGGGAGACTTGGGGAAACTTGCTGTCACTCGAACTCCAGTGTAAAACAATCAGCTAAAACTGATGTGAAAAACTCTTAAGGAGAAAATGATATGGAGATACAATCTAATCTCGGCCAGACGACCGAGCCGAGAGATAATCAACAAATAAATAAATAAATGAATAAATAAATAAATAAAAATAATCTGCCGAATAGTGGACTTTCCCGTTTCGGCTTACCACAGGATAAAACTGAAGGGAAACGAAAAGAGAGATAAGTACCATGACCTAGCCAGAGAATCGAAAAAAACTTTGGAACATGAAATTGACAGTGATACCGATTGTAATTGGAGCACTCGGTACGGTCACCAGTCGATTGGTACAGGGAGTTGAGGACTTGGAAATAATAGGACGAGTGGAGACCATCCAAACTACAGCATCGTTGAGATCGACCAGAATTCTAAGAAAAGTCCTGGAGACCTGAGGAGACTTGCAGTCACTCAGACTCCATTGAAAAACCATCAGCAAAGGCTGATGTGAGTAATTCTTGAAATAATAATATGTTTTTTGTACTCTGTATTCCGAAGATTTGACGAATTGTTAGAATCTATAATGTTGTGGATCGTTTTTTTTCCGAAAACCATTCTGATTTTTCCTAAGGACTTTCTCAATTCCAGGTTCGATACGATTGCGAAACAGAGCATTATAAACCTGAGCCGCTATAGAAGTAAGTGTTATGCCTCTGTAGTTCTTTGTGATTCAGAGGTTACCTTTCTTCGGGAAGGAGAGGATGCAGTCTTTTGTCCATCTTTCTGTTTTATTCTGTTTTTATTCGGCGTTGCAAAATTGAAGAAGTAAGTCATCACATTTCCTTCTCTTCCATACTTCTGGGAGTATTTTATCGAGGCCTCTAGGCAACTCTATTGTTTGTTGATTTCTCCAAGCCATTTGATTCTATACACAGACGAAAGATGGAACAAATACTTCTGGCTTATGGCCTCCCCCCCACCAAAAAAAAAACAAAAACAAAAAAAAAAAAAACAAAAACAAAATAACTGTTACAGCCATAATGATGATCTATAGAAACATCAAAGTCAAGGTTCGCTCACGGACTTCTTCGATATACTTGCTGGAGTTCTGAAAAGAAGATACATTAGCCCCTCTTTATGCCTATAATCTGCCAAGGCTACGTACTGCGAACGTCGATAGATATAATTAAAGAAAATGGCTTTAGACTAAAAAAGGCAAGAAGCAGACGATATCACATTGAAACTATAACGAATACTGACTATGCAAATAACATAGCCTTTATTGCAAATACACCTATACAAGTTGAATCCTTACTGCATAGCCTGGATCAGGCAGCAGAGGGCATTGGCGAATTCGTGAATGCAAACAAAACTGAGTATATGTGTTTTAATCGGTAAGGAGCCATCTCCTCTCTAAATGATGGTCCTCTGAAATTAGTGGACAAGTTCATGTATCTTGCCAGCAGCGTTTCATCGATTGAAAGTGATGTCAATATGCGCCTAGCGAAGGTGTGTACAGCTATTGATATGCTATCGATCATATGGAAGTCTGATCTATCTGATAAAATAAAACGGGATTTCTTCCAAGCAACGGTCGTGTCAATACTACTGTAGGAATGCACCACATGGATGCTGACTAAACGCATAGAGAAAAACCTGGACGAGAACTGCGTAAGAATACTACGAGTTATATTGAACAAATCCTGAAAGCAACACACCACAGAACAACAGCTGTACAGCCACTTACCCCCATCTTTAAAACCATCCAAGTAAGACAAACTAGACATACGGGACACTGCTGGAGAAGCAAGGATGAACGCACAAGTGACGTTCTCCAATGAACCTCCAACACATGGACTTGCCAGTGTTGGTCGGCCTGCAAGGACTTACAACAGTCTGAGCAGACACATGATGCAGTTTAGAAGACTTGCCGGGAGCGATGGACGATAGGGACGGATAGAGAGAGAGAGAGAGAGAGAGAGAGAGAGAGAGAGAGAGAGAGAGAGAGAGAGTCAGGGAAATCCATGCTATCTGCGTGACTTGATGAGGATGATGATGATTGTACAGTCATATGGTAACTCGTATTTCTATGTAATACAAATAATTTTCATTCTTTCTTTGTTTTTTAATGGTATATCAACTTTCGTATGTTACTTAATGCCAAAGCCATATTTGTTGGAGAACAGTCAGAGCACTATTTAACCCATAGCTGGGAGTAGGGTAAAAGAGTTCCTACCATATTTCCCTACTAGCGGTCCAAAATGTACCCACACCAAAAGCAAAACAACAACAAAACAACAACAACAACAACAACAAAAACTCTCTTTGGTTAGAATATATCTGTGTGACGTCAAAATCTGTTACCACATGGACCGCTTTTTCAAACAAGTGCAATATTTTTTACTTAGTCATTTTTTAAATATATGAAGGATGACAATCGATTTTATTACCATGAGACTTTTCTTAAAAATATCTCCATTTTCTAATTTGACTGTTTTTTCTCTTAAAAGGTGTTATGAAAGGATTTATTGCCGGGTACGTGAAGTGCCTCTCAAGGAAAATTCAGACAAATGTTAAGCAATTTTTGACACTTGCCCTGCGGGAGGTTCGTTTTTCCTACATGAAAACGACCTTATGTTACATTTTAGCTTCGTCTGGAGCCGAAATAATATTTACTTTGTCTAGTTGTGAAACGGTGCCGTTATCTGTTTTTTTTTTTATTAATTGTGAGTTGAGACAAACATTTTGTTAAATAACGAGTATGAGGACAACGACTGTCATAACTTTGAAAAACAAAAGTGATATTTCCAATTTGCCCGGAGCGATTGGACTTGTGACTGAATTTGCTCAGATATTTTTTTAATCGGATAAGGTATAAATCTACAACAATTAAATCAAATATTCAACATCCGTGTCGGTGAACAATTACTGCTGTTGATTACTCAGTAATAATTTGTTTCTACGAGCTTGACTTAATCTGGTGGTGGGCGTTGTGGTTAATGCACTGGACTGTGACAACATAGTAAGCAATTTCAAACTCCAGTCGAACTTAGACCAGACGGCTGGGGCTGTAGAATACACCGACAGCGTCTCAACAGAGGAGTAAGACTTTTAACAAGAGTCCTGGGTATGACATTAAAGCATTTGATAGCGAGGGTCCTGTCAGTGGAGCTCTGGGGAATATGGAGTACTCCTTCATTCCCATTGCTTTCAGATTCACTCTATCTCGGAGTGATAGCACCAGATAGGGTCCTATTTATAGGTCAAATAGAACTGTTTGACATTTAAACTCAATGCAAACAAATGACTAACGTTAAACCAAATTGTCAGGAATGGAACTGTTTGACCATTTAATTGTGTATAAATACATGACGTTAATTGAATTGTTAGTGATAAAAAGCAATACTTGAAACTCTTCAAGTGTGTGCCCAAATTGAATTGGAATAATAATTCGGCAAATAAATGAAGAGTGTTGGTTGGTTGGTTGGTTGAGTTTTATGGCATATCAACCCTTGTAGTTTATTTAATGCCAAATCCATTTTTATACAAATAATCAGGTCTATTTCAAACAATTAAGTTTAGCATGAGTTCACAATTTAATTATCAAAAACATTTCTATTTCAAGCTATTCACTTTAGTCTAATTCAGCCCACCGGTTTAGTATAAGTACAGATTTTGTTTACATACAGTTAAATGTCAAAACATTTCTATATCAAACAATTCAGCGTAACGTAAGTACAGTTTCAATGTCCAAAACAGTTCCATTTCAAACAATTCAATTTAGCATAAGTACTCAGTTTATATGTAAGTACACTATTTAATAGTCAAAAACATTTCTATTTCAAGCTATTTAGTTTTGTCAAACAGTTCTATTTTAAACAATTCAGTTTAGCATAACTACGTAGTTTAGTTCTATTTAACCCATAGATAGGGCCCTATCAGATGCTACCACTCCGGGCCAGAGTGGACCTGAGAGCGATGGCAACTAAGGGATACTCCGCATTCCACAAAGCCCTAGCATCACTGGAACTTCACCATCAGATTGTTTAGTGTCATATTCAGGACACTTGTTGGGGGGAGGGTCTTACTCCTCTGCAGAGGTGCAGTCGGTGTATTCTACAGCTCCAGACGACTGGGCAATGAGTTAAATGTAAAAACAATTTTTTTTTCAGATGATTCAGTTTAGCATAAGTACACAGTTTAGATGTCAAATCAGTTCTATTTCGAGCAATTCAGTTTAGCATAATTACGCAGTTTAAATGTCAAAGCAGTTCTTTTTTAAACCATTCAGTTTTACATAAATACGCAGTTTAAATGCAAAAACTAGTAAACTCAAGAAACCACAGTTTAGTTCTATTTGACCAATAGATAAGACCCTACCAGATGCCACCAGTCCTGGCTAGAGTGGACCTGAGAGTGATGGCAATGAATGGGTGCTCCGTATTCCCTGTAATGTAATAATTATCATGTTTGTTTGTTTGGGTTTTATGGCATATCAACCTTTGTAAGTTATTCAATGCCAAATCCATTTTTAAATAAATAAACAGTTCTCTTTCAAACAATTCAATTTAGCATAAGTACACAGTTTAATTGTCAAAAATATTTCTATTTCAAGCTATTCAGTTTAGACAAACAGTTCTTATTAAAACAATTCAGTTTAATATAAGTATAGCTTTTGTTTACACACAGTTAAATATCAAAAACAGTTCTACGTCAAACAATTCAATTTAGTGTAAGTACAGTTTCAATGTCAAAAACAGTTCTATTTCAAATAATTTAGTTTAACATAATTACACAGTTTAGTTCTATTTGACCCTATCAGGTGCTACCACTCCTGCCCAGAGTGGACCTGGGTGTGATGGCAATGAAGGCATATTCTGCATTCCTCAAAGCTCCAGCATTACTGGAACCTCACCAGCAGATTGTTTAGTGTTATATCCTGAACACTCGTTGGGGGTGTCTTACCCCTCTGCAGAGAAGCAATCGGTGTATTCTACAGCCCAAGCAGACTGGGCAAGAATAATGTTGAATATAATGCTTAGTGTTAAATATCATTGCTTATATCCAGTTCACTGTGTGCAAACGAACGATTAATATCGAGAAGAATTATTGTTTTTGGATAGCAATAATTGAAACCATTTAACTGTAGAAACAATAGTAATACTAGTGTGCGAATAAATAACTTTTAGCTCATTTAAATATGAAAATACCGACAAACTGTGTGCAAACAAATGACTGATATTAAATTCCGACTGTTATCTAGAAATACTTGAAACCATTCACCTGTGTGAAAATAAAAATGAGCTCAGGCTCGTTTAAAAAGGTTATCAACAAAATATGTTTACGAATCATATATTTGATATACATATATAAAGAGGATTTGGCATTAAATAATCTACAATAGTTGATATACCATAAAACCCATCCAAACCAAATCATATATATTTAATGTATATGTATAAAGAGGATTTGGAATTTTAATACCCTGCAATGCTTGATATACCATAAACCCAACAAAACCAAATCATATATATTTGATATATATGTATAAAGAGGATTTGGCATAAGATAACCTACAATGGTCGATATGCCATAAAACACAACTAAAACAAATCATGTATATTTAATATACATGTATAAAAAGGATTTGGCATTAAATAACCTACAAGGCTTGATATGCCATAAAACCTAGCCAAACCAAACTATTCAGTCGTACTGTAATCGTACAAAATTGAATTTTTACTGTTAGATAATAATACTTGAAACTATTTAACTATGTGCAAACAGATGAACTCTAGCTTGTTTGAAATATTACCTATCAACTATTCGTTTGAAAATCACACACACACACACACACACACACACACACACACACACACACACACACACACACACACACACACACACACACACACACACACACACACACACACACACACACAGAGGGGGTGTCCTCGTGGTGTAATGGTTAAAGCGATGGACTGCGGAATCGTAGTAAGCGAGTTCGAATTCCAGTCGCGCTATTACGTTCACTTTCGGGCAAATACCCTTGGAAAAAGTATGAACCCCCTTATACTCCCAGCTATGGATTAAATAGTACCACTACTGTTCTTCTAGGAGAATGGCTTTGGCATTAAATAACCTAAAAAGAGTTGATATGCCATTAAACAAAGAAGCCAAAGCCAAACACACACACACACACACACACACACACACACACATATATATATATATATATATATATATATATAAACTGGATTTGGCATTAAATAACTTACAAGAGTTGATATGCCGTATAACGCAACCAACCAACAAACTAACCGACCGACCGACCAAATCAAAATTGTTTGCTAGGAAATGTTGGTGTCTTTGTCACAGCCCTTTTTCTGTACATAGAACAGAAACGATGCGTAGGACTTTCAGACTGCGCTAAGGTGCAGAAATTCTGGAAGTGTTACATAAGTGGTTTTGATATGAAAAACGATCTTTTGGTTGTTGATACCCAATTCCCTTGCCGCCGTGTTGCGAACCTGGCATTCGTGCCGAGTAGTTGGAAGGTTTTTGAACACTTGGCCTCAGTGGACCATCCCCTAGGCTTTATCTGCTTTGTAGGGTTGAGTTGATTGCTCGATATCTGAGGCAATCCATCAGGGGAATGCTGTCGGGGCTAAGTATTTTTTGCAATTTCCACGCAATTTCCACTCAATTCGCGCGCGCGGTTCCCAGATTAAAATGGCCTTGTGCTGCATTCTGGCCTGGTGGGAAGTTGGACACATACTTCAGGTTACTTGAGTACCGGCTGTTGCTTAAGTGGTCACTCATGTAAGAACTGGACAGGCTCATTGTTGCTTAACTTCGCGGATCAAGCGATAGCCGGTACATTCGACGCGACTTGATCGTAAGTTGGTTTAACATCTAAATATATAGGTGAACTCATTAAAAAATTTGAATAAAGAATATATTTTCAACATTTTGCTCACAAAATATTATATTCATTGATATGGGGATTTATAGATTAATTAAGTTTTAAAAGTAAAGCAACAAATAATTAGATACAAAAAAAGTTGAATTTATTTAAATGTTATAAAAAAGAACGTAATCATCTTCATTTTCAACGTCCGCTGCCCAACAAAACCAAGAAAAAGATCATTAGGATAGAAACTCCTTCCACATCCTCCACACTCGCCAGATTTAACTCCTACAGATTTTTATTTGTTTTAACCACTAGACATTTTAGAAATGGCTGAATATCCAGAAACAAAGAAGAATTTGAAAACGATCTTTCAAACATTTTCCTTCGATCGGTTTCGGTTTCTTTGTTTAATGGCATATCAACCTTTGTAGGTTATTTAATGCCCAATCCATTCTCAAAGAAGAACAGCTTTGGTACTATTTAACCCATAGCTGGGAGGATAAGGGGCTTCAATACCTTTCCCAAGGATATTTGCCCGAAAGTGAACGTAATAGCGCGACTGGAGTACGAACTCGCTTACTACGATTCCGCAGTCTATCGCTTTAACCATTACACCACGAGGACACCCCCATTTTCTTTCAAGGAAAACCTCAAATTTCTTTAAACGTGGAATCGAAAATTTGTCAACCCGTTGAGCTGCAGTCGTTGAAAAAAAAGGTGATTATATTTTAATGATTTAACTTATATTTGTTTGTACATGTTATTTTAAGTGGGGTTGTTCCCCCCCTCCACCATCCCGTCTGCGGAGCTCAGGATACACTGACAAGACGACTTAATCTGGTTTGGTTTCTTTGTTTAAAAGCATATCAACATTCATGGGTCATTTAATGCCAAATCAATTATTGTTGTAAAACACTTGTGGTATTATTTAATCAATAGCCGCGAGGGGGATAAAGAGGTTCATGCCTTTACCAAAAGTCTTTGTCCGAAAGTGAACGTAATGGCACGATTGGAGTTCGAACTCGCTTACTACGATGTCACAGTCCAGCACGTTAACCACTGTGCCAGAGTGACTTCCCCTCTTTTAAGCCAAGGTTGGATAAAGAAGGCGATAATCATAAATACACAACAGAAACACAATTACCACTTCTACCTCAAAATATATTGGGGATGACAGCGACCACCAGCTTACAGGTTTTCAAACCGAATAGATCCAAATGAAGAATCGATCCAAATGAAGGATAGACCCAAATGAAGAATAGATCCAAATGAAAAATCGATCCAAATGAAGAATAGATCCAAATGAAGGATAGACTCAAATGAAGAATCGATCCAAATGAAGGATAGATCCAAATGAAGAATCGATCCAAATGAAGGATAGACCCAAATGAAGAATAGATCCAAATGAAAAATCGATCCAAATGAAGAATAGATCCAAATGAAGGATAGATCCAAATGAAGGATAGACCCAAATGAAGAATTGATCCAAATGAAGGATAGATCCAAATGAAGAATAGATCCAAATGAAGGATAGACCCAAATGAAGAATTGATCCAAATGAAGGATAGATCCAAATGAAGAATCGATCCAAATGAAGGATAGACCCAAATGAAGAATAGATCCAAATGAAAAATCGATCCAAATGAAGAATAGATCCAAATGAAGGATAGACCCAAATGAAGAATCGATCCAAATGAAGGATAGATCCAAATGAAGGATAGACTCAAATGAAGAATCGATCCAAATGAAGGATAGATCCAAATGAAGGATAGATCCAGCGTTGTTATAATAATCATCAATATTTTAGAAAATTAAAAGCTTTTCTGGGGGGAGTTACCGTGGATTGAATGGCTAGCGTACTGGACTGCAACATTATAGTAAGTGAGTTCAAACTCCAGTCTGACTATTATGTTCACTTTTGGGCACATACCTTTGGGAAAGGCATAAACCTCTAATCCCCCCTAGCTATTGTTTAAACAGTACTACTACTGTTCTTTTATAAATACAGATTTGGTATTAAATAACCCACGAAAGTTGATATGCTATTAAACGAAGCAAAACTAAACCTTTTTTTCAGTTAACTGTAAAATATCGTTTTTCAAATTTTATAATGGAATATTAAAAAAAAGAAAAGGAAGGCGGTCATTGAAAGTGATAGATATAATTTGGTTTGGTTTGAAGCCATATCGACCATTGTAGGTTATTTAATGCCAAATACGTTTTATACATATATATTAGATATATATAATTTGGTTTGGTTGGGTTTTATGGCATATCAACCATTGTAGCTTATTTAATTCCAAATACTTTTTATACATATATATTAAATATATTTGATTCGGTTTGACTGTGTTTTATGGCATATCGACCATCGTCGGTTATTTAATCCCAAATACCTTTTATACATAGATATTAGATATACCTGATTTGTTTGGTTTGGTTTTATGGCATAGCAACCATTGTAGGTCATTTAATGAAAATCATTTCATATATCAGAAGATAACATTTTTAAACAAGCCTGAGCTGGGTTTTTTTTTTGCACACTATTAAATTGTTTCACTTAATTTCAAGTAATTCAGTTTATGTTTAGTACAGTATTTTGTTTACATACAGTTTATAAACAGCTTTTTGTTAATACACAGTTAAAGGTAAAACAGTTCTATTTCAAACAACTCAGTTTGGCTTAAGTACACTGTTTTTTGTTTACACACAATTAAACGATCAAACAGTTCTATTTTAAACAATTAACTTTAGCATGTGAACAAAGTTAAATGGTTCCAAGTATTGTTATGTATCACTAACAATTTAATTAAACATCAGTGATTTGTTTACACAGTTAAATGATCAAACAGTTCTATTTCAAACAATTCAGTTTAGCAAAATTACATCGTTTTTTGTTTACCCACAGTTAATTGTAAAAACAGTTAATTTCAAACAATTCGGTTTAGCGTAATTTCAGTTTAGTTCTATTTGACCTATAGATAAGAATTCTATCAGGTGCTACCACTCCGAGGTAGAGTGGACCAGGGAGCGATGGCAACAAAGACGTACACCGCATCCCGCAAGCTCCAGCATTACTAAAGCCTCAACATCAGTTTTTTTTAGTGTCATATCCAGGATACTCGTTGGGGAAGTCTTACCCGTCTGCAGAGATGTAGTCAGTGTATTCTATAGCCCTGAGAAATATAAAAATGATAGATTAGAAAAAAATCATTGATTTAATTGTAAATGGGAAATTCCAAAATCACTTTTTGCTTGTTATTTTGTCATATTTTTGTCAAGTCTAAATGAAGAAAATCGGCAAATTGCCGGTAGAAAAGCGGATAATCTCAACAAATAATCCAGACTTCGGAGTTTTTATCCGAATTAATCGCTTGCTGATTTTTTTTTTCACGAGTTAACGTAAAGATATATATATCTACATACATTTTACACCTTCATAATTCCCTACTTTTTTTTAGGTAAGTAATTACTACATCTGTCCTATAATAGTTATTCGGTTGTTCGGAAAATAATGCCGGATTTTAGAAACAACCTAACAATCCAAAACTGTGTGATATAAACAGAGTGATTCCTGATTACCGTCGTAAGTTTATTTCAAAGGTGACATCCTCATAACCACGGAAAAGATGAATATAAGATATATTAATACAAATAATGTCCAATTTTTTAATAAACTTTTATTCACCCATTGGCATAATGAGCCAGTGGTCCAGGAGACCGGGGTTCAATCCCAGATTGAGTCATACCAAAGACTCAAAAAATGATACTTAATGTCGCCTTGCTTAACACTCACCATTATAAGGTAAGGATCAAGGGTAAAGTGGAGCAATCCAAGGAAAGGTGTAGCGCCCTCCCCTACATTTAGGTGTAGTAGCTATTGAAAAGAGAGCCTTCGGGTTACATTCGATTTGGGTCACCAACTTTGTTTCACTTTATTCCTGAATTAACGAATTTAAATAGTGTTTTAATCAGTAAATATTCTGGCGAATTCTCGCAAAATTACTTTTGACTGGGCTTACCCGTGTTATATCAACGTACGGTTGCAAGGAAAGAACAAAAACACAGTTGCAAAAACTTTGTAACAATTGTATTGAAAACAAATAAGTAAAAAGTTCAAAATAACAGGGTTTGTATAATAAACGTGTTGATATAGAATTAAAAGGTAGAAAAATATCCTATGCTTAATAGTATTGTTAGACTTACGCACATGCAGGCAATCAGATGTTACGAGTGCGGAGAGGAGAAGGGTGTTTGGTGATTTACGGCTTAGTCACTTCATTTAAAGCAGAGAAGAGGGAAGTCAATGTGGGTGATATGTGATTTTGAGTTTCGCCTCTCGCTCTCTCACAGAGTTAGGGTTCTAGTCTGTGGGGTCGTTTGCCTTCTTTTGATCTGGCCCCGCTGTCGAGAAATTTATCTTTTATATCGCTTTTCTCTTCTGATCCAATCAAATTAGGTTTTCTTTGTTTTTTAACGTGAAGGTCAGGGATTAGCCGAAAAATTTCCTTTTAATGATTTTTATTTTTGACAAATTTCATCGACATTTTGCCATGCGCTGATCACATGCGTAGAAGCTCCTTTTTTCCATTTTGAAGAAAGCCTCAGCATCAATAACATCCAGTGAATGCTCTCGCGGGCGCTAGTTGCAATCATTATTTTGTGTGTACGATAAATTAGAAGAGATCTCTTTCGGTCATATAACAAAGTCCCCTCAGATCTCGTTCTGATTTATGTGTGTGTGTGTGTGTTTGTTCTGTACGACTAGTGCATTTTAAAGTCCTTGTAGCATTTGGCTGCGTTTTTGCCAAACTGGGATTGGTCTTGGGTTTTGGTGTTGGTTTATGCCGAAGGTTGTGCCGGTTTTTGTGAGGTGGATGGACTTAGGTCTGGTGATCCATGATCTTGTTGGTGAGCGTGAGGTGGCAGGGGGTGGGTAAGCAGTTGTGTGACAGGTGTTTTGGCCGGGATTCCAAAGCGACGAATGTGTGCTCGGTGAATCCAGTCAGTTTAGCCCTTTTCATTTCTTACCTGAATCACCATGTCTTTTGTTTTGACGACTTCGAACGGGCCGATCCAATCCAAGTGGGATGGTTGTGCAGTTGTAGATTGAGGGCGGTATAGTAACACCTTGTCACCCAGTTGTATTGGATCCTTGTATAAGAGTTGCTTCAGTTTCACATTGTGATCTGTTTCGTTGTTTGCGAGGACAACGCGCCGATAGATTTGCTTCAACAGAGCGTTGATTTGCATGCCATATGCCGTAGGGCTTTGGTTTGTAGGTTCTTTTTTTCCATTTTAAAGAAAGTCTCAGCACCGATAACATCCGGTGAATGCTCTCGCGGGCGCTAGTTGCAATCCTTATTTTGTGTATACGATAAATTAGAAGAGATCTCTTTCGGTCATATTACAGCCGCGGCTGACCGACGACAGACTGCAGAATGGTAGTTGCTGCTTGCAACAAAATTTCGATATTGCAGCTTGTCACCGAGTAATACCGGACTTATTTGTCTCTGCCTCCTACCAGACAGGATTTGACACAAAGTCTTTTTTTATACTGGGTGTTTAGGGAAAGGAAAGTCGGGCACGAGCCGAGACTCCCGCCCAGCTTACTTAGTGCTTTGTGAACCGGGTGAGCCTGTGCTGGGCTTGGACTCACTCGATATATTACGTGAGCCCGGCACGGATGCCTGTTTATAGCTTGAACTTGATCCGAGAGTCTAATGCAATACGATGCTTGTCAATGACGTCATCGTGCGCCTGCAGGTGGTCCAGCCGAAGCCGGGAGCCATTCGGCGTCGAATCTGTCTTTGACCTGAAAGAGCGGGAGAGGAACAGATCTGAATCTCAGCAAACATATTGGCTCGTTCAAGAATCGAAAAACACAAATTCTACTTGTCTACACAGTTGACCAACAAGTTACAAACTCTTCACATAATAATTATAAACACTGCTATCAAACTGATTTCGTCCTACAACCCCCAACCCCACCAAAAAACTATAACAAAAAAAAAAGCAACAACAAAAAGCAAAACAAAACGACAAGTTTTTAAATTTACCAAAGAGGTGGGTTCTTGGATGCGCGAGTCCATTACTGGCATACGGTAGCTACGCCTCCATCCGCTCTTCCCCACACTCCACAAATGTCGTCATCAGTCGGCCACCAGCAATAAAAAGTTAGCGACCTTAGTCGAGGGTGACCCGAAGGCTCCCTTTTTGATAGCTACTACACCGAGGTGTTGGAGATGGCACTACTCCTTTCCCGGGATTGCTCCACTTTACCATTGATCCTTACCTTATAATGCTGAGTGTTAAGCAAGGCGGTATCAAGTACCATTTTTTGAGTCTTTGGCATGACTCGGACTTGGGATTGAACCCTGGTCTCCCGGACCATTGGCGGACACTCTACTCATTAAGCCAACCATTAATTTTAACAAAGTATAATCACTGAAACGCAGTTTCTTCCAGGCAGCGGTCGTGTCGATACTGATGTATGGATGCACCACTTGGACACTAACAAAACGGCTAGAGAAGAAGCTAGACGGCAATTACATAAGAATGTTGCTAGCAATATTGAACAAGTCTTGGCGGCAACTCCCCACAAAGAACCAACTATACGGCCACCTGCCTCCTATCACGAAAACTATCCAAGTTAGACGAACCAGACACGCAGGACACTGCTGGAGAAGCAGAGATGAGCTCATAAGTGATGTACTCCAATGGACCCCCACATATGGCCGAGCAAAAGTAGGACGACCAGCTCGAACATACATACAGCAGCTATGTGAGGATAAGGGATGTAGCCCAGAAGACCTGTCGGAGGCGATGAACGATAGGGAAAAGTGGCGAGAGAGGGTCAAGGTTATTCGTGCAAGCCGCATGACATGATGATGATGATGATGATCATCATATTTACCAACCCCCTCCGCTCGGGCAGGAAATGACGCAAGATCAGTTTTTAAGCGGAGTTTAACAGGTTTGAATTCAGAGTTTTTCCTTCTCCTAGACTAGTTGCCTCACCAAGGCTGAAGAACTTAGTCTGCCCTACTATTTACCCATAGCTGGAGGGAGAATATTTTGGATTCATACCTTTCCCAAGGGTATTAGTGCTATGTGAAATGCAATCAGTCTCGACCAGGATTTGAACTCGTGTCGCCGTGTCCATATCCAGCGACGCTAACCATTACACCACGGGCACCTCCACAATGATGATGATGATGATGATCACTGAACATCTCTATGCATTTCTATCATCGATGAACAAGGTCTGTATGGTAAAACTCTGAAGGTTTTAATGTCAAGAAAACTTTAAATGCTGTTTCTACTTCTCTTTTGGAGCAGAACGTGTATTAACGTAAAAAGTGACCAAATACTTGAATAAATGGTTGTCGGTGGGTTAGACATTAGGAGAATATTTGGTGGATGTGACAAAGTCTCATATCCCAAGTCTATGTTGTTTCATCCTGGCAACATGTGACCAGGAATTGTCATGAAGCAAAGTTATGACCAAGCTTGAACTCATGCAAAAAAAAAAAAAAATAAAAAAAAAATAAAGAACAGAATTTAAACAGTTTATATATATAAAAATCGGACAATATTTTCCGATTAACCTTATATATATTGTATGCAAAACATACTAGGTGTGTTTACAAAGTCTCGTAATGGAAGCAGTATTTACAAAGTCAGGAGCAAACAATATATAAAACGTTAATTTTCTTAAAAATAAAAATAAAGAACAACAAAAAAGTCCCTTTGCTATTCAGCACACTTACTCCTGCAAGTTTTTCCTTAGTCGAAGCACTTTGAAATTCCTTTGTTGATATGGTGGCAAATTGTCCCAATATATTTCTTTTAATGATTTCCACACCCTCAGAACTTATCCGGCGTGGATTATTAAATCAAAAAGAAACCCCTCAAATAAAACAAAACCCAAAATCAAAGAAATAATAAAATTTAAAAATTACGACAAATAATAAAATACGGACATAAAATAAAATAAAAATCTCCCGTAATGCCACCTCTGTCAAAATATCTAGAGGTACAAAAAATCATCTTAGTTCAAGGGGGCGTTTTCTCCAGGCAGCACTTGCTGAGACGCCTCTAGAGGAGAACGCCGACATAACTAAGCAATTTTCAGCTCCACTCGGCAGGCTAGCTACGCGTGGGGTTTCTACATTAAACTGACCTTGTGTCACATACCAGTACCGCAGGGATTGATTAAGTAGCTTTTTTCAGTGCCTGCCTGCCTACTGGATAGACGTGTGTTTGTGGAGCTCTCGAATCGAGTCTCGCTTTTCTTAAAAACATCCTATGAACGGAAAGAATAAAGGTTGGACTTGGTTTATTCAAAGTAATCTTCCCATATTTACTTCATTAGATGCCTAGAACAATAGAGAACAAAAACAAAACAAAACAAAACAAAAACAAATCAAAATCAAAAGCAAAAGCAAAAAACAACAAAAAACAAAAATAAAACATGAGCCGGAAAATTACAAAAACATACAACCACGAACCAGAATCCAATAATCTTTTAGATGAATTTTAATTTCAGAAAATAAAGAAAAGTTGCTCTTGTAATATTACGGACGGGCGCCGTCATTGAATTGCAGCGGTCTCAAGGTTGGAGAAAGTGCGAGCACATCAGCTGTCATCAGTCATTGGGTACATGGGTCTGACGATCAAAAATGTCACGAACCTCGCTCGTGCAGGCAGAGTGACATGTAGAGTTCAACCGTGATTTTAATATAATCACACATGAACTTTCACGTGCTGCACTACTGTTTCACTGGTGATCATCGAACCTTCGGGAACCTTCGAATTGATCCATCAAATCGCTATATAAGGAAATCAAGTAATGAGATTTGGGCTGTTCAAGACAGGTTTCCAAACAGTTTCAACAGAGGTGCACAACGCCCCGACCCATGTCATACCCAAGCATGTCAGCAATCCGACTGATATGAAAGTATCAATAGGCCAACGATAACAACGATGCGTCCCACCAACTCACGAACATGGCACAAGGCCGTTTTTAAGGTGGGTCCGGTCGCAGGGCCGAAGCCCACCCGCGTCCGGCAAGACCCAAAATACCTCCGACCCCGTTGGTATTCCCTTTTACGGGCGCCTCTGGCGCCAGGCAATAAAAGAGGGTAAAAGCCTGGGGGGGAGTGATCCCCTGAGACCGAAGGAACTCTCCAGTGCCGAGGCACTTCCGAGGCACATACCGCCTAGAGGTAAAACGGCCCACCGAATGCGACCCAACAACTGGAGAGGAAAGGCCTCACAAACGCCCTAAAACCTGATTGTTATAAGAGCAAATTTATGATAACGACATTCTTGAAATATGGATTGTGATGTAATAACGGACGATACTGTATCGCCCAAAAATAACTTCACCCAACACAATTCTAAAAATAATAAGTTAATTTCCTTAGAAACCCAAAATACCAACATTTTATCATTTTAAGTAGATGATTATACAGTGCGAAAGGATATTAGTTATTATTATCATTATTATTAATTATTATATTATCAATTATTAATTATTATTAATCATCTATTAT
>OY757923.1:22940383-23075728 GCA_963585895.1 Sepioteuthis lessoniana
ATTTGCTCGCATTTTATTCTACCAGAATCTTCAGCAATTGAAATTGTTAGTCATGAATTCAGCAAACTGCGGCAGAGAAATGTGGAGCAGTATCTTTCCATAAGTATCTCTGCATCTACGACAGTATTGCTGTCACTACATAGATTCGTGTAAATGTGACGTAAACACAGAAGAATTCACTTCCAAAACAGCAGTCTTGGATTGTCTCTTTTTTGGCATATTTTCTAGTTCCGCAGTTTGAGCACATGGTCGATAATGGGATTTAATGACATTTCACGAGAATAATAATAATAAAAAAGTAAAGTTGGCGACCATAGTCGAGGGTGACCCGAAGGCTCCCTTTTCGATAGCTACTACACCAAGGTGTAGGGAAGGGCGCTACTCCTTTCCCAGGATTGCTCCACTTTACCCTTGATCCGTACCTTATAATGCTGAGTGTTAAGCAAGGAGGCATCAAGTACCATTTTTTGAGTCTTTGGTATGACTCGACCTGAGATTGAACCCAGGTCTCCCGGGCCATTGGCGAACACTCTAACCGCTACGCGGTTATATATATATATATATATATATATATATATATATAACTTTTTATTAATCTTATTTTAATTTCCGTGTGATGTGAACACACACAACAATGTTATAAGTCTACATGATATTAATTAAATTTAAGATTAATTTCTTTAAAAAAATACTTTGAATAAGAGTCAGAAATTTTACTTATTTATTCTTGTCGTTCTTTCTTTCTCAGTCTTTGAATATCAGTGTTTTTATCTATCTATCTATCTATCTATCTATCTATCTATCAAAGACTCTTTCTTTCTTTTTTTCTTTCTTTCTTTGATACAGAATTTACTGATCGCATTGGATATCGCAAATAATGAAGTAAATATAAGATAAAATGAAATGAAACAAATGAAAAAGGTTATTCAGAACCAACTGACAAATGTGCACTAGCTGAAGTAATATATTTTTACTTTTAGGTAAATTGCTCGGAAGGAAGATTGCAAACTATGTCCTCACGTGGGAGACAAACGAACCTTGGCGCTGTGATACATTTCTGGGGAGCCAAATGAAAAAAATGGGAAATTAGGGAGTAATAGAGTAACTACAGCTCAGAATATTTATATTATATAGATATCATATAATATGAATATATATTCTCATTTATATATATATATATATATATATATATAGATAGATAGATAGATAGATAGATATGGTCTTACTCATATCGATTTCAAGGAAGATATAAATTTAAAAAAAATGACTGAGAACCACTAAGACAAATAAAATTTGATAACTTCTTTCACCTGTCATAGACAGATACACACAAATGATATTCTTGGAGGTAGGGAAAATATTTTTGTCGAGTCTCTATTTTCCAAGGACCAATATTAACATTAGTATAAACATTATATTCTAAAACTGTATAAACAAAAGGAATGAGTAACAAAGAAACTGCAAAAATGCCGTAAGAAATAACCCGTTGAATAAGTTATGTTCTAAATGTGACTATATTTTAATATATATTTTAAGCATTGGATCTCAAATTTGATAGGGGCATATCGTATATTGAGAGGTGCTCGGAATGTATGGGATGGCGAGGAGCCACAGAAGTAGCTGCAATTCATAAATATTTCACAATAAATGCAAATGACAGAATGTCTATAGCGGCTCTAATGAAATGGTGGAATTAAATAACCAGTCAAAATGTTATGTACGAATGAATAAGAATATGGAACTTCTGATTTCGTAGTTTTAAGTTTTGTATTATTGAGCTGCATATGCAAATACCGGCTATTTCATTTTATAACTGAGTGATAATTATTTGTTATTGTCTTCATTTTTATCTTTTGACTGTATTTCTCTGAAAACAATATTTCTGGTTTCTGATTTCATTTGGTAAGTCAGAAACGAATTATCATTTTGACAGACTTTCTACAAAAAAAAAAAAAAAAAAATTATAACAATTTTACCTCATACGACAGCCATAACATTCTCCATTGATTAAAAACGCTGTGAGTTAAAACAAGCTATTTAATGATAGCTATAGCTTTATATATTGCAATAATCCCACTTTAAAAATCATGAAATTAAACCTGTATTAGATTTAAGACTTATTAAGTTGTTTTTATTTGAAAAGAAAAAGGGCCTACTTTTGCCTTCATTAGTATACTGACTTGAAATTAGTAGAACTGCTACAGTTAAATTCAATTCTTTAACTACAAGTAACACTACTCTTCACGGAGAAATAGGATAAGACACATCCATGTATTGATTTTTACTTTCTCTATCGAAGTAAATATGTACTGAAAATAAACGTGTACCACGAGCCAAATACCTTTATTACGAGGGACGCTCCAAAAGTAATGCTTTCTATTTATTTCCACTGAAATTACAACAGCAGCAAAGAACACAGAGACAGCTGGATAGAGGAAGTGGTCAGCTGCAAAACACCATTTTTTGCACATAGTCTTCATGCTGCCTTGGTAAGAGGGGCACTCCGAAAGTAATGCCTCCTGTTTTTTTAAGATTGAAGCGTGTTTCCATATTCTAGTTGGTGTAGAATGTTGTGTTGTTCTATAAGTTCATCCAGATATCTGACGTGTGTTAGATATGGCATTAAATTGCATCTGATGGTGAGGCTCCAGTTCTGAAGATTTTAGGAGTAAGGAGTCACCACTTTGTCACTGAAGCTCGCTTACTGCAACAGTTACCGTCTTAGGAAATGGAATCGGTGATCTGAGTTCGAATCCTGGACCAAGCTGTTTGCATTTCACTTTGCACTAATGCCCTTGAGAAAGGCATGCGTCCATCTGTTCTCCTTATAGGTAAATATCAGGGCAGACTAAGTTCTTTAGCTTTGGTAAGGCAACCAGACTTGGAGAAGGAAAACTCTGATTTCAGGCCAGCTGTACTCCGCTTAACAATTGACCTTTTGTCGCCTCCTGCTCGTGAAGGACGATTTGGGTAAATATATACTCCTAGGTCCTGGTGTGGTAGTACCTGTTAGAGTCCCATCTATGGGTCAAATTGAACATTTTGAAATGATTAGAATGATTTTGAACTACATTAATATATTGACTCTCAAAAAGCATTTGGGTCCCAACACACACACACACACACACACACACACACACACACACACACACACACGTGCGTTCATGTGTGTGGGTCTGTATGATGTTTAACTTGAAGATATCAATAAATTCTTTGTGCCAGGAGATACGACATATTTAAATAAATAATCCATGCAATTATTTCAGTGAATGAAATATCTTACTCTTATCACTAATGTAAATTCCCATCAAAGATGAAACTTTGATAATAAATTGAATAATTTGCCAACGTTCAATGTCCCGTTTTTAAACATCTAACCTTCATGAGGGAATTTGAATATGTGATGTAGTATCTGTTAGGGTCCTATTTATTGGTCAAATAGAACATTTTGAAATGATTAGAATGATTTTGAGCTTCATTAATACATTGACTATTAAAACTGATATTGTATCCTTTTACCAATTTAAAACACTTGAACTACATTTAATTGTTTGCGAATAATTAGTATTAGATGGGGCCTAGTTGGCTCGATCTATAGAATATACCGTCTGCATCTCTGCAGTGAGGGTAGACTCCTTCAACAAGTGTCCAGGACATGACACTAAATCATCGGATGGTGAAGTTCCAGTAATGTTGGAGCTTTGGGAAATGTGGAGTACTCCTTCATTGTCATTACTTCCAGGTCCACTCTGACCCAGAGTGGTAGCACCTGATAGGATCCTATCTCTCGGTCAAATAGAACAAACTATGTGTGTAAACAAATGACTGACGTTAAATTGTGACTGTTATATATAGCAATATATTGCTATTATATAGCAATACTTGAAACGATTTAACTGTGTGCAAAAACGAGCTCAGGTTCGTTTAATGGCAAATCAACCTTCTTGCGTTATCTAATGCCAAATCCATTCTTCTAGAAGGATATTAGTGGTACTATTTAACACATAGCTGGGAGGATAAGGGGGTTCATACCTTTCACAGGGGTATTTGCCCGAAAGTGAACTTAATAGCGTGCCTGGAGTACGAACTCGCTTACTACGATTCCGCAGTCCAGCGCTTTAACCATTACACCGCGATGCCTGTCTCAACCTTACCACCTGCCATTCAACACTCACATGACAAGCAGTATGTTACAGTCAGTTAAGACGTTATTTCACTTTGCTGGGGTTGGTTGGTTGGTTGGTTTGCTTTACGGCTTATCAACCCTTTTCGGGTCATTTGTGAAATGCAATCAGTCAGGTCCAGGATTTGAACTCGTGTCGCCGTGTCCATTTCCTACGACGATAACCATTACACCATGGGCACCTCCTGACCGATGTTTAATTGAATTGTTAGTGATACATAGCAGTACTTGGAACTATTCAACTTCGTTGACTAAACTGAATTGTTTAAAATAGAACTGTTTTTACAATAAGCTGAAAGTTAAAAAAAACTGTACTCATGTTAAGCTGAATTGTTTGAAATAGAAATGTTTATGTATTTGGCATTAAACAACTTACAATGGTTGATATGCCATAAAACCAAACCAAACCAAACTAAACCTAACAGGTACTACCACTTCGGGTTAGAGTGGACCTGGGATTAATGGCTGAGAAGGGGTACTTCAAATTCCCTTAAGCTCTAGAACTGGACACTCACCATTAGCTACAGTTTAGTGTTATATCCAAGACACCTGTTGAGGTGGGGGTCTTACTCCTTTGCAAAGTTGCGCTCGGCCTATTGTACAGCCTCAGCCGACTGAGTTAATTTAAACTTGAATAAAGAGATGCATGCACACATCTGAGAAACTTAAGAACATTGTATAAATATGATCAACGTAAAAGTAAAGTTGGCGACTCGAAGGGACACTTTTCAATAGCTATTACACCGAGGTGTATGAGAGGGCACTACTCCATTCCTTGGATTGCTCCACTTTATTCTTGACCCTTACTTTATAATGCTGAGTGGTAAGCAAGATAGAATTGGAGTCTCTGTTATAACACAATGTGGGATTGAACTTCCGTCTTAGGGACCATTGGCGGACACTCTACCCGTTAGTCCAATAGGTCGGTTTACTAACAAATACTAACCATTTAGAGTTTCTATTAGAGTACCAACAAAATAGAATAACCTAATTCGTAGATTTGCGTACATAGCTCAAGTAATAAATACGAAAAATTTCATTAAAAAATACTCTTAACTGAAGAGCAAATAGATCTCTGGTAAGAGAGAGAGAGAGAGAGAGAGAGAGAGAGAGAGAGAGAGAGAGAGAGAGAGAGAGCGAGAGCATTTGACGCTTGATAGGCTTTCCTCCTGCCCTTAAAAAAAGGGGGAAAAATTTTGAATATTTCTATACCGTTGTTTATTTGTTTAAATTACGACCATTATGAAAAAGGCGAAATAGTATTGACTTTCTCGGGGACTAAAAAAAAGTAATGATATCTACTCATGTAGAATTCGACAAGACAAGTTAATGCCAATTCCCAATATTTTCTAATCAGCAGTTTTTAGTGAAACACTTCATCGGAAGTAATACCGAACAATTTTTTCTGATTTTCCCGACTGAAAATTCATCTCAAGAGAAAGATTTAACACACTATATCAAAAGCAGACTTTCAGAGGTGCCTTGATCAATAGAAAACTAACCGGAATAAACAAGTTGAAAGCCAACAAGACTGTTTAGAAGGAATTTAAGGTTTAATTCCTTGTCCTTTTCGGACTAGATAAATACAGCTTCAGTTGCAATCTTTTTTAACATCAACCTTGTTGTGGAATTCAGAATAAACTGAGTGCTTCCTATGCAGAAGAGTAATGTTATAGTAAAATACATCAAATCTCTTCTGATTCATCCACTTAACCCTTCACACACCTAACAACTAAAACACACAAAACACAGATCCACAGACATCGACACTGTAGAAGAAAATAACAGCTACCGGATGTTGACCCAACAACGGTCAGTGTCAAACTGAGAAAATCATGGCTTCTGCGCATAGGCTCCGCGCGTTGTCTATCCAAAATCCCCAGAAAATTCTCGGTTATAAAAAAAGTCTATTTTTTAACCAATCATATTTTTTCCACAAGAAGCATTTTCTGGAGCCGGTATTTGAAATCGGAAACACATAAATAGGCTAAACAGAGGTCACTCGCCAGTTGAATCGCCGGCCGTCCCGAGAGCATCACCCGACAACACCCTGCCCGTGGTGTAATAGTTATCGTCACAGGATTTGGATACGGCGATCCGAGTTCAATTCCTGGACAAGACTGATTGCATTTCACATAGCACTAATACCCTTGGGAAAGGTATGAATCCAATTATTCTCCCTCCAGCTATGGGTAAATAGTAGGGCCGACTAGGTTCTTCAGCCTTGGCGAGGCAACTAGTCTAGGAGAAGGAAAACTCTGAATTCAAACCTGCTAAACTCCGCTTAGAAAATTGACCATGTGTCATATCCTGCCCGAGCGGAGGGGTTGGGTAAATAGGATTACCCGACAACACCATTCGACCAGATCAAAGCAACAGCTTGTTGCCAAGTAGACACCCCCCCGCCAGCCGGCTAGACATTTCATCCGCTTGTTTATTTTATTTATTCAAAATAAATTAAATTTCCTCGTCAGTCTCATTTTTCTTGCAACCACACGCTTGTATATAACAGTTAGAGACCCATCCACACTCCCAGCAGGGGTATCCTAAGTATGACATCAAGCTGCATCTGATGTTGAGGCTCTACTTCTGGGGAATGCAGGATCACCCTTTCATTGCTATTAACCAATGAAACTATCATTCAGTTTCAAATGGGACTGGAAATTGCTTTATTCTCTAAGCTAGTGCGTTCTAAATGTATTGCTTTTGTAGAAAACACCCAAGGATGTGCTGTTTTTGCTAGGTTGCGATTTTATACAAATATACTGGGAATTTTATTAATAGATAGATAGATAGATAGGTGGAAGAGGGGGGAAAAATGTGTTCAAAAAGTATTGAGACTGAAGATATATTCATCAAGACAGAAATGAATAATATAGGAATTTTTTTCCGAATAGTCCCCTTGGTATTCAACCCACTTACACCAATGAGTATCTGAAAATGATTAGTGTTAGATAGGAATACTTAAAACCATACACCTATGTACAAATTATTTGCATTTGATAGAAATACTTGATACCATACAACTGTGTGTAAATTAAGAACAATTACTTGGAGCTATAAGTATTCATTAAATATTACTATTATCATCAATTACTTTCAACCGTACCAATGCTGGCAAATTATTGGTTTTAGATAGTTTGGTTTGGTTTGATTTGGTTTGATGGCTTATTAACCATTGTTGGTTATTTAATGCCAAATCCATTTTATACATATAAACAGTTCTATTTCAAACAATTCAGTTTAGCATCAGCACACAGTTTAGTTCTATTTGACCCATAGATAGGACCCTATCAGGTACTACCTCTCCGGCACAGAGTGGACCAGGGAGCGGTGGCAATAAAGGAGTACTCTGCTTTTCCCAAAGCTCCAGCATTACGAGAGCCTCATCATCAGATTATTTAGTGTCAGATCCAGGACACTCGTTGGGGAAGTCTTAGCCTTCAGAGACGCAATCAGTGTATTCTGCTGCCCCAGCCGACTAAGCCAATAGAATATTTAGTTATTGAATCTACAATGCCACAAAATAAAGGAATTAAATAGATAATTTAAACTAGGGAAAATAACATTTTAAATGATTTAAAACTTCACGATAAACATAATATTTAAAAAAAAAATGAATTCATCTCTTGGAACCTTGTTCAGTTTTGGGGTTGAATAACTTCAGGTTTGGTTTGGTTGTGTCATGGCATATCAACCTTTGTAGATTATTTAATGCCAAAGTCATTCTCCTAGAAGGACAATAGTGGTACTTTTTAACCCGTAGCTGGGAGGATTAGAGGGTTCATACCTTTCCCAAGGGTATTTGTCTGAAAGTGAACGTAATAGCGCGACTGGAGTACGAACTCGCTTATTACGATTCCGCAGTCCATCGCTTTAACCATTACACCACAAGGACACCCCGGAATTACTTTAGGTTTAACATTTGAAATGGTATATTGTTCGGAAAATACTATCCGATTTTATTATAAACTGTTTAAATTCTATTTTAACATATCATTTTAATTGAAGCTAGATAAGAAAGTTAACATTCCTCACGATTGAAATGGACTCTTTGTTATTTTTTTTCTTCTTTCAGAATTTGATTTTGAAGGTCGTATACTTTTTATAATGAACATAAAAAGTCATGCATGTACTTTTTTTTGCATGTACTCAAGTTAGGTCATTACTTTATATCCTGACAATACTCGGTCACATGTTGACAGGATGACATAGTAGAAACTCAGTTACATGAGATTTAGCCACATCAACCAAATTCTCCTGATCTCTCACCCACCAACTACCATTTTTTCAAGCTGTTGTATCGTGGTAAGGAAGAGATACACAGTGAAATAAAGAGTCAATTATTTATTAACTGAAGTATGACAGTCCAACAAATATTATAAGTCTCGCGCTGTGGGTGTTACGTCCGAAGTTGGTCTTACTACTGACCGAGATCTTGCAGAACCCTCATGCATAAGAAACACGACGTCTTTTATACCTCCGCGATACCGGAAGTCACATGGTACGAGCCACTATACATCACAAGCATATGCACATTTCTTTACGCCAAAAAAAAACAAAAACAAAAAAAAAAAACAAACGCGGCGTTACAAAGAATGAATAGAAACTGCATTTAAAGATTTCTTGGCATCAAAACTGTTACAGTTTTATCGTATAGTTATTGTTGCATTTTGACCTTTGACAGAGCCGTCATATTCCAGCTGTGTAAACAGGTGGAAGCAGATGCGTGGGTTAACAGCTATAAGGACAAACCAGAAACGCGTAGGTGTTGTGAAATCATATATGCAGATACCTACGGCATATACGGTCACTCTTGTATTCACTGTCGGGCAGTTCAGATGTTCGGAGAGCGTCGGCGAGCGCCCAGAGTAGGACTGTGGCTTCCTCGGCAGAGAAGTAGAATATTGCACAACGTGGCTAAAAAGAAATTATGGGTCAATATTGCAAACCTTCGTCCCAGTTCGTAAGTCTGTGTCCGCGTCCTCCGTCTCCCTGTGTCTCTTTCACACTTCCAGTCTCGTGACTTGACAACCGGAAGAAAGCTTGGCGTTATGAAATTATATATACACAGGTACACACAGAGACAGTCTCGGAGTCACACGATCAAACACATATTCACGGAGAGCAGACAGCGAGTGCCTAGAGGCGGTGGGGAGGTAGAGGAAACAGAAGAATTGCTAAGTGGGGCCCTGAATATGGAAGCACAACGTGGGTTAAGAACTGGTCAATATAGCAGCCCTACGCCAGTCTGTGTCCGTCTGTCTTCGTCTCCATGTATCTCTTTCACACTTACTGTCAACTTCCGACCCTTTCGAGAAATAAAGTTGAGAGAATAATATTTTTGTAAATAAGTGTCATGGTCATACCTTCCTTCATCGTGTTATACAACAGCATCAATAACATTGTAAATCGATGGCAGAAATCTATAGATGTTCAGAGATAATATTTTGACAAATTAAATGTTTAAATTCACTAATTCATAAATAAAAGTTTATTCCAAAATCGGATATTATTTTCTGAATTACCAAGTATATGAAAATAATTCGAAAAGTTTAAGCAATTTTGGGGACTTGTTAATGCTTCTGAACTTACATTGTAATTACATTACTGGTGTAGTATTTCAACTAAAGGGAGAGAACGTGGTGGAGAGCGGTTGGCTGGGACAGGTGTCACGACGAAGTCATCACGAGGAAAGCTCATTTGCTCAGAATTAATTTCGTAACTCTAGCTCGTTCCTTTTGTAAAAGCATAGGTCTGTGGATATTGGACAATAGATATCACGTATCTTAGTGTATCTATATCTACGCATGCTTCTGAACCCTTGACGGGACGCATGCTAAATTTTAAAGATAAAAGTAGATATGTACGTATTTATTCGATCCTCTGCGTAACGGTTATCATCGAATCGAATCGAATCGGCAACCCGAGTTCAAATACTGGAGGAGGCTGTTTGTATTTCAATTAGTGCTAATGCCCTTGGGAAAGGCATGAATCTAACAGTTCTCTCCCCAACTATCGGAAAATTCTCGAGTTGGCTGCGTTATTTATCCTTGTTTAGGCAACCAGTCAAAGAGAAAAAATAACTCTGATTTCATACCAGCTGTACTCCACTTAAAAATTGGCCTTGTGCCACATCCTTTCACCAGCAAAAGTGTTGGGTAAATATGTACTAAATCTGTTCACCATGGACTGGAAGCAACACAAGGTCAATTTGTAAGCGGAGTACAGCTGATTTAAATTTAGAGTTATCCTTTTAGACTAATTGTCACTCGAAGGCTAAAGAGCCTAGTTATAAAAATTTATTTCGAGGAAAAAATCAAACTGACCACGTGCGGCACTTGATTTGGCTAGAGTGGAAAAGGGTGAAGTAATCCTATACAATAAGACACCAAAAAGCTACCGCCCGCTAATTGTCGAGAACTACTATTGGGTAGTGCGAATTAGGGGATCAAACTGTTAAGGCAGAAAAAAAAAAAAAAACCAGCAGAAGGGTTTCGTCACTTGCTTCTTGAAAAGCCGATAAGTATTTAAAACAGGTAAGAAGCTTCCCAAGACATAAAAGTAAAATTAAACGAAAGATGACTACAGAAATTCTACCAAGTCAAACAACTGAAAGAAAATTCAAGCGAGAATTCTGCAGAAAAGATAACTTTACAGAAGACTCGAAATTAAATGAGAACTGAAATATTTCAACAAATCTAAAAGAAGAAAAAATACTCAAATTCAAAGAACTTTGTTTCCCGGACACTCTTTCAGATAAGTTCCTGCAAATTACATTAAAATTTGCAACATTTTATTTTTTCTATCCCTTTCTTTCTTGTTTCTTTTGTATAAAATTCCTTTTTAAAAACTTTATTGTCTGTGTCATCTTTTCGAATCAGTATCCGAACTAGAAAGCTGCAGAACTTATCGTTTGAACTTACCGTTTAAAATTACTCGCTAAAGCTCCCTAAATACATAACCCAATTAAATATCAAACCTGGCATTAGTGTCATTCCTACAAATTAAATTTTACTCTAAATTCTTTGCACATTTTATCTCTTTCAAAATTCCTTTATAGTCTACCCAACTTGTAAGTATGTAGTTACAACTGTATTGGTATATAGATTTTGACGGCAAACACTCATGATAAATTATAGTTACCAATGTATTTTTATATATTGAATTTCTAGGCATACATTTTGAGATTGTTGTTTATCTTCGAGGATAAATATTACGGTAGGTGCGAATTTGGAACTGAGCCAATTAAACCATTTACATTGTTGACGAAGATAAATCAGCACATTTACTTGCGATTTACATTTGTTTTATTGTTCTATAAAGGGTATTACAAGTATAATTATCATCATCATCATCATGTCGTGCTGGTAGCACGGATATCCCTGACCCTCTCTCGCCACTCCTCCCTATCGTTCATCGCCCTAGGCAGGTCTTCAGGACAACATCCCGTAAAAAACAAGTATAATGATGAACAAAAAAAGAAGGAAAGCTCTTAATACTATTTGCCGATTGTTATATATATATATATATATATATGTGTGTGTGTGTGTGTGTGTGTGTTTGTGTGTGTGTGTGTGTGTGTGAATTAGGCCTTGTGAATAAATAGAATTTTTACCCTGGAAGAAAGGAAAAAATCAGACATGTGGTCATAGAAAAAATACTATTCATTTTATTACTAATGATGTTATGACCCCCAGTCTGAACCGGTCTCAAAAAGAGGAATTTATTTTGATTATTTTTTTAGTGATAATTTTTAATGAACAATTTAATTAGGAACCTGGATTATATTTACCAATATATTTTGAGTAAGATTCCTCCCCAAAATGAGCAGGTACCAAATATTGACCACTAAAACGTAAAAAAAATACGAGTTGTTATAAGATCCAGGCTGTCGTGTGTTGCAGTTGAAGTAATATATATATATATATATATATATATATATATATATATAAAACAAAACAAAACAAAACAAAACAACAAAAAAAACCAACAAGGGGTCAGTTACGGAGACTCTTGAGAAACGAATCGGGAATTTTTGATTAGAGTCAATCAGTCAGTCAGTAATCAGCAGAAGACAAAGAACGACTTAAATTTTGGGGCTAATGAAACATTCACTCATTTGGTTGGGGTACTGTTTAAAATTTAATTCGATATTAAAACCAACCAACCAACCATACATACATACATACATACATACATAGGGTCTGCTGTACAGAGACACATTTTTCTCAGTCTGTCACTAGCACTGAAAAGCTTTCCACTCACTCCACAATGTGCACAAAGAGAAATATACTTTATTGTAAATTTTTCAGATGATGGGTCATACGACTAAAAAAACAAAAAGTTTATGGAGCATATAAAGGGTTTATTGTGGTATGTTGGTTATTTGCTGTTATTTTTGGGAAATTCGTATCTGAATCCTTTTTCTCCTTCTTACTCCATTCACTTGTGGTCCTCTTTTTGTCTGTAGAAGGCTGTATGGAAATTAAGGACGGAAAGCCTCCCTCCCCCCCAAAAAACAAGGATACCTTCAGACTCAAACTTTATTTTGGTGGTTTACGACTATTCTCTTGTGGAAATGTTTTCCTGAACCAGTAGAAATAGTGACGTTTCCCAGAGAAGGCGTGGAAATATATCATAGAACTATTTTCGGAAATTTCAAGTTTGAGGTTCGACGTGTGTTCGGTGGGTATGTTTAGCAGCGGCAGGTACTTGTAGGAGACGCAATCTGCCGCTAACCCCCGGGACTTAGTGAGCACGTGCGTTACCTACCAGCAGAAAAAAAAAGAAAAAAAAAGGTCAGTCCAGTCAAAGTGGTAATTGCCTAATGAGGAAGAATTTCTTTTTGGTGCCAGGAAGCTCCTCTTTTTTAGGCATGTACCGATTTCTCTTCCTGTCAGAAGCTTCTTGGAAAACTGTTACTTTTTGCATTTATCTTATTAAAAAAAAATCTTTTTTAATCCCCTCAAGTTCTTCAGTTCAAGGAGAAAAAAAGATTAAAAAAACAAACAAACAAAAAAACAAATAAAAATGAATCAAATAAATAAAAGCAAAAACTTAATCAAACTCCCTCCGAGATTATTTCCTCATTTATTCGCACTGCAGCCATGTCCGTTAGAATGATATAAACGTTCTTTTGTTTTTCATTGTTTCCAAATTGTAAAATTGAAAAGGCTGGTGATGAAACAATCGAAACATGGTAAATAAAAAAAAAAAAAACTTAAAAAAGAAAAATAATCCAATTGAAAAAAATATGAATAAAAAAAACCTGTCTAACAAAATCTCAACAAAATTTATCTCACATATCATCGATCCAAGCGTTTTTCATTTTTTTTAATATGTGTGTATTATCCATACCATTCTTATGCCATTATAAACACACACTCAATCACGCATTCTCTCTCTCTTTCTATCTCTCTCTCTCTCTCTCTCACACACACACACACAAACAAACACACACTCAAACATGCATTCTCTCTCTCTCTCTCTCTCTCTTTCTCTCTCTCTCTCTCTCTCACACAAACAAACACACACTCAAACATGCATTCTCTCTCTCTCTCTTTCTCTCTCTCTCTCTCTCTCTCTCTCTCTCACACACACACACAAACAAACACACACTCAAACATGCATTCTCTCTCTCTCTCTCTCTTTCTCTCTCTCTCTCTCTCTCTCACACACACACACAAACAAACACACACTCAAACACGCATTCTCTCTCTCTTTCTCTCTCTCTCTCTCTCTCTCACACACACACAAACAAACACACACTCAAACATGCATTCTCTCTCTCTCTCTCTCTCTCTCACACACACACACACACACACAAACAAACACACACAGTTCGCTATATTTATAAATAAAGAATACTCAATATTATTGATCGAGCATATATAATTTGGAGTCAGGATAGCGCATATATATCTATATATCTCTGTCTATATATATATATACAGCCTTTGAGATTCCGCTCGCCCGATCGATTCTGTCGAGTAAGAACTTATTTGGGTGATTAAACTTTTTCTTTTAAGTCACCCGGCAGTCGATCAAAAATCGCAATGAAACATGTCTCTTCAAATATAGAAATAAAAACTGATTCTTTTTTAAACCCAAAAGTATGCCTTTGAAGATTCACAAGTTACTTAGAATCACCTACAATGAGATTAGTTTACTCTTTGCTTTTGTGCCTGGTGCCTGATGACCGTCGAAATGTCTGGTTAAAATATAAGGAGTCGCATCTCCAAAATATGACACAATCATCAAAAGAAGATCAGACGAATAGAATTAAAAATGATCAGCCCCCCCCTCTCTCTTGGACGTCGGGCCATTGTGAACATTTGTATAATTAACGCTTTCACATTGGAGCCAAAATATCTCTGTTGTCGATATTGAAGACGCTCAAAGATTTGTAGAATTTCATTAGGAAAAAAATTATTCTTGTCTCAATATCTATATTCACTCCCCGCTTACGAAAAGTAAAAACGAACATTTGAAAGAAAGAAAAAAAAAACGCTTACTTCTGTCAACCACGCACCGAAAAACAAATTATACGAGTAATATTCATATTTTCTTCTCTTATTTCTTACCTCAAAGAATGCCTGAACTTGTAAAATTATTAACTATTATTGACTGAAAATGGAGTCGGTCGAGTAAAATCATGTTAGGGCGAGTAGATTTTGTTTCACTCTCGATCGCCGGTCGAGTGATTTCTTTTTCAAATCTCAAAGACTATATATATATATATATATATATTAAAATAACTAGGTCTACAAACGAATTTGAATTTGGTATTTTAGGTTTTTATTTCATATATATTTGTACTCTACACTCGTTTCAGACTTTGTAGCCCTCTTCAGAAGACTAGTGCTCAATATGTGTTTCGGACTCTGTGGCCCTCTTCAGGAAACTAATAATGTCTAGGGTGGTCTCTGCTTCTAATTTTACAGTGAAGATTATTTTACAGTGAAGACTGTTTTGATAGGGATGTGATTCTTTTTAATTCAATTGTTTTTTTTTTAAGTATACATTAAGAAGTATCTACTTTGTATGTTTAAGTGTATGTATGGGGCACGTGATCTTTGTTAGGTCTTATTTGTTTAGTTTGGGTTTTTGATATCTGACGCCAATGTTTTTCTTCTACCCCCATCAGAATTCCGTGTCTGTTGAAGGCTGCAAAAGAATTACCGAAGGAAGAAAAAAAAAAACGAAACCAAGATACCTTTAAAATTTTAACTTTATTTCTGGATTCAACGAACATTCTGTGGGTGAGGAGATTCTACCTGAATCCAAAATGAAATAGGATCGTCTCCTAGACAAGGTGTTAAAATATACTAGTCGTCTCCGGTGGTTGATATGTTTAAATTGGGTGTTTTTATATAATTGGTTTCCGCAGTGTCAGCTTGCTTGTAGCAGACGTGGTGTCAAGCTACTAAACCCAATCAGTCATCTGTTTGTTGCTTGTGGCCGAATGAAAGAAAGCCCGTTCTGTGCTTCAGTGGAGGCTGAAGTGAGGTCGAATTTCTCTTTTTCGCAGGGATGGCTCCTTTTCCGGGCATGCGTCGCCCCACTTCCTGTCAGGAGCTTCTTGGAATTTCTGCACTTCTTGATCTTATTTTATTTTATCTATTTTCTTTTTGTACCGGTTGTTGGTTTTTCTTTTCTCTCTCGTCCTCTTTGAGCTGAATGTTTGTGAGAGAGTATTGATACGTATTTAATGTATATCCGATGATAGATTTTTTTTTCTTTTCTCTCTTTCTTCTCTCTGGGTCGAATGTATCATAGATATATTTTAAGAAAGTCTCTGTGTTTATGTTTATGGTTGTGATTGTGTGCGTGAGGTTCTGTTCTGTTTGTGTATGTGTGGTTTGGTTTGGTTTGTTGGTTTTATGGCATATCAACCTTTGTAGGTTATTTAACGCCAAATCCATTTTTATGTAAATAATCTGTTTTATTGAATACAGTTAAGTTTAGCATAAGTACTCAGTTTAATTGTCAAAAACATTTCCATTTCAAACTATTCAAGCAGTTATATGTAATAATTCAGTTAAGTGTAAATACAGTTTTAATGTCGAAAAACAGTTCTATTTGAAATCATTCAGTTAAGCATAAGCACGCAGTTTAAGTGTAAGTACGGTTTAATTGTCAAAAACATTTCTATTTCAAGCTATTCAGTTTACTCAATTCAGTTTACCATAAGTATGCTGATAGTTCTATTTAACCCATAGATAGGGCCCTATCAGGTGCTACCACTCCGGGCCAGAGTGGACCTGGGAGCGATGGCAATGAAGGGGTACTCCGCATTCCCCAAAGCTCCAGCACTGCTGGAACCTCACCATCAGATTGTTTCGTGTCATATCCAGGACACTCGTTATGGGCGGGGGGTCTTACCCCTCTGCAGAGATGCAGTCAGTGTATTCTACAGCTCCAGCTGACTGGGCAATTGTGTATGTGTGTGTAGGTATATATATATATATATATATATATATATATATATATATATCATATAACCTGATTGTAAGTAACGTTGCCGACCTTAGTTGAGGGTGACCCGAAGGCTCTCTTTTCAATAGCTACAACACCGCGGTGTAGGGAAGGGTGTTACTCCATTCCTTGGATTGCTCCACTTTACCCTTGATCTTTACTTTATAATGATGAGTGTTAAGCAAGGCGGCATGAAGTACCATTTTTGAGTCTTTGGTATGACTCGACCTGGGATTGAACCCCAGCCTCCCAGATCATTGGCGAATACTCTAGATTAAAAATAACAATCCTCTTGCTGGACAAGTTTAAAATCTAAACATTCATGCATACACACATATATGAACTGGAAGAGATGCTTGAAACTTACAAACTCCAGTACAAGTACGTGTCATATGACTTGGCATTTTTTTAATAAGTTGGCTGACCGGAGTCAAGGTCGACCCAAAGGCTCCCTTTTTAATATCTAAAACACCGAAGTGTTGGGAAGGGTGCTACTCTTTTTCCTGGATTACTCCACTTTTCCTTGATCCTGTGGAGTAATAGGATTTCTCGAGGTTCCGCGAAAATTAAAACTTCGGCTGTTAGTTCCACGATAATACAACACAATTTTGCACAAGCAACGTAGACACGACAAATTTAACAAAAAACAAGAAAAAGAACTTTGTATTTTTATCAACCTGACAATGGCAATGATTATACAAAAGATGTTCACGTGTGTGTGTATAACAAATATTCTCAGTTAAATTGAGCGTGTGTATATGTGCATGTATGTTCAAACTATTAAGAGAAGAGAGACTTGTACTTACATACATGTGTATGCATATGTATATGAATTTGTCCTGGTAAATATGAATTTTTTGGCCAACTCTCCTAACCGTCGTGTATAGTAACGGGTCATCTGGCGTCAATCTATCGTGCTTTGATGTGCTTGATTTGTCGCTTTCTCTCTCCTTTCAACTAAAAAAACTTCACTGTTTATACTTTTGGGTAAAATAGAAATGGATCAAAGTAAAATATTTTAAGTTTATTACAGGTCAAATAAAGTTCAAATACGTGGACGTCTGCGAAAACGCAACCCGTGACCTGTCTTAACCAATCAGATTCACAGAAATTACTTATAAATTTTGGAACCTAACTATTTTTGTTTCTGTGACAAATTTTTGTACAAGTTAGTTTTTGATCCGCTTTTTCTAGAATATTCTACTCTATGTGCCCTTCGCTGATTGGTTTAAAAATATAAGAGTATAAATTCTATGTAAGTGAGATTTTGATATTTCTTTTCTTGAATATTCCTATCTACGTGTTCTGAGTTGATTTGTTTAAAACTAAAGAAATGTGTATCTTATAATCTCTACCTTATAATGCTGAGTGTTAAGCAAGGATGCATCAAGTACCATTTTTTAGTCTTTAGTATGAGTCGACTAAGGATTGAACCTTAGTCTCCTGGGCCACTATTGAACACTCTATTTTATCAATCGGCCGGTATATTTTTTAAAAATAAAAGCAACAAATATTTCCTTCGAGTTCTGAGGGATGGAGCAGCTGAATACGCCGACTATCCCTCAGCAGAGAGGTAAATATCCCACCCACTGACGAGTGTCCTGGGTATGACACTAAACTGCATCTGATAGTGAGATTTCAGGCAAGAAACTTTAGGGGATGTCGAGTATCCTTTTCTTACCATTACTCTCAGGTCTGTTGGGATTGAAAAAATAAAAATAAAATAAAATAAATAAATATATAAAATTTACCTGTTTTCCGTTCACTCTGCCTCGGAGTGGTAGTATCTGTTAGCTCCCGTCTATAGGTCAAATAGAACTATTCAATCATTTACTCAGGATTATTATTATTTGTTATTTGAAGCCATACTATTGGAAAATATAGGATTGATTATCTGCCCTTGGCAGTAAACAGACCAATCAGCACATTACCGCGGATTGGCGCCCATTAAACTTCTTTATGGAGGTGCCCGTGGTGTAATTGTTATCGTCGCAGGAAATGGACACGGCGACACGAGTTCAAATCCTGGACGAGATTGATTGCATTTCACATAGCACTAATACCCTTGGGAAAGGTATGAATCCAATTATTCTCCTTCCAGCTATGGGTAAATAGTAGGGCAGACTAGGTTCTTTAGCCTTGGTGAGGCAACTAGTCTAGGAGAAGGAAAACTCTGAATTCAAACCTCTTAAACTTCGCTTTAAAAAATTGACCTTGTGTCATATCCTGCCTGAGCGGAGGGGTTGGGTAAATATGATTAAACTTCTTTCAATTTATCTCACTTGTATGCTAGAAGCAAATTATGTGGACGTCAATTCAACTATTCCAGTCCCACGGATACACCTGTGTGCAAATCATATTACATAGGAATATTGGATAAATAGAATTACTAATGTTCAATAGCTGTACTTGAAACCATTTAACTGTGTGCAAACAAATGATTAATATTAAATAGAATTATCACTATTTGATAGGAATCCTGTAAACTATTTAACTGTGTGCAAATAAATGAGCTCTAACAATTTATTTGAAAATAAAATTACCCACAGACTATTCTCTATTACGTATACTTTCCGACTAATACCCTTAGCTGAAGTATGAACCCCCCTTATCTCCTCAAAAATGGGTTAAATTATATCACAAGGGTGGCTTTGGCATTAAATAAACCCGCGAAGGTTGATATGCCATTAATCAAATAAAAACAAACCTTTATATCAGTGATAATAAGCCGTTTTATAGTACTTTTTGAGGATAGAAAAACATTTTATATATCCTAGCTGAAGACCAAGTTTACTGCAAAGTTTTAAGTTACATAAACGGATCATAAATTTATTGATTCAATAAACACAGGCATAATACTGAGTTATTGTTTCTGTGAGGACTTATAAGTTAATCAACGTCGTCAAGCGATTAATGTTCATGACTTCTTACTGATCATTGTTTGTTCGGCTAATATAAATACAACACAGTTTGTTTTCATAAATCTTGGCTTTTCGCTGATGAGAAAAAAAGTCATTGGAAAAAGTCATGGAAAAAACTTAATAATTTTCGTTTTTGTGACTCGATGTCTACTTTACACTATTAGGCAAAAATATAAAGATTCGGTTTAGTTAACCTGAAGGACACAAAGTAGGAGCCTTGTTTAACATTAGACTAGGTAGTTGGTTACTTTATATGGTTAAGCAAAATTACAAAGATTCGGTTTAGATAACCTGAAGAAGACTAAGTAGGAGCTGAGTTTAGCATACTCCAGGTACTTAGCTACTTTATACGGTTAAGCAAAAATATAAAGTTTTGGTTTAGCATTATTCATACATTGTAAATCGAATCCTAAACGAAAATTTAAAAAAATTTCTTAAACTAATGTACTACAAAACGCTCTGGAGACCCATCAGAAGCCACACTTTGCCATAGTTCTATCCCAGAGGAGGTAAATATACGGATTATTGATCGGATCCAGCCTGCAGCTGGTCTGACTGACAGTGATTCGTATTGTTCCTCGCTATTGTAGAAAGGATAGTCTGAGTAAGTTGCGATAAAAATCAACTAAAACTAAAAAAAATAAAAAGTAAATACAAGTCAAAATCAATAATAATGATGATTGTCAATGCTTCATCAAAAATAAATAGTTTGGTTAATGGCATATCAACTCTTTTTGGGTTATTTAATGCCAAAGCCATTCTCCTAGAAGAACAGTAGTGGTACTATTTAACCCATAGTTGGGAGGATAAGGGGGTTCATACCTTTCCCAAGGGTATTTGTCCGAAAGTGAACGTAATAGCGCGACTGGAGTACAAACTCGCCTACTACGATTTCGCAGTCCATCGCTTTAACCATTACACCACGAGGACACCCCCAAATAAATGAATAGATAAATGATCATCATCATAATCATCTCGTGCTGCTCGCACATATTTCCCTAATTCTTCCAATCCGTTTATCATTCATCGCTTTCGGCAGGTCTTCCAGGCTCCATCCTGTGTCCGTATAGAGCTGTTGTAGATAAATTCTAACTGGTCGTCTAACACTTGCGCGTCCATGTGAAGGGGTCCATAGGAGAACGTCGCTTATGAGTTCGTACTTGCTCCACCAGCAGAGTCCCCCGCATGTCTTGTTCGTCTAATTTGGATGGTCTTCAACATGAGTGGTACAGCTGCTGTTTTGCGGGATGTTATTTCCTGGATTTGTGCAATTGCCGTCAAGACTTTTTTTCCATGCGCATAGTCAGCGTACCAGTGGTGCATCGATACAGTAGTAGAGACCTGACCTCTGCTTGGAAAAAAATGCGTTTTATTTTATCGAATAGCTCTAACTTCCATATGACCGATAGCCTATCGATAGCTCTCCTTGCCTTCGCGAGTCGCGTATTAATGTCATTTTTTGGTAGACGACACGCTGCTTCCGAGGCAAGTGAACTTGTCCACAAGTATCAGAGAGCCACCATTTAGTATGGAGATATAGCCACTTTGATTAAAGCACATTTACCCCGTTTGATAAAACAAATTAATAGATAAATAAATAAAATATGCTTTTGGCATTTTACTACAATAACGCCAAACATGGCACTGACAGTTAAGTAATGGATAAGTTTATAGGTGTGTTTAAGGCTTCTGTAGTAATAATTTATCTCGTATCAAGAAGTTTATAGGTGTGATTAAGGCTTCTGTAGTACTAATTTATCTCGTATCAAGAAGTTTGTAGGAGTGATTAAGGCTTCTGTAGTACTAATTTATCTCGTAACAAGAAGTTTATAGGTGTGATTAAGGCTTCTATAGTACTAATTTATTTCGTAGCGACAAGTTTATAGGTGTGATTAAGGCTTCTATATTACTAATTTATCTCGTAGCGACAAGTTTATAGGTGTGATTAAGGCTTCTATAGTACTAATTTATTTCGTAGCAACAAGTTTATAGGTGTGATTAAGGCTTCTATAGTACTAATTTATCTCGTAGCGACAAGTTTATAGGTGTGATTAAGGCTTCTATAGTACTAATTTATTTCGTAGCGACAAGTTTATAGGTGTGATTAAGGCTTCTATAGTACTAATTTATCGCGTAGCGACAACGGTAATTGAGATTAAAAGTCGAAAGAAAATATGCGTCAAAATCAACCCAAAAGCTGCTAAAAGTTAACTGGATAATGATTGTGCTGTGTTTTCACTGTAAAATGATACTCGTTAACTTTTTATTTGATATATTCGCAGTTATTTCAATACGCATCGTTAGTTACGTCACATTTCTATGTTACTATTTAAGCCGATATTTCTCATATCCCCGGATGTGTAGATGCCTGGTATTAGAATACGCTGATTCAAGGGTGTGTCCTGGGTATGACACTAAACTGCACCAAGTGGTGAGGCTCTAGTTCTGATAGCCCAGCCAGCTGAGGCTGTAGAATATAGTGACTGCATCACTGCAGAAGGGCAAGACCACCTCAACGAATGTCCCGGATATGACATTAAACATTCAGATGGCTGGTCTCTAGCCCTGGAGCTTTAGGGAATAGAGAGTACCCTTTCATTGCCATTGTTCTCAGGCCCACTCTGACCCAGAGTGGTGGCACCTGATTGGGTCCAATCAATGGGTCAAATGAAACTATTTGACATTTAAACTGTGTGTAAACAAATGACTCGCGTTAAATTGAATAGGTAGGAATAGAAGTGTTTGACCATTTAAGTAAAGTAAAGTTGGCGACCGTAGTCGAGGGCGACCAGAAGGCTCCCTTTTCAATAGCTACTACACCGAGGTGTAGGAGAGGGCGCTACTCTTTTCCCTTGATTGCTCTACTTTACCCTTGATACGTGCCTTATAATGCTGAGTGCTAAGAAAGGAGGTATCAAGTACCATTTTAAAAGTCTTTGGTATGACGCGACCTGGGATTGAACCCAGATTTCCCGGACCATTGGCGAACACTCTACCTACTAAAAGTGTGTAAACAAATACATGTTTAATTGAATTGTTAGTGATACATGATAATACGTGGAAAAATGTTAAGTGTGCACTAACAAATGAGTAATGTTGAATAAGATTATTAGTGATAAATCGCAATACTTGAAACTCTTTATTATGGGCTTCAATTGAATTGTTAGTGTTACATAGCAATAATTGAAACCATTTAACTGTGTACAAATAAAACTTTATGTTCGATAGCAATACTTGAAACCATTTAAGTGAGTGCAAACAAATGATTAATACTAAAGAGAACTATTCCTGTTAGAATATTGGGAGTCATTTAACTGTTTGCAAACAATAGTAATAATTGCGTGCAAACAAATTAGCTCTGCCTCATTTGAAAATAAGATTTCCTACAAACTATTGACTTACAATTGACTCATACATGAATTTAATTGTAAGCAAACAAATGAGCTCTGGTTCGTTTAAAAATGTTATCTCCCATTATTCATTGCCCAATCATATTTATAGCGATGGGGATATTATTATTATTATTGTTATTGGGTTTTTAGGTTTAAGTTGCGTTTTTGCGTTGATTATGTTGGTATTACTTTGGTGGCGTTGGTATTTCGTTGGTAGCGTTGGTATTTCGTTGGTTGTTGTCCCCACGCTAAGTGTTGATGGAAAATAAAGGTGGTGAAGAAGAACGAAGACGTCGTTAGGTTCCTTGTATCAAGGTTTTAATGGCAGCATGAAGTAAAGGGGTTTACGCTGGTATGCTGCGAGGCTCGTAGTAAGGAAAGAAGGTAGGAAGTTGCTAGAGTGTATCATCTAATTTGTTTTTTTTAACTAGGATCCCTTGGTCTAGAAGAATAGACCCAGAGGGGTCCATAAACTAGATGGCTCTCTTCATAGTGTATGATGCTGCTACTGCAATTCAGGAGCATGCGAATAGACGTCCGTTCCCATTGGGGATTTCTGAGGGTGAGAGAGATTCGCGGGCTTTCTTCAATTTTTGGTGCTGCTAGGAAATATGGTTCGGGTTGAATAAGACAGGTCATCCTGATTGGGTGAAAATGTTCGGCGACTTTAACGGTCAAATTAATTACGCGCCAAACAAAAATCCAAGTTTCTTTCTCCTACATATCTAATATGTATGAAAAGGATTTGGCATTAAATTACCTATAATGGTTGATATAGTATAAAACCCAAACAAACCAAATCATATCAATTTAGTATATAATTATAAAGAGGATTTGGTATTAAATAACCTACAATGCTTGATATGCCATAAAACCCAACCAAACCAGATAATATATATTTAATATATTATGTATAAAGAGAATTTGGTATTAAATAACCTACAGTGGTTGATATGTCATAAAAACCAACCAACCAACCAACTAAACAAACAAACAAACAAACAAACAAACCACTTCTTGAAATCTGGAGAGTGTGGAGTACCTCTTCGTTGCCATTCGCCCCAGTTCCACTTTGACCTGGAGTGGTAGAATGTTTAGGGTGCTATCTTTGAGCCAAATAGTTACGTTTAAAAACTATTTGTATTCGATAGGATTGTGTGCAAAAAAAAAAAACTCTTTTGAAACAACAAGCCAAAATGATGCTAATATGATCGTACAATGCATGCAATTCTCTTACTTCTTGTCATTAAATAACACTGGACGGGTTGATATGCCGTTAATTTCAGTCAATCAATCAATCATATTCCCGGGTCGTTATGATCGTTGATTTGCCTAAATCAACTAAAAGTGACGTTTACATACGTCTAACGAAGATGTGGTTTGCCATCAATAGGTTATTCCTCTTATAGATGTCTGATCTATCCAATAAAATAAAATGGGATTTTCAAAGCTGTAGCTGTGTCATTATTACTGTATAGATACACTCCATGAGCGCTAACAAAACACATAGAGAAAAAGCTTGATGGGAAGTACACTAGAATGCTAAGTGCTATTTTGAACAAATCCTGGAAGCAACACCCCACAAAACAGTAGTTGTACGACCACTTACACCCATCCCACAAACCATCCTAGTCAGACGAACAAGAAATATAGGCGACTACTGGGGAAGCAAGGACGAACTTATAAATGACGTTCTTCAATGGACCCCTACACGTGGACGAGCCAGTGTTGGCCGACCAGCAAGAACTTATTTACCTCAGCTCTGTGAGGACACGAGATGTAGTTTGGAAGACCTACCGGGAGCGATGGATGATAGGGACGGGTGGTGAGAGAGAGAGAGAGAGAGAGAGAAAGCGTGAGTGTGTCTGGGAAATCCGTGCTGTCACGGCGAATTGATGATGATAACAAATTCAACCGGCGTTAAGCGTTGGGAGAATTCATTTTTAATTTAGCAGTTTTTAATTATCTGGAACGTTTTGAATAACTCAGTCATCATCATCAAAACCTGTCGACAGCACGGATTCATTTACTTTTCGCTCGCCATCCGTCCCTATCGGGTACCTTACGCGGTAAGTCCTCTAGACGGTATCCAGTGTTCGCATACAGCTGATGAATACAAGTTTTTGCTGGTTGGCCAACACTGGTGTGTCTGTAGGAGAATATCGTTACTTCTTCACCAGTGCCCTGCATGTCTTGCTTGTCTGTTACTGGGATGTTTTGTAAGATTGGCAGTAAGTGACCGTACAGCAGCTGTTTTTAGGTTACTATTTCCAGGATTTATTCAAATCAGCGCGCAACATTCTTGTATTGTTCCAAGCGTTTCATTAGAGTCCAAGTGGTGCAACTATACAGTAGTACTGATACGGCTTGGAAGAATTCCCATTTTATTTTATTTTATCCAAGAGATAGGATTCCCATATAGTCATTAACATATCAGTAGTAGTCCATGCTTTACCTCTGCGTAAGTTAACGTCGCTTTCAGTTGATCGATTTCCGCGGAGTCAGTTATTTTCTAATAACAATATTTATAATCTATCATAACTTGCATAAACTTCCAAGGGTTCCTTATGCATATTCATCCACGCAAGACCTCTATTTTGTCTTGTCTTTTGCTAGTATTTCAAGAGGTAGTTTTGTGTCCTCTCTTATCAGCTCATTCTGTAATATAATGGCCGAGGGATTTCGGTTTATGCCTTTTGGTTTAGTTAGGCTGAGAACCTTTCGGCTCAGCACATGGGTTACTTAGGTGCAACATTAAAACAGGTGTTCACGCGCGCACGGGCGGAGCGGACGTGTCGCTCAGAGATGTCACAATAGCCTGAGATGGGAAACGGGGCTACACAGTGCGAATGACATCACGCACCGGAAGCGCGCGGAGGATTTTGGGAGATTTTGAAAAAAGTCAGTTAGAGAGTTGAAACTAGACACCGAACGAGACGGTTGACTTTCGCTTGCTCGCGGAGGCCTTGGGCTGGTGTCGCACGAGATGGGGGTGGGGGCAGATGAAAAAGCCAGAATAGAAAGAATGTGCATCTCTCTCCCTATGTCGAAGAACCTTTAAACTCAAAGGTAATAAAAAGTTTCGTACCTGAACAAAGAAGTCGTAAGTGTTTTTCGTGTTTCGAGATTCCTATGTTCTATGTTACATATATATATGAACATTATATGTCCATTTCACACATAGCCATATCGGGCTATGGTACAATTCATTCGTTTAGGTAGTCGTCACCTGGGTCGTCCTTCAGTAAATTCGTTCTTGTATAAATAGTTAACACAGACGGCATTGTCAGTAGCACGTGACCAGACAACTTCAATCTCTTCTTCTTGATAATGTCAGGTATTTTACTTGGTATTTCAAGGTCACTCTCATATCGTTTGTATTGAAGTGAATGGGTTTGGTTTGGCCAAATGGGTAGAGTGTTCGCCAATGGTCAGGGAGACCTGGGTTCAATTCCAGGTCGCGTCATACCAAAGACTTTAAAAATGGTACTTGATATCTCCTTGCTTAACACTCAGCAATATAAGGTACGTATCGAGAGTAAAGTGGAGCAATCCAGGGAAAGGAGTAGCGCCCTCTCCTACACCTCGGTGTAGTAGCTATTGAATAGGGAGCCTTCTGGTCGCCCTCGACTAAAGTGAGACAACTTTACATACTTTACTTTGTTTAATAGCATATCAACCTTCTTGGGTTATTCAATGCCAAAGCCATCTTTGAAGAAGAACAGCAATGATACTATTTAAACTATACTGGTGGGTATAAGGACACGATGTCCTGAGTTCAAATCCAAGACGAAGCTGTCTGCATTTTACATTGCGCGAATCCCCTCGGGAAAGGTATGAATCCAACTATTCTTCCTCCGGTTATGAGTAAAATAGTAGGGCAGACTGAGCTCTTGGGCCTTTGTATGGCAACGGTCTAGGAAAAGGAAAACTCTGATTTCAAACTTGTTAAACTCCGCATAAAAAATTACCTTTCGTCGCATCCTGCTCGTGCGGGTTGGGGTTGGGGTTGGGTAGATACATGATAAGGGAGTTCATCCGAAAGTGAACGTAACAGCGCGGCTGGAGTTCGAACTCGCTTACTAAGATGTCACAGCCCTATACGTTTGCCCGTGGTGTAATGGTTATCGTCGTAGGAAATGGACACGGCGACATGAGTTCAAATCCTGGCCGAGACTGATTGCATTTCACTAATACCCTTGGGAAAGGTATGAATCCAATTATTCTCCCTCCAGTTATGGGTAAATAGTAGGGAAGACTAGGTTCTTCAGCCTTGGTGAGGCTACTAGTCTAGGAAAAGGAAAACTCTGAATTCAAACCTGTTAAACTCCGCTTAAAAATTGACCTTGTGTCATATCCTGCTCGAGCGGAGAGGTTGGTAAATATGAATAGGTTTGCCAATACGCTACGGAGACCCCCCGCTGATGTGAATTAAGCGAAAAACTCCTACTGTAGTCCTGAGGTAATCATTTTCCCATCCACTCATTTTCAGCTCTCTTCAAAGTTTATACAGCATACCATATATGGTTAGACGGATGGAGAGGCGCACTTAGTGTACCAGATACTAGTGAAAATGGAATTGGTAACACAAGTTCAAATCCTGGACGAGATTGTTTACATTTTACTTCGCGCTAATGCAAAGGCCTCAATCCATCTGATCTCCCACTGCAGATATGGATAAATAATGAAGCAGTCTGAGTTCTTTAGCCACGGTTAGGTAACCAGCCAAGGAGAATGAAAACTCTGAATTCAAACCGGCTTTATTCAATTTAGAAAGTGCATTACATCCTACTCACGGGAGAGGGGTTGAGTAAATACACACTTAACAGATAGAGAAAAAAATTAGTATTGTTGCAAGAGTTGTATAGCCACATGACCATTGATTAACTATACAAACACATAATACATATACATCTATATATGCATGCACATCTGTATGCAGAACATAACGACGACACCATAAAGACGAGCGACACAATTCTTTTAGAAAAAATATACCTCTCACTTTATTGAAAGGCTTGTGTGTGAGAGGGAGTTGGAGACCGAACAGAACTGCAACATATTGACTCCCACTCTTATGGCCGTCAGCGTTTCTTTCCCGTTCTCCTGGGCTGCTCAACCGGGGGCCTGGGCCCACTCTTCTGGGTGCTGGCTTTCTCTACCGCATCTTTACTCCAACTGGTCTGGACTCCAAACTAACTGACTTCCTGTCTTCACCGAGTTATATAATAGTTCAACGTCCACCTTCTCCCTGTGGGCGTCACAAATTGCACTCATTCAACCCATCCACGGTCAAGGCTACACTCTGCTATTCCTCGACCGGATGCACCTGTTATTTCCTATTTTAACAGCCCGGCCGGTTCGTAGGTCAATATACAATACAAGGCATGGAAACAGTATGAGATTCGATGATTTACGGCCTCTTGTTAGATTTGGTTGGTTGATTATTTTTTATGGCATATCAATCTTTGTAGGTTAGTTAACGCCAAATCCATTTTTATACAAATAGTCAGTTCTATTTCAAACAATTCAGTTTAGCATGAGTACACAGTTTAATTGTCTAAAACATTTCTATTTCAAGCTATTCAGTTTTGTCAATTCTAATTCAGCTAATTCAGTATAAGTACAGATTTTCTTTACACACAGTTGAATGTCAAAACAGTTCTATATTAAACAATTCAGTTTAGTGTAAGTAGAGTTTCAATGTCAAAAACAGCTTCATTTCAAACAATTCAGTTTAGCATAAGTACACAGTTTAATTGTTAAAAACATTTCAATTAAAGCTATTCAGTTTAGTCAAACAGTTCTAATTCAAACAATTCAGTTTAGTTCTATTTACCCCATAGATAGGGCCCTATCAGGTGCTACCGCTCCGGGCCAGAGTGGACCTGGGAACAAAGGCAGTGAAGGGGTACTCCACATTCCCCAAAGCTCCAGCATCACTGGAGCCTCACTATCAGATCGTTTAGTGTCATATCCAGGACACTCTTTGGGGGGAAGGTCTTACCTCTCTGCAGTGGTGCAGTCAGTGTATTCTACGGCCCCAACCGACTAGGCAATCTTGTTAGATCACCAAACTATAAAGCTAGATAAAACTTCATTGTTTTTGAAAGATCTCTTTGCTTCCAAATTTTGTCTTTAACTCTACCAAAGGCTGAAGAAGCTATTGTTATTACATCAGATGAGCTTTCTGGTACCACTGATTGTTAAAAACGTGAATTCCTCGACCTTTTCGACTATCGCGTCATTTACATTTTACGTTATTGTAATACCAGAGATTATCTTCCACTTTTAAGCGTATCTTAGTCTGTTCCTCAAGCAACAAATATTGTTTCGCGCAACGTCTGTTCTCGTAGAGATTATTTCAGACTTAACAGCTTATTCATAGCTATGTCACAATTAAGAATATATATATATATATATATATATATATATATATTGGGTATTGCACTGAACAAAAGAAAGATATTTGAACGGAGTGGATATGTCATTATACGCTAATTCCGATCAGAGAAACTCCACAGACAGGGTGTGGCTTTCACAATAAAACTCTTATACAATACCAGACTTCGGCCTACATCCTGAGAGGATAACGCGCTTAACCCTAGATGTTGACAATGAGAAGCTATTAACTTTACAAGTTTACGTACCATTATTAATTCTTTTGCTTTTTTTTAAAAAGAGTTTTGCGGTCTCCTGTGGATAATCGAAGACCTGCGACGAAACCTTTTTCTTCGTGTTCTGGGTATGACGCTAAACTGCTGTTGATGGCGAGGCTCCAATCTTGGAGTGTGTGGAATGTGGAGTACCTCTTCATTATTATTACCCTCAAGTCCACTTTGACACGGAGTAGTAGCACCTGTTACGGTCTCATGTATGGGTCGAATAAAACTGATCAATCACTGACTAAGGATTATAATTATTATTAGTTATTTGAAATCATGCAGCTATGTAAAAATTGTGGGCGTGAGGTAGGAATACTTGATAAATAGAATTATTAATGTTAAATAACAATACTTAAAACCATTTGACAGTGTGCGAACAAATGATTAATATTAAGTAGAATTATTAGTGTTTGATAGCAATACTTGAAACTATTTAACTATGCAAACAAATCATTAATATCAAATAGAATTATTAGTGTTAGATAGAAAAAATTTAACTGTTTGCAAATAAATGATTAATATCAAATAGACATTAAAATGTTAGATTGCAATACTTGAAATCATTTATCTGTGTGCAAACAAATGATTAATATTAAATAGAATTATGAGTGTTGGATAACAATATTTGATAGGTTAGGTTATTTGGTTTAATGGCATATCAACCCTTGATGGTTATCTAATGGCAAATCCTGTTTCACTCCCCCATAAACATTATATGTATGATTTGTAAGTGAATAGTTTGTCGGGAACTTGATTTTCAAGTGAGTCAGGGCATTCATTCGCAGTATGTATAGTAAATGATTGAATTGTTTAATTCGACTCAAACCCTATTAGATACTACCACTCCAAGTCAGAGTAGATCTGGGAGTAATGGCGATGAAAGAGTACTTAGCGTTAGCCAAAGCTTCAAGTCCTTGAGGATACATGGCACAGTGGATAAAAGCGTTGGTTAGATCCAGTGACATGCCCAAAAGAGTGTGAGTTCAATACCCGGTGAAGGCAGTGGAGAACTTTCAGAGGGGAAATTAGCAGAAGATAACTGATAACCGACATCCATTAAATATGGCTCGTGTAAATAGAACAGTCTACCCCGGTGAGCGAAATAAAGGGTTAAGTTCGACATTCCAACCACCTGAATAAGGTCGGAGCGTACAACGGCCGAAACGTTGTGATAAACATGACGACAAAGAAGAGGACAATAGTCCGAAAAATGTAAATAATGTATTATTTTGTAAAGTAAGATCACATACTGGAGTTTATTGCTTAGTGCTACTTGATGGTCTTTTGTTTCTTTTAGTAATTTTTGTTTCTTGGTTTGGTTTTATGGCATATCAATCATTGTAGGTTATTTAATGGTCGAATACGAATAATTTTAAAACAGATCTATTTGACTTGTCAGGGTTCCATCTTTTAGACGAGAGTTGATATATTATTAGACAAAGAGACCAAACCAAACCATTTCTGGGTCCAAGAGATCTGTTTAAAAATTGTTTGTATACAATAGGACGGTGCACCTCCCCCCGCCACCCCCCCAAAAAAAAAACCAAAAAGAAAAGCAAAACAGAAAAAAAGCACAACAAACAAAACTAAATAAAATAAAAAATCCCAAACAGACAAACAAACAAATAACACCCCGCCCCTAAAGTTTCTTAAGAAGCAACGACACACAAATGTATTATGAATGTACAGTGAATGCGATTCTCTAACCTTTAGGCATAAAATAGCATCAAACTGGTTGACATGCCGTTAAAATCAACCAAAGTAATTCAACAGTCACACTGTAATGGTTAACAAACCAATCTTGCTGATAAGTTCTTACTTTTACTCACAAATTCTTAAATTTTGTAACACAATGCTGAATCTAAGCCGTGCTAAGTTTCTGTTTCTTTTAACTTTAAAGGGCGCGTCCCCTGGTGAAATAATCAGTAAGCTAAGCTAATAGATCACTGTGAGCGAGTTCTATTCTTACTGGGTGCCCCATGTTTCCGGTTTTGTACCAAACTACGCTAAGTTTAGTAAATAAGATTTTTGGATTGATTTTATTCGTTTATTTCGATCACCAGGAGCTCTGCCTTGTAATTGTCCTTTATGGCATGAGCGTCCTTGTCTGGCTTTGATAGATAATTTAGTAGTTTGCTTGAAAGGTCATTAATTGGTGGTCTAAGTTCGACCATTATGAATATCTCCAGCTGTATGGTCTTGTGCCATACTAATCTAAGCGATAAGCCGATTGGCTGAATCGGAAAAGAAGACATATCTAATTCGTTTTTTAATTCGAATGGCTAAAACCTTTTTAGCTGGAAGAAAATTAGTGTTAACCAAAAGAGATAAATCTTCTTTTTAAATCTGATTGTCAGTATTGGATGTCGTTAATGTAATTCCTCGGGCATTTTTTTATTATCAGCAATGGAATTGTATTCTTTTAATCATACTATCCAATTTAACCCTTTCAGCCCGTTACATCAGTATACCATAGGTACATTTATTTTTTCCTAAACTGAAGTTGCCCAGTTGGCAAGGGCTGTAGAATATACTGACTGCACCTCTGCAGAGGGGTACGACCCTCTGCAACGAGTGTCCTAGTTATGACACTAAAGAATCTGATAGTGAGGTTCCAGTAATGCTAGAGCTTTGGGGAATGCAGAGCCCCTCTTCATTGCCATCGCTCCCAGGCCCACTCTGGCCTGGAGTGGTAGTACCTGATAGGGTTTTATCTATGGGTCAAACAGAATTAAACTAAATATTTAAGCTAAACTGAATTACTTGAAATAGAACTGTTTTGACATGTAAACTATGTACTTATGCTAAACTGAATTGTTTGAATTAGAACTTTTTGACTAAACTGAAGAACTTGAAATAGAAATGTTTTTGATTATTAAACTGAGTACTCATTCAAAACTGAATTGTTTTAAATAGAACCGATTATTTGCATAAAATGGCTTTGGCATTAAATAATATGGAAAGATTGATATGCCATAAAACCAAAATAACCAACCAACCAACCCAAACCGAAGCACCGGTTTACCGGTGCAGAGATCATGTTCAATCGGCAGAGAGTAAATTTAAGCTGAGGTGTTCTGGCTTCGAGGGTTCAAGGAGAAGGATAGACAACAGTCTTTGATAACTTATCAGATCATTGACGTGCCTTGTTTCTTCCCTAGGATATGGGGATTATTTAGCGGTACTTACTTCCTTACCTAGTAACATGTGATAGATTATATTGAGTTACATCGTACAAGCTTCAAAGAACTATCCCTAACATGATCGATAATCAAAAGCTCATGATGGATTGGATTTACTATTTACCAGTTTACAGAGGGAGAAGTGAATTCATGCCTTTTCTAAGAAAGGAATTTTTACACCATTTGATCTGGAGCTGTTTACGCTGAGGAAACTTTAAAACAGTAATTGAATCTCTATTAATTGTAGTACTAGAAAACACCATAAAAACATGTTAAAGAAAAAGATAAGATTAAGACGAAAAAAAAGTTAAAATATTATATTTACGATCATTTCAAAGTAGTTGTTGATTTTAGTCATTGATGTATCAAGCTGTATTTACTAAGACAGAACTGAACACTGAATGAAACCTGTTCGTCAAAGCAGTTCTCTTGGTATTCAGTCCTTTTATTCAAAAAAATTTTCGATTGGTCGAATCGCCCTTGAAACTCTTTTGATATTGTGTAAAGCTTTCTAACTGTATTCTTTTTTAAAAAAGGTCTCCCCATCCTCAAATGAAATTTAAAAAAAAATGTAATTTGTTGTATAGTGGCTCGTACCACGTGACTTCTGGTATCGCGGAAGTATAAAAGACGCCGTGTTTCTCAAGCACGGAGCAGCAGAAAGAGAAGCTGAAAGACAGCTTTAAAAAGACGTCGGTCAGTAGTAAGACCAACTTCGGACGTAACACCAACAGCGCGAGACTTATAATACAAGTTAGACTTTACCACTTGAGTTGATAAATAATTAACTGTATTTCATTGTGTATCTTTTCCTTACCACGATACAACACAATCAAACTAAACTATAGAAAAGAATATTTGACTCAAGTAAAATTTCATGGTAAAAAATATATGTCGTAAAGGTAGTTAGTCTTTTAGTGACGTGACTTTCTTCTGCTTTGACTTTAGCATTAAAACATACAGAATTAATTCTTAGAATTTTGATAATGAAAAACCCAGCGAGTTCCTTAATAGCTGTTGATATGTACAGACTGTCATCAGCATCAATATAAAATTTAGTCTAGTGAGTTTAATGTGGACTTGTTTGCCTTTTGAGTACAGCTAATCTTTGTGGAACTATATATATATATATATATATATATATATATATATATTAAAGATCGCACAAAGCGCTACTGGTGCTATGTAAACCAGTTCTTCCTGTTCTATTGTTGGGTCATCGGTGACTAAACCGGTACCCCCACCAATTTTGTCTGGTGAGGAGGGTGGTTGGACATCCAGCAGGATGAAAAACAAGACCAAAGAGTGGAGGAAGCTTCTCGCTCAATGATCATCTAGCACATTATGCAGGGACATAGAAATATCTGGGTTAGTGTCCCGGCGGGTAGCAAGCCCACCTACAGTATCCTTGTCTTGCAGTCTTGCAGAATTTGTCCGTACACACTGTCTCTCTGACTCTAATTACCACAAAATTGAGCTAGTTCTCTTCACATTATATCCACAATGAATATTCTTTTTGACACAGATATTTCCTGATACAGGAAATGGCGTTGCTCGTGCACGAGTTGAACAGCCAATATATTAATATAATTTCTTGCCCAGTCGGCAAGGGGTGTACAATATACCGACTACACCTCTACAGAGGGGTAAGACCCTCACCGCAACGAGTGTCCTAGATATGACACGAAACAGTCTGATGGTGAAGTTCTAACAATGATGGAGCTTTGGAGAATGCGGAGTACCCCTTCATTGCCATTACTCCCAGGTCCACTCTGGCCTGGAGTGGTAGCACCTAATAGGGTCCTTTCTATAGGTCAAACAGGGCTAAACTGTGTAATTCAAACTGCGCACTTATGCTAGACGGAAATGTTTGAAATGGAACTGTTTTTATATGCTAAAATGGATTATTTGAAATAGAACTATTTTTGACATTTAACTGTATGTATACAAAAACTATACTTATAACAAACTGAATTGGGGCCAGTCGGCTGAAGCTGCAGAATACACCGACTGCAACTCTGCCAAGGGCTAACCCCCCCACGAGTGTCCTAGATATGACACTAAACAATCTGATGAATGCAGAGTACCCCTTTATTGGTCTACTATGTCCCATGGGGTAGCACCTGATAATGTCCTATCTATACGTCAAATAGAACTAAACTGTATGCTTGTGCTAAACAGAGTTGTTTGAAATAGAACTGTTTTTACATTTAACTGTGTGTAAATATCTAATTGAATTGTTAGTGATACAAAGCAATCCTAGGAACCATTTAAATTTGTTGAATAAACTGAATATCTTGAAATAGAAATGTTTTTGACTTTTAAACTTTATTTATGCTAAAATGAATGGTTTGAAATAGAACTATTTATATGCATAAAGATGGATTTGGCATTAAATAACCTATGATGGTTGATATGTCATAAAAAACCCAAAGCAAACTGAATTGTTTGAAGTAGAACTGTTTGACTAAATTGAATTGCTTGAAATAGAAATGTTTTTCACAATTAAACTGTGTACTTTTGCTAAACTGAAATGTTGAAATTGAAATTGTTTATTAGTATAAAAATGGATTTGGCATTAAATAACCTACAACGGTTGATATGCCATAAAACAAAAAAAAAAACAATTAATTTCAATACTACTTTAGTATTTAAGCAAAAGTGAGAGAATATGATGTAGAGGTGTTGGTTAGGTCAAATGTCAAGGAAAAATCCTCACGGAGAGAGCTGGTGTGCTAAAATTTATTTTACAGTCCAGTTTGCTGGCTGACTCGCGTAATAAAAACATCGATGCTAGGGTATATATAAGTAGTTGATTTTTCATATTCGTGTTTATTCCTTTTCCTCATCCTCAGCGTGATTTGGTTGAGTTGTTATGTTTAACGTGATTAGGCATTTAAGAAAGAAAATAATCAATTATTCTACATACACACCTCTTCCAACTATCCCCAGTCCATCATCAAACAAATACAACAGTCAATCAACAAAAATTATCCGATAGTATTATGCAACATAAATTCTGTTCCTGTATAGTATGTGCTATTTTTTGTTCCTTATGCAGTAAAAGTATAGAAAATAGCCATTATTCCCTTTAAACGTTGTTTTTGTCCCCTAGATAGCACTATGCAAGACAATTTTATTCCTGTATAGAATGTGTTATTTCTTTGTTCCTTATGCAGTAAAAGTATTGAAAATAGCCATTATTCCCTTTAAACGTTGTTTTTGTCCCCTAGATAGCACTATGCAAGACAATTTTATTCCTGTATAGAATGTGTTATTTCTTTGTTCCTTATGCAGTAAAAGTATTGAAAATAGCCATTATTCCCTTTAAACGTTGTTTTTGTCCCCTAGATAGCACTATGCAAGACAATTTTATTCCTGTATAGAATGTGTTATTTCTTTGTTCCTTATGCAGTAAAAGTATTGAAAATGGCCATTATTCCCTTTAAACGTTGTTTTTGTATGTAGTACAAATTTTGTTCCTGGATATTACGTGTTATTTCTTAATTGCTATGATTTAAAAGTATAGAAAATGACCTTATTTCGTTCAAACTTTGCTTTTATACCCTTGATAATGCTATATAGCACAAATTTTGTTTCTGGACAGTAAGTTATTTGTTTATGTTGGTTACATATTCTACAGAGGGATAAGACCTCTCCACCCGCAAAAACTTTGGTATTTAAGGTATGACACTAATATTTTAAAACATCGAAAATAGTCAGTATTTTTTCATAACTTTGCTTTAGATAATGAAATTTAGAATCTAACCTATTTTCTCTATAAAACCAGTCAAATTTGTACATTTTCATAAAGTCTGATTTGATTTTAGTTTCTTTGGTGGCAAATCAACCTTCGTCGGTTATTTACTGCCAAAGTCATCCTTCTAGAAGAACAGCAGTGGTACTACTTAACCCCTAGCTGGGAGGATAAGAGAGTTTATACCTTTCCCAAGAGTATTTCTCCGAAGGTGAACGTAATAGTTCGAACTCGCTCACTACGATTCCGTAGTCCAGCGCTTTAACCATTACACCACGAATAAATCCTGGAAGCAACATCCGAGAAAACAATAGCTGTACGTCCATCTACCACTCATCTCGAAAACCATCCAAATTAGACAAACAAGACATGCGGGACACTCCTAGACAAACGAGGAGGAACTCATCAGCGATGTTCTCCAATGGACCCCTTCACACAGAAGAGCAAGTGTTGGACGACCAGTAAGAACTTTTCTACAACAGCCCTGTATGGACACAGGATGTAGCCAGGAAGACCTGTCAGAAGCGATGGACAATAGAGACGAATGGCGAAAGAGGGTTAGGAAATCCGTGTTTTAGGCACGACTTGATGATGTTGTTAAAGCTATATAAATAAGAATAGAAATGTTCTCTAATTCTAGAAAATCCTCTATCCGCTACTCAGCACAGAATCTACAGGGATTGTTCAGAAAAATGGGTAAATTTGAAAATTTCATTACTCAAGTCAAAAAGGCAAAGTTAAAAAAAAAAAAGAATTAAGTTTTATCCATTTAATTTAGACATAATCATTTAGGAAATAACAGTTTCGGTTATGGAAAAAGAAAAAAAAGAAAATTTTCGTTGCGGAATGTAATTCTTCGAATCTTTAGTAACTTAAAAGAGAAGAATATGTAACAGTAATAAAAATAATAGATTTTTAACGATAATAACATTTAATCCCTTCAGAATTAAGGAAAGAATTACTTAAAGTAATAGACAAACGTTTCCTGCAATCAAGCAATCTCCATCAGGTAGATAGAGATTGCTTGATTGTAGGAAACAAGCAATCTCCATCAAGTAGATGGAGATTGCTTGATTGCAGGAAACAAGCAATCTCCATTAAGTAGATGGAGATTGCTTGATTGCAGGAAACGTTTGTTTATTAATTTAAGTAATTCTTTCCTTAATTCTGGAGGGATTAAATGTTATTATCGTTAAAAATCCCTGTCAGTAATTCTCTAAGTTTTTTGTTTAGATGAGGCACAAAGCCGTATGGATGTAGTAATCAATGAGACTCGAACACCATCGTAAATGTTTGATAACCTAGTCTACTAAGCATAACATCACCTGAGGTACCGTTAATTTACTTAGCTTTTTGCTTAGATGAGGCACAAGGCCGTATGAATGAATCAGCCAATTATACTCGAACTCGTGAAGGTTTTCTCGTCAAGCTTGCTAAGCATTACACCACCCAATGTGTACTGCCCAATCAGCAGCGTATAGAAAACGCCAACTACATATTCTACTGAGGGGTAAGACCACTCCACATAGAAAAAATTTAGTTTTCTTGATATGGCACCAAACTACATCCGGGGGTGGGAATCCAATTCTAAAGCTGTGCCATTACTCCTAGGTTCACTCTAATTCGAAGTAGCAGTATCTTTTAGGGTCCCATCTATGCGTCAAATAGATATACTTAAAAATCATTCGTATTTGGTTTGAATTGGTTTAATGGCATATCAACCATTGTAGGTTATTTTTTGCCAAATCTTATATATATATATATATATATATATATATATATATATATATATATAATTTGTAAATACATTTTGTAGATAAGATTCTTAAACGAGCCGTTGGTCTTTTTTGCACACAGTTAAATGTTTTCAAGTATTTGTATATAACAGTCACATCTGAACATCAGTCATTTCTTTTCACACAGTTTAATTCTATTTGACCCATAGATAGGACCATATCAGGTTCTATCACTTTGGATCAGAGTGAACCTGGGAGCAATGGCAATGAAGTTGTACTCTACATTCCCCAAAGCTCCAAGCCTGGAGTCTCGCCATCAGCTTGTTTAATGTTATATACAGGACACTCGTTGGGTCTTACCCTTTTACAGAAATGCAGTCAGTGTATTCTAGAGCCCCAGCTGACTGGGCTGTATTAGTATTTAATAGGAGTACTTGATAGCGGATAACTGTGTACAAATAAATAATTATTGCCAAAATAAGATTAAAATGCAATGGAATATTGAAAATATAATTTGCTGTGATTAAAATTAAACATTAACAAATTTACAAATTAATCAAATTTCTGCAATAGATAACCCATAAGGAATTGATATGCCATTAAACAAATAAACCTATCTAGATCAAATCAAATCATTTCTTTCAGGATCACTTTGATCCAGCTTGTTTGTACAGGGTATCTCATCTTATTCATATGATAATGATTTATTACTGAGACAAGAAACTCCATGTCAGTTGGTGTGAGTTTATGGTTGATCTGGATTCTTTATGGGCAAAACTAAAAATCCTTCTTTAAGATGCTTTGCAACGATGCACGTGAAAGAGCAAGTTTTTGGGAACGTCTTCGGAGGGACTTTTTCGGACTCCCTCCGACAGAATCTCTCACTGCATCCACATTGTCAGGACATCTTACAGTCAACTTTCCGCCAGAGCTGTGTTTTCTGCCTTCGAATTGAGGTTGTTTACTGATTCTGGGGCTTGATCTTTGTCTACCAAACGATAAATTTGACTTTTCTGGGGATAAGTGCTGAAGTTAAATTTCCTGCGATTGCTTTGCTTGTACAGTTTTGAATGATTTTCTCTCCAAATAAGTAGTGACGTAAAACATTTTTCCTCTCTTGTCCAAGGTATCGTGATCGAAGATTAATAGTAGTTATAGTATGCTTTTTTTCAAATCTGAAACAAAAAAGAAACAGAACATTATTATTAGTATAGTTATTAGGAGTCACATGGCTCCCATGTATATTGAGACACTCAAAATAACGATGTATATTGAGACACCCTATATAACCATGTATATTGAGACACTCAAAATAACCATGTATATTGAGACACCCTATATAACCATGTATATTGAGACACCCTATATGACCATGTATATAGAGACACCCTATATGACCATGTATATTGAGACACTCAAAATAACCATGTATATTGAGACACCCAATATGACCATGTATATTGAGACACTCAAAATAACCATGTATATTGAGACACCCTATATAACCATGTATATTGAGACACTCAAAATAACCATGTATATTGAGACACCCTATATGACCATGTATATTGAGACACTCAAAATAACCATGTATACTGAGACACCCTATATAAACATGTATATTGAGACACCCTATATAACCATGTATATTGAGACACCCTATATGACCATGTATATTGAGACACTCAAAATAACCATGTATATTGAGACACCCTATATAACCATGTATATTGAGACACTCAAAATAACCATGTATATTGAGACACCCTATATAACCATGTATATTGAGACACTCAAAATAACCATGTATATTGAGACACCCTATATGACCATGTATATTGAGACCTTCAAAATAACCATGTATATTGAAACACCCTATATAACCATGTATATTGAAACACCCTATATGACCATGTATATTGAGACACCCTATATAACCATGTATATTGAGACACCCTATATAATCATGTATATTGAAACACCCTATATGACCATGTATATTGAGACACCCTATATAACCATGTATATTGAGACACCCTATATAATCATGTATATTGAAACACCCTATATGACCATGTATATTGAGACACCCTATATAACCATGTATATTGAGACACCCTATATAATCATGTATATTGAAACACCCTATATGACCATATATATTGAGACACCCTACACTTGTTAGGGTCCCATCTATGTTTGAAAATTATTAATAACAGATATAAATATTTGAAACCATATAACTGTCTGAAAACAAATAATCATTGTAATCAAATAGGAATGGTTACTTGAAGCCATATAACAGTCTCTAAATTTTTATTATCAGGAAACTTGATACCACACGTGTGCAAGCAAATGATTACATATGTATGGAGTATGGGGCTCACAACATGGTTACAACATCCAACTTAGCGTTCCGACACCCCACGTGACACCATGTTCACAACGTTCAAAATAAAATTTGAACATAAAACACCGAGTTCATATTAAAAAAGTCTCTGATGATGAAGTTTTTACTTCGAAATTAACTAAACCCGAATAATTTTTTGCATTGCAAAAACAAATAATATACAATATATATATATATATATATATATATATATATATAAACTCATTTCTTAGAAAAAATCAAACCGACCACGCGCGGTACTTGATTTGTTCAGAGTGGAAAAGGGAGACGTAATCCCAGACAATACGGCACAAAAAAGTTACCTCCCACAATTTGTCGAGAACTTTTATTGGGACCCTCAGTACGAATTCGGGGAACAAACTGTTAAGGCAGGAAAAAATAACCAGCGGAAGGGTTTCATCACTCGCTTCTTGAATAGCCGATAAGTATTTCAAACAGGCAAGAAGCTTCCCAAGAAATAAAAGTAAAATTAAACGAAGGTTGACTACTGATATTCTACCAAGTCAAACAACTGAAAGAAAATACAGCCGAGAATTCTGCTGAAAAAACAACCTTTCAGAAGACTCAAAATTAAATGAAAACTGAAACATTTCGACAAAACTAAAAAGAAAAGAAAAATACTCAAATTCAAAGAACTTTGTTTTCCGGGCACTCTCTCAGATAAGTTTCTGTAAATTACACTAAAATTTGCAGCACTTTATCTTTTATATCCCTTTCTTTCTTGTTTCTTTTGTATGAAATTCCTTTTTAAAAACTTCATTGTTTATGTTATCTTTTCGAATCAGTATCCGAACTAGAAAGCTGCAGAAGTTACCGTTTGAACTTACCGTTTAATATTGCACACTAAAGCCCCCTAAAAACATTACCCAGTTAAATACTAAACTTGGCTTTAGTGTCATTCTCTTTATATCAACATTCACTGCATTTCCTTTATATCAAATTTTATTCTCTATAATTTCTATAATATATATATCTTCATGGGGAAGGACAGACTCAAGGCAGAGGAATCTAGCTCTGATTCTCAACAGGTATGTTGTTTAGGGGGAATATTCACTGAGCACCAGATATGATGTGCGTAACATGGGTGACAGTGTATCAAATAGGAAAAACGTCCTTTTCATGGGCACGGAAATTTACTTTATGCAGTGACTGCTGCGTTAATCGAAAGCGAGACAACAGTTTTTATATTGGAGACTGGGGATTATCAAGAACAGATCCAAAAGAAACGTTGAAGATAATGGTCGGTCATTGTAGCGGCTAAGATAGCGGCAAATACAAACACAACAATCATTTTAAGCACTGGATCTTTCGTTGTTTTTTTTAAAACTCTTTTTTTAGCGGGAAATAGAAACGTCAACATTTTCCAGGTACGGTAACTTGTTTCTACAGATATTTGTTGAATACAAATTGTTTTGTCTCATATTTTTTCTTTATGTTGCGAATTCTAAATGACTCATCTGAGTTCCGTTCGGGTTGACTGCCCATCCGGGGATCTCTGCAATCACTTTCAACCAAGTTAGCAGGGGACTTTTAAAGGGTGTCGACATTTACCCAGGGCGCCAAGAAACCTTGGACTAAGGGTGTCCTCGTGGTGTAATGGTTAAAGCGCTTGACTGCAAAATCGTAGTGAGTTCGAACTCCAGTCGCGCTATTATATTCACTTTCAGACAAATACCCTTCGGAGAGGTATGAAGCCCTCTTATCCTCCCTGCTATGGGTTAAATAGTATCACTACTGTTCTTCTAGGAGAATGGCTTTGGCTTTAAATAACCTAAAAAGGTTGATATGCCATTAAATAAAGAAACCAAACCAAACCTTGAACCGGCATTTGATAATGAAATACATCTTTTGGTGTTGCAAACAAAAGATTGTTTTAAGTGTAGGATTGTTTGTTGTCATTGCAGATCAAAACTGTGATCAGATGCAAAAATCGACAGCGAACGTCTTCTTTCGCGACTGGGAGTTTTTGTTTGAGATCGAACTTCACACTTTCCTGGAGTAATACATTTTTCGTGTCTACAGTAATAGTACTTTACTGCTATAGTTGTTAGAGCCTATGTGAGCAACCAGAGGGAGAAAATTATAATTACTCGCTTGTCCTGTAGAGATTTCTCGGAATAAAGTCATTTATCATGGATGTCCTTTTTTTATGTAATAGAATCTGTAACAAACATGTAACTGTACGGCATACAAGAAGATAAGTATTGAAATGGATAAAAATGAGTATTGTGAAAGGTTATATTAGTATAAATTTTCTTTTTATATTCATCTTTAAATGTTTTGTAGTATGCATGTATATTATTTTCTTTGTTCCGAGAAGTTTTATGTTGAGAAACGCATTTGAATTTGTCAAGCCTTGAATTTCATGGAACAAAAATTATCAAGCCAGTTCTGGTTGACGTTTGGTTTTGTTATTGGTCTCTAACTCCTTATTTGTTCTCTGTTAGTAGGAAAGGGAAGTTGTTCCCTACTTTTCTAGACTGATTTTTGGCGTCAGCTGAAAAGCTATTTTATTGTAATTTTTTTAACCATGGAACTATCACATTTTATTTCAGTAATGCCTAACAAAAATATAACTGTATTATAATCTTTTAGCGATACAAAAATAGATAATAATACATTTGTAATTTTGTTATTACTTTTTAGTCAATAATTGAGACCTAATTTCCGTTCTATCCGTGGGATTTAGAGTAAGTTGATTGTATCCTTTGTTGAAGAGAAAGACTCCCTCCCCAAAAAGAGATGTTCTGGGTATTACACTAAACTGCATCTGGTGGTGAGGCTCCAGTTCTAGAAATTTGAGGGTTGGAGTCACTCCTTCGTTACCATTAACTGTACCACATACATTCCATTCCACGGGTTTCGTAGTTGTTAACAAATAGCGTACCATTTGTGACCCCAGCATCGGCTGCTGAGCTTCATATGGGTAAGAGAACATCGCCATTCGATCATAGATGACTGCCGTTTTGTCACCTCGTCAGAAAAATAACATTTCCTGAAGTTAACTTCATGTGTAGTGGAGACAGTATGAGGCTTTGAACCCAGCCTATTAGTTGGGTGTTGTGAAAGCTTGAAGCGGCTCTCTACTGGTATGAGATAGAGCGTATTGAACTTCGCAATCACCACTTATAAAACTGAAGTATGTCTAAGTAGGTGCAAAATACACAGATCTTGTTGTAGATCATTTGCACCCACGGGTATGACACGAAACTGCGTTCGATAGTAAGAATCCAGCTCTGGATCACTGGTGAGTATGAAGTTACACTTTCATTACCTTTACTCGCAGAAACGGAGTGGTAGTACTTGCTAGGGTCCCATCTAGGGGTCAAATAGATCTATTTGAAAATTACTTGTATTGGATTGTAATACTTGAAACCATAAAACTGTGCAAACAAATAATTATTTCTTACTAAGTTTAAACTAAATAATAGTTGTATAGATTATTAGTATTAGATAAATATGCTCAAAACTATACAACTGTTTTCAAATTATTTGTTTTCAAATTATTTGTATTAGATATCATATAATGGGATAGATTTGGTGGTAGATTTGTGTAAGTCTTGTGAAGTGTAAATCATGGACGTGGACGAGTATTAAAAATAACATCTTACCTCGGTACCGAATCCGGAAGTAGTCAGTCAAAACCGGATGAGGTAAAGATGGTATTATATATAGTAGAGGAGTGTGGAATGCCCTGTTTTCATTGGCTGTTTACTGAAGGACAGATATCTATAAGAACGGCCGAAGCCCGGCCTTATTAGTCGTTTTTTTTTTTTGCTTTGGTAGAGGCACGATCGTAGCACGTCGCGATCAAGGAGGCGTCTTGGCTCTTCTAGAGTCATGCCGGGGTTACTGTCGGAGCCGATATGATGCAGAAATATCCCGAAATCGGCTATGAAGACAGTGCATCACTGAAGACCTCCCTGATACATCTAAGATGTATGATTGAAAATAACTGTGCACAAACAAATAATTTAAAAAAGTAATTTAAAAGAAATACAATGGAACATTAAAGATATCATCATCATGTCGTGCCACCAGCACGGATATCCCTGACCCTCTCTCGCCACTTCTCCCTATCATTCATCGCTTCTGGCAGGTCTTCAGGGATACACTCCGTATCCTCACATAGCTGTATGTATGTTCGAGCTGGTCGTCCTGCTTTTGCTTGGTCATATGCGGGGGTCCATAGGAGTACATCACTGATGAGTTCGTCCTTATTTCTCCAGCAGTGTCCTGCGTGTCTGGTTCGTCTAACTTGTATAGTTTTCGTGACGGGAGGCAGAAAGTAATTTAAAAGAAATACAATGGAACATTAAAGATATAGTTAAGATTAAAATCAAATATTTACAACTAAATCAAAGTTTGGCACTAAATAACCCATGAAAAGTTGATATGCCAATAAACAACCAAACAACATAACCTAACCTAATTTTTTGGCTTGATTTCATTTGGTTTTATGACATATCAACAATTGTAGGTTATTAATGTCAAATCCGGTTTAATCATATATATAAGAAATATGATTTGTAAACACATTTTATTGATAATATTTTTAAACGAGCCTAAACTCATTTTTCGCACACAGATAGTTACAAGTAGTTCTATGTATAACTAACAATTTAATTAAACATGTCATTTGTTTACACACAGTTAAATGATCAAACAGTTCTATTTCTAACAATTCAATTTAGAATAAGCCAATAAAGTTAAATGGCTCCAAGTATTGCTATGTATAACTAACAATTTAATTAAACATCTGTCATTTGTTTACACACAGTTAAATGATAAAACAGTTCTATTTCTAATAATTCAATTTAGAATAAGCCAACAAAGTTAAATGGCTCCAAGTATGGTAATGTATCACTAACAATTCAAGTAAACATCTGTGAGTTGTTTTCCTTCAGTTTGAATAATCAAACAGTTCTATGTGATCCATAGGTAGGACCCTATCAGGCGCTCCCACTCTGGATCAGAGTGGGCCTAGGAGTAATGGCAATGAAAGAGTACTCTACATTCCCTAAAACTCTAAGGTTGGAGCCTCGTCATCAGATATATTCAGGACACTCGTTGGTGGAGGTGGGGTCTTGCCCCTCCCCTCTAGAGAGATGCATTCGGTGTATTCTACGGCCCCAGCCGACTGGACAGTTAATTTGTTGGTTTCAGCACATTTGATATATCCGTCTTCTTGTTATTGTGGAAATCTTCTTTCGTAATCTTAACAGAAATGATAATCAACAGCTTTCAAGAACTGTCAAGGGAACAAGAATAAGTAAAACCCGCTCGCAATTTTATACAATAAAAACATGAGGGCTCTGAATTGAAGTCTTGACCAATATAAACACTACATAGTGAGTCCAAAATCTTTTTCCATTAATACAATAAGGTATTTTGTAAGAAAGAGTTTGGGAAATATAAAAAATGTTTTTGGATTTGCTTTCTTGTTATTTTATTTACTTATTTTTAAATCAATTTTTCTACGGGATCTGAGATATATTGCGGGCTCTGACAGTTCTCTTCCTGCATTTGTAGGATCCACAGTTCCCATTCACCGCTTCTAACTCTTGCTTTCTGCGCAATTCCACATACAAATTATGAGATTGATAATTAAGCACGTAATTTTAAATCTGATATTTATCGAAAATTTTATTATACTTGCCGACTTGACACTTTTAATAAAAACACATCTCATAGGTAGTTGAGAATCATTGTCAGTCATGTTCCTGGGTTCATCTAGGGTTTCAAGTCTTTCAATATAAGAAACCACCTTCATTCAGGTTCATAACCTGTTTATCCTGTGACAAACCAAGGGTATCTTTCATCATAAAACTCTACTTTCACTCAGGTGACCCAGCTAGGGTTGATCACTTCATGGCCTGTTTTTTTTTTCCAGTAACAAACCATGGGTCTGTCTTTCAATAAGACCCTACTCTCACTCAGGTCCTTCAGTTAGGATTGGTCACTTTCCATCAGCCACAATCCATGGACCTCCGCCTCTTAATCCAAGGCTATAAGCTTTTTCTTTAGCAGATTCTACATTTTAGTGACTTTTGTCATATTATGACAATATGAGGTATTCATCGATACTAAAAACGTATGGAGAGCATGATGCATTTTTTTTATTTAGGAAAAAGTAATTTTCCTTTTAAAAAATATAAAACAGACTTATTGATTTTGAAAAAATTCAAAAGTCAATTTAAAATTAGTATTTTAGAATTAGTACTCTCATAACATTCAAATTGTCAAAACAAAAAGTAAGCAGGTTTGAGGATTTGTCGGTGCTTTGATCCATTTTAAATGCCGAACTAACTCTTGTCCACCTCTTGGGGGTTAAAAGGTCAAATCTTTGGATAGATTTATCAGAATTAAAATTCTTGTTTTGGCCAATGAAATACTCCATTGAACCCTTAATTAACCAAGCCCCTATATTGTGGTTTGATTGTATGACCAATTAAAATTTTATACGTGGAAGGGATATTCTTCCCACAAGCGAAGATCAGTGAATTTGATTGGTTGACCAGTCAAAAAGTATTAGAAGAATACGAAATAATCTATGATTGGTTAGCCAATCAGCTATGTTTGTTCTCAAGGGAATCCTCCATAAAATACATGTTTTTAGGGTTAGAAGAGAGAAGATATCCGATGTCCATACCAAAGACAAGAGAATAAGAAAAGAAATATCTCCAAGAGCTAAAGCCTCTCCGGCAAAAGCCTCACTCTCTGAAAAATTGAATAAAGTAGAAAGACTGCAGCAGCCCGATAACACATTTGTCTGTCTCTTAAATACAACAAAAAGCGACACAATTTCCATATATATATATATATATATATATATATATATATATATATATATTGTTATACCATTGTGTTTCAATAAATAGCTGTTAATTATTAACGGAGAGTTTTTCTTGTCTTTGAGTTTTCAAGGCTCTGGCAACTGGTTCCAACGAACCACTCCAACCGTTAGAAGTTCTAGATAGATTGTATCATCCCCCATCACCCAAACACAACGAGAGAGTTGATGAATCAACTAGACGGAAACGCATGTGGTAGTCCCGGAACTAAGGTCACACTTAAGTACCGTGACTTGTATAGGACCAAAATACTCAGTCGAGTTGAGACACTGCAATTTTCGCACCCTGCAAACCCCAGACTGTTCACTTGTATTAGCTCCTATATGGACTGCTAGCTCTGGCTTTTACGTTGTTCCACATGGTCATATACTTTGGCGACCTACCTCTTATGAGTTTCATCTAAATTCTCCCCGCCAGGGCACTATTAATTACAGCATAATCTCCTCCTTGGATGCATTCGCAATGATGAACTTGTTTGAGCAAAGTGCAGTTTGAATGATGCGATCAAGTAATTTCAATTGTCATCCATGATTCACTCTCAACAGTCAATTTGGAGCTGAGGAAAGCTGACATTCTCTTGCCTATGTGTTCGAAGACATTCACCCAATATGGATTAGACCCTGCTCCGCATATTGTTCAAAGGTATTCCTCAGCTATATTCGTACAAATCGCGGGGATTCAGAGTTTTCCTTTCCTTGACAGGTTACCATACCAATGTCAAAGAGCCCAGTCTGCCCTACTATTTATTCATTTCAAAGGTCTTAGCGCTACGTGAAATGTAAGCAGCTTCGTCCAGGATTTGATCTCGGGTCGCCGTGTTCTTTTCCTATAATCGCTACATCATGAGCTCCTCCACTCTTGTCTGCGGTAGCGACCGGACCTTCTCCCCTGTTTAGACAAACAGTTTCCTTCTTGGGGTGGCATTTACTGGATTTTATTGCCGCAGCAAATACTCCTGCAACCCACAAGAGTCCCCTTCATGGCGCCAGCGAAGCTTCGGGGCAACTACTGTGCACTGACGACAAGAACGTGTTTCATTTCCGCTTTATATGTGAAGGTATAGGGAATAGAAAAAAGAAAAAGAAAAATGAAATGAAATAAATTCCAATAGTGCAAAATTTCCCATAAGCCCTTGATAGGAAGTGGGGGCTACACATGCCCGGAAAAAGGAACCGTCCCTGCGCAAAAGAGAAATTCGACTTCACTTCAGCTTCCACTGTAGCACTGAACAGACTTTCTTTCACTCAGCCGCTAATAGCGTACGCATTTACTGATTAGGTTTTTTTTTTTTCAAACATGATGCCGAGCAATGTCTGCTACAAAGGAGCCAACACCGCCTAAACAAGCATTATAAAAGGTACCCAGTTTGGACTTACCAACTACCCAAAACGATTAGTGAATTTCAACGCTTTATTTGTGAGAAACGACTGTTCCCAAATAATCAAGGAAGACTTTTCTCGCGACAGATTAGCAGTGTGAAAACCCAAAAATGAAGATGAAATCTCAACGATTCTTTCCTTCTTTCCGTCCTTAAAATAAGAGAATACCTTGCTCCATAAAGGTTTACTGAGCTTGGTAGAGAGTCATAAAATAAGAACGATATCAAAAATTAATGAGTGGAATTAACAGTAAACAACGTAGTCTGATAACACAGACAAACAGAAACATAAATACCGACATGTTCTTAGAAACAATACCGTTTAGAGTGACAGGTTTGTACACTCCGTCATTGCCGACATCGTTCAGTTTTGGGAGATGAATAAGACAACAGTTTAGACGCAGATCCGATAAACAAACACTGGATTAAAAAAAAGTCACTTGTGAAGGTGAAGCATTTTTAGTCAGTTAATAAAAGGCGTTAACAAGGTGTTAATCTCCTAATTAATTAGTTAATCGTTGTGGTATCTTTAATCCTAAGGATTAGTAAATTACATTACTTTCCCCAAGGTTGTAAATAATTTAATCGTTTTTTTTTTTTATTATCAACGTGTAAAAAAGAAAATGTGTACCATATATGAAGTACGGCTCCGAAGTAGTTGAATAAACAGACAATTAGCTTCTAATCGCTTTGTTTTTGAAAGCAGAATAGGAACATTACAGAAAAAGCAATATTTGACAGAAGTCAACATGTACGCTTTGAGGCGCTGAATGTAAATTTTTTTGAGTATTATAATTTAAAAAAAAAAAAAATAAATTATAGTATTGATTTGTTAAATTAAAAAAGGGAAGTAGTAGCTAACCTGATGGACTGCGACATCGTCGTAACCGAGTTCGAACTCCAGCTGTGCTATTTTGAGAAAGGTATGGACCCTCTTATCCCTCCCAGCTATGGGGGAAATAGTAGTAATTTACAAAGCTCTTTGCTTCGATGTGGCACAAGGCCGAATGAATGGGGCGCCCAATGAGAATCGAACTCACTCGTGTAGGTTTGTTAGTCGAGCTTGCTAACCGTTACACCACCAGAGGTGCCCTATGGGGGAAATAGTAACACTGCTCTTCTTCTGCAAGGATGGCTTTGGCATTAAATAAACCCCCAAGGTTGATATGCCATTAAATACCGAAACCAAAATTTCAAAAATAGAGACAACATTTTTTATTCAATTAAAATCTTGTTCAGAATCAATTAAAGCGATTGAAAAGTCAAACATGTAATGCCAAACTTGCAGCTGCAGCGGCCCTAAGTTGTTTGAAATATGAAGGTCTTCTCTAAAAATATGGGTAAGATTTTTGAATTAATCGGTATATATATATATATATATATATATATATATATATATATGTGTGTGTGTGCTCGATAGCAATATTGTTGCAAGTGAGTTCGAACTCCAGTCATGGTATTACATTGTCTTTGGGAAAGATATGAACCCACTTATCTCCAAGCTGTGGGTAAAATATTATCACATTTATTCTTCTACTAGGACTGGTTCGGTATTGAATAACCAACGGAAGTGGATATGCTATTAAACAAAGAAATAAAAACTGATATATATATATATATATATATATATATATATATATATATAATGTGAAACTTTAGAAGATTTCCAACTCGCGATTTAAGTTAATTTTATATAGATAGATAGAGAGAGAGGGGGGGATGGGGGGGTTGTAAATCCGACAGGAGGAAGAAAAGTAAATGGAAAAGTCCATAAACTAAACCCTGACAACGGATTCAAACGGATTGATATTTCATCTTTATTTCAAGACTCCTTCAGAATGACTGGGTTTTTCTTAAGTTCAGCATTGGAAGAAACAGACTAGTTAAACATAAGATATAAGGAGGCGGGGATCATTAGAATGAGAGATAGAAAAGAAAGAAAGGAAGAAATAGAACGGAGGGACAGAGAAGACATAAATAGAGATATATATCAGGGTGGTGGCGAAATTGTAGCCTCCCCTGTCTACTTCAAGTCTATTGGTAAAATCTGATACCCTTGACGTTAGTTGTAACCTACCTCCTATCTACGTCGGCCAAGACTGTTTATTCTACGAACGAATTACAATATCAGCTAATAACCTTTTGTTGCCACCACTCTTTACTTCTTTTATTTATTCAGGGTTTCTTGAACTTTGTATACGGTTTCCTCCTCCAACAACTGGCATCCAGTCGAAGCAACATGACTGAATGATAATAGTTTGGTTTGGTTTCTTTTAAAAGGAAATTAGAGGATAAAATTTGCAAAATAAAGAATTTAGTGTAAAATTTGATATGAAGAGAATGACACTAAAGCCGAATTTAGTATTTAACTGGGTAATTTTTAAGAAGGCTTTGGCGTGTAATTTTAAACGGTAAGCTCCGCAGCTTTCTAGTTCGGATACTGATTCAAAAGATAACACAGGCAAAGTTTTTAAAATGAAATTTTATACAAAAGAAACAAGAAAGCAAGGAATAGAAAAGATAAAATGCTGCAAATTTTAGTATATTTTGCCGGAACTTTTTGAGAGAATGGCTAGAAAACTAAGTTCTTTGAATTTGAGTATTTTTTTCTTTTTAGTTTTGTTGAAATGTTTCAGTTTTCATTTAATTTTGAGTTTTCTGAAAGGTTGTTTTTTCAACACAGTTCACGGGTTGAATTTTATCTTTCAGTTGATTTTAATTAAGTCCTTTTAATTTTCTTGTTATTTCAATTGAGTCTTCTGTAAATTTATCTTTCGAGCAGAATTCTCGGGTTGAATTTTCTTTCAGTTGTTTAACTGCGTAGAATTTCGGTAGTCCACTTTCGTTTGATTTTAGTTTTATTTCTTCGGAAGCTTCTTGCCTGTTTGAAATACGATATTCAAGAAGCTAGTGACGAAACCTTTCTGCTGGCTATTCTGTCCTGCCTTCACAGTCTGGTCCTCGAATTCGTACTGAGAGCCAATCGTAGTTTTCGAGAAAAAGTGGAAGGTTGCTTTTTGGTGCCGTGTTGTATGGGATTACTTCTCCCTTTTTCACTCCGGCCAAATCAAGTACCGCACGTGGTTGGTTTGTTTGTTTTAATTTTTTTTGCTTTGTTTTGGCTTGGTTTAGTTTGAATTTATTTTATTTTTGGGGGGGTTTGTTTGGTTTTATTTGGGCTTGGTTTGATTTGGTTTGGTTTTGATGGCTGTACTATTTAACCCATAGTTGTGGGAAGGGGACCGCATAAGGAAGTACATACTTTCCCTCCCCACAAAGATATTAGCCCTAAAGTGACTGTAATAGCGCGACTGGAGTTCGAACTCACTGCGATGTCGTTGCCCAGCACGTTAGCCGCTAACTCGTAGATAAATTAGAATTTGCTTGTTACGGTTGCTCTAATATGTTTGTTTGTTTTCCACAAGACTGTTGCAATTGTTAATATCAAATGAATCATATTTTGTATCTTTTTCAGTGTTCATTACTTATACAAGTGGTGCCAGTTTCTGGGCGTGGCCTCATTCAGTAGCTGGGCGGATTAATCCAAGACTTCATAACTACATCCTCGGCAGAAAACCGAAAAAACGCTTTGGAATCATTTGTATGGATTTTCCAGGAATTGCTTTGGTCGAAGCAATTTTGAACAGTAACTTTCTCCCAAGCACTCCAAGAAATTGACCTTTTTTATTAAAAAAAAATGTCATTTTAACAATAATTTTAAGCGCTATGACCTATTTTAAAAATTTTTAAAGATTTTTTTTAAAGTCATTCATGAGATGCGCTCTGAAAGTAATACCTTTCATCTATTCCTACGGAAATTACAGCAGATATCGGAAGCATAATAAATACCATTGGATAGAGCAACTTTTCGGCTACAAAACATTAACGTTGTAGGTAATGGATACGCTGACCCAAGTTCAAATCCTAGACGCTAATACTCCTGGGAAAGATATGCTGCCAACTCTTCTACCTCCAGCTAGGTGTAAATAGTAGGGCAGAATGGGCTTTTTAAGCTTGGTATGGCAACCGGTCTAGGAGAAGGAAAATTCTAGAGGAAAACTGCTTAAAATGGATCTTATGCTGCATCCTAATCCGTAGTAGAAGTGTTTCGTAAATACATTCTTACAGTGTCCACTGTCGTCAAGTGAGCTATCCATATCAGAACTAAAAAGGTTCATCGCTACTTAACTTCCATGATGCATTCTCCTTCTTAGAAACTCCTGCAAGAATTTAGTAGTTGGCAGTATTGAATGCCCAGCTACCATTACTCTTCTTCTACTCGGATGACTTTGGCAATAAATAAACCATAAAGATTGATATGCCATTAAATAAAGAAACCATGCCGAACCAAACCAGTATGGAATGTCTGACTGGCATTCATACTCTGCGGTAGTTCATGAAAATAACACCTCAATCCCAGTGGACCCCCAACAGGTAGTACCTAGAAAGGGGTTAACTGACCGTGCGCAGAGGTTACAAAAAATAACTCTGCGAAACAGCAATAGTCATCCGGTGAAAGTTATAAAAACTATGGATATTGGTTTGTCAGTTTTTCTCCCGTCACCCGTCGGGATATCATCGGGATCAAGTGACAACATCAAGACATTCCCTTAGACTTGAGAATGCAACAATATCACAATTATTCTAGATGGATACATTTAGAAAAAAAAGTTATTATTCACAAATAGTAATGCTATGATACATGTACATATGGGAAGGGGGGCTTAGCGTAACGGTTATCCTTGTCGGATATGTAATTAGAGATTTGAGTTCAAATCCTGGACGAGGCTGTTTGCGTTTTACTTCGTGTTAATGCCTTTGGGAAAGATATGGATCCATCTTTTTTTCTATCAGCTATGAGAAAATAGTAGGGCAGACCGGATTTTTTAACCTTAGTAAGGCAACCAGTCTAGGAGAAGGAAAGCTCTGATTGCTAATCGAGATCCTGCTCATGGCGCGAAGTTTGAGTGAATACATTTATCCTATTTACCCGACCCCTCCGCTCGGGCAGGATATGACACAAGGTCAATTTTTAAAGCGGAGTTTAACAGGTTTGAATTCAGAGTTTTCCTTCTAGATTAGTTGCCCCACCAAGGCCGAAGAACCTAGTCTGCCCTACTATTTACCCATAGCTGGAGGGAGAATAATTGGATTCATACCTTTCCCAAAGGTATTAGCGCTATGTGAAATGCAATCAGTCTCGTCCAGAATTTGAACTCATGTCGCCGTGTCCATTCCCTACGAGGATAACCATTACAACACGGGCATTGAGTGAATACATTTATATCTGTGTAATAAACGACTTTTTAAGACCAATTTTCCCTACAAAAAATAAGGGGTCATTCACTGTATGAGATTAGTTTTTGAAACACCGAGGCTTATCTTGTTTCAAGATCTAACCTTACCATTACTTCAATCGAAAGAGGTTACTCATAGCCTACACCTAAACAAAGGCTAATAAATAAGATAAGGAAGTATTTGCTTAATATTGTTTACTATTTATAACACCTGTATATTTAATTTGTACCAATACAATAATTAGTAAGGAGGGTGTCGTGGTGGTGTAATGGTTAAAACGATGGACTGCGGAATCGTAGTAAGCGAGTTCGTACTCTAGTCGTGCTATTACGTTCACTTTCGGGCAAATATCCTTGGGAAAGGTAAGGACCCCCTTATCCTCCCAGCTATGGGTTAAATAGTACCACTACTGTTCTTCTAGGAGTATGGTTTTGGCATTAAATAACCTACAAAGGTTGATATGCCGTTAAACAAAGAAACCAAACTAAACCTATAATTAGTGAACAAAGTTACAACAGAACTTCATTATCTTAACTAAATCTTTTGTTTAGGCATTTACAAGGCTACGTGGAAACACATTGGGTCAAACTAATGGGGAATTAGACAATAACGGATACATACATAATCATTATATTATCAACACTATAGAGTATCAGTGGTGAGGTTTTAGGATATTTCTAAAGACAGTAAGCTACGTCAAGATCTCGACTATATTGTTTATTTACGATATTGCGTTGATTTTGATTGTATTATAGTAATTTTTGAAAGTATAAAAATGTTTGAAAATTTCCTCTTTATGTTCTTAGACGTTAAAGAAATATTTTTCCAGGTTGGCAAAGCCAAAATTTAGGGGAAAGTTTACTACTCGCTATGTATGATAAAAACACCTTTTTGTGGCTATAAATTACACGAAGTCGTTGATTACTCGAGTATATACCGTATACACAAAACTATCTCCTCCACCATTCTATGATTATTTTTTTCGCCGGCGATAAATACAAAGTTGCATGCTGCATTTATAAAACATATGCACAAACAGGGATAACCCACTCACTTATCCTCGTTAGTAATGTCGTTGTCAGGAAAATGTAGTTACTCTTTCACCGACCCGGTTTGCACACTTGAGCTGTGTTGGGCTTTTTCTTGGTATAAGCCATAAACAGTTTCTTGTCGGAAATATATTGCTAGTTGAGGTTGCATTCTGGGGAAAATAAATCTTCCAATAGCAATAAAATGCTTTATCCGTGTCCGTTATTTTAGATTTGAAGTTTTGCCGACAAGAATGCATCCATCTTGTAAGTATCTGTTAATGCTAAACACTAGATAATGACTCAAGACATTGATAAACTATCTGTGAGTTTATTTTCTGTATGGTCGTTTGATATGTCAAACCCTTTAATAAGCTGAGTAAGGTGCTCTTAATTTCGTCGGTTGACAGCTGTCACCACTGCTGAAATACATTATACACTGCCTGAATTTTCCCACATCCACTGTTCGGTCTCCCTAAACGCTAATCAGGGATCGATAAATGTCAATGGGTGATTTTTCCCCATACAGGAATTCAAAGACAGACTTCTGCTTTCATGTCAGATACGGCTGTCTGCAACAAGGCAAAAAAGAAAGTAATCATAGGTTATTGGCTGGAAGATTCAACGTCTACTGCCATATCACCAACATTCGCCTTTGACGTGGAGTCGACACAATAGAATAAGAGGAAAAGATTTTTTGTCGCTGAAAACTTGCTTTATCTAGCGGTATTTTTGGATTTTCTGTATTTATTGTCGTTTCTGTAGAAAGGAATAGGAAAAAAACTTTTGGAGCGTATCTCGTTGCAAGTTATTGAGAGGACAGATTGATTTTCTGTTGGCATTTGACCCGAAATCACCTCAAATGATGTAACTGAAGTCCCTCTGCAAATTTTCTGATTCAGTCAATTTTGGTTTGAAACTTTTAGTACGAATAGAAGTTTCCAGGAATGACATTGGTTATTTAAACTTTTAAGGTTAATAAAAAAAACCCTTGAGTTCACGGATAATTTTAATTTAAGTTATTTATTTAAACTTTAAAATTAATAATCCTGTGACGAGTGAAACGAGAGTATTTAGGTAACTACTACTACTACTACTACTACTACTACTACAGTTATTATTACTATTGTTATTATTATTATTATTATTATCATTCGGAGATCCTAGGCGTAACAGTTTTGTCGAAGAAAGTACATTCGGCGAACCAAGTTCATATTTTGTACACGAGGTTTCTTGCGTTTCAGTTATTATTATTATTATTATTATTATTATTATTATTATTATTATTATTTCTCCACTTTGCACAGCAGTGTTAAGTGGTGGTCTTTCACTGGTGCCTAAGTGACAGCAAATCTCCTCAAGTCTCCAGTATTTTTCTCAGTTTGCTAATCAATCTCAACAATGCTGTGGTCTGGATGGTCTCGATTCTTCCTTTAAGTTCCTATTCTACCAGTCTTTTTTCCAAGCCTTTGAGGACTGTTACAAGTACACCAACTACAACTGGTATCACCGTCACCTTCATGTGTCACAGATTTTTTTTTAGTTCTCTGGCAAGGTCCAAGTATTTGTCAATCTTTTCGTTTTCTTTTATTTTCACTGTGGTCCGCCGGAATGGAAAAATCCACCAGATGACATTTTTTTTTCTTGTTAATAAATACAAGGTAGAGTCTTCTGGCCGGGATTAGGTGATTCGCTTGTATCTAAAAATTCCAGAGAATTTTATACGTCTCATTCTGTTGAAATAATTCTGATTTGTGCAAATACCATTTGGTATTATGGTTACATTTTAATCCCTTGCACAATTCTCAGTATATTATCATTATTACTCCTTGAGAGTTTTTCACATCAGTGTTAGCCAATGGTTTCTTACTAGAGTTTGAGTGACGGTATGTGTCCTCAAGTCTCCAGGACTCTTCTTGGTATTCTGTCCGATCTCAACAATGCTATAACTTGGATGGTCTTCATTCGTCCTGTTATTGCTATGTCCTCCAGTCCTTGCATCAATCCTTTGGCGACTTTCACAAGAACATGAATTACAATTGGTATAATTGTCACTTTCATGTTCCACAGTTTTTTTTTTTCAATTCCCAAGCAAGGTCCAGGTACTTATCCTTCTTTTCATTTCCTTTCAATTTTATTCTGTGGTCAGCCGGGACAGCAAAGTTCACAATTTTGCAAGTTCTCTTTTTTTTGTTAATATAATAAGATCTGGTCGTCTGGCCGGGATTAGGTGATCTGTTTGTATTTCAAAATCCCATAGGAGTTTATGCGTCTCATTCTCCGGGACAGATGCTGGGGTGTACATCTACCATTTGTTCGTATGGTCGAATTTCAATTTCTTGCACAACTCCCAGTGGATCACCTTACCCACCCAATCGTGTCTAGTCTTATACCCCTTCTGTGCCAATTTGCTGCATTCGCTTATTATGTGATTGATCGTTTCGTCTCTATCACTACGTAATCTCCATTTGCGATTTTGTTGCGTCTTATCTATTCTCGCTTTGATTTGATTGGTTCTTATGGCGTTATTTTGTGCTGCTATTCGAAGAGATTCCGTTTCTCTTTTAAGGTTTCCTTTTCTTAGCCAAGTCCAAGTTTTCTTTTATTATTATTATTATTATTATTATTATTATTTGACGCGTATCTTCATAAATCTTTAAATTTCTAATCTCTTTTATCACCGTACTTGGGTGGTCAATTTACGACAATAAGGAATAGTTACTCGCCGCCGTAGATTGATGACCTGAGTACTGCAATAAAAAGCAATTGAAAATCAAAAGATGTAAAAAAAAAAAAATACCCATTAAAATCAGTAACTAGACGACTCGTAAACCCACTGGTCCCTGATGATGTTGATGTTTCTATTTAGGAAGGACTACAGGATTCAAATAATCATTTCATAGTTATCTCCGTTATATCGAGAATTTGGAGGGTTAAAGACTCCTCTCTGCTCTCCTCCCCATGCAAACAACAATGCATCAAAACAACGATGCTCAAACACGATTACAGATGCTGCCATGAACATCATTCCATAGCAGATTGCTTTAGACTCTAAGTTAGAGGATTTTAAGTTTATTGCTTTAGTGTGCCGTTTTTTTCTGGCTTCCGATCACTCAATTACCCCCTCACACACCACGTATGTATGTCTGTAAGTACGTTTATGTTTATAAGGTTTGTAATAAAATTTGACCCTAAAAAAGAAGGAAGACTATACAGAAAATCTTTATTGACATCTCCCGTTAAAAGGGAAAAAATATTCCTATAGCAAAACATACTTATTTAATTCTTATATATATATATATGATTTTTTTCTTGGTCCCATGAGAGGAAAAAGTTAATGCTTTTTTAGAATGAATTGGTCAACATGTAAATCTGGTTTCAGTTTATTTATTTGTTTTTGCTTCTACACGTGTTTCTGACCTTTAAAGTCGTCTTCAGGAAGTTAATCATTGATTTGGGTGTTCCTTTTTGTTCTTATTGTGGCAATTCAGCCCTATCAAAACTGTCACCACAGTAAAAACCTGTCATTCCTGAAGATGACTTTAAAAGTCAGAAACACATGCAGAAGCAAAAAACAATAAATAAATAACCTGAAACTAAATTCACTTACAGACCTATTCATTTTAAAGTATATATATATATATATGTATATATTGAAAAGAAAAGACAAAATAATAATGATTATTGTGCAAATGTAGTAAGTATAAGAGTCAGAGTTAAGTTAAGGAATCGTAAGTTACTTTAATGACCATAATAAAAATACTCCATGACCATCCATTTGCAAATTCAATTTATTAAAAAAAAATATAATTCCACAAATGTATACAACTTCCATATGTTAAATAAGTGACTTAAAAATAAAGTTTATAACCATTCACTTTCTCAATATATTTACATACCATATCCTTTACATGGGTCGCGAAATTGTTTACAAGGAAACTTTTTCAAAATAAAACTTTTAAAGAAAAAAAGATATTGCTATTTTTTTTTTTATTTTTTTTTTTAATAAAGTTCATATTGTTTCATTTTCTTTTCTTCTTTGTGTTCTTGTTGATTCCAAGGCTTTCGCTGGTAAAATTTGATGATATACAACAGTCCCTTTTTTTTTTAAATTCAGGAATTGGTAAAATCTTATAGGCCATTACTTCCTTCTTATTTTCATTTTGGTTCAAAAAGTTCATCATTTTTTACAATAAAAAATATTTATCATCACATATGACATTAAAAATACAACAATTTAAGTCTATAATCTTTGTGAAAAATTTACAATTAATATCACTATTTCAAATTAGCTTTTACAAAATAAAATTGAGTACATACTTTGAGTAAAATATTCGAATAAATTAGATACTATTTATCTATGATATCGAAAATTAGATTAATTTTCCCTCTGGAAAAATCACATATATCAAAGATAGTTCTTGGTTTTAACATATTAAAATGAAAGAAAATTATCCTGCCTTGGGTCGAATAAAAAACTGCAAACCTTAGAAGAATAACCTTTTTTGTTCTATTAATAACGACCGGTTATCACTCTAAAATTTGAAAAAATAAATATGGATAAAAAATTAAAGTAGCTTTTTTTATGGAAACTAATTGAAATTAAACAATTCAAAATTAAATATTCATAATAAATCATAAAATTCATTAAGAGTGATAATTTTCGCTAATTCCAGCCATTGTAAGGGAGATAATCGTTCTGCTCTATTTTCGTACTTTAAGGTGATGGAAACTCTTCCCTATTATCACGGAGAGACAAAATTTTAGTTCATACGAACAAGGAAAAAATGCCATCTATTTAAACAAACAAACAAACAAACAATTTTGGGGAGGATACAAGAACGCTAACCCCCAACCGTGACAAATCAAAGATTATTAAAAAATCAACGAATAAAAAGGCTGGAAAGTTTCCTAGATCAAAAAACAAACTTTGAAATGTTCCTGGTTACGACTCGTAAATAATAAATAAACGTACTCAATTAAAAAAAATCTCGAAGCGTTTCTATTCAAAATTTAAGTTTTAAACTGAGAATTCTTAATTTTACTTTTTTATTCTATAAATTTTTCAAATAATAATTTCTTTAAATTTTCTAAATTGATGATAATTTTTCAAAATAATTTTTTTCACACACACACACACACACACACACACACACACACACACACACATATATATATATATATATATATATATATATATATATATATATATAGTTAAAACTTTAGATATATATATAGTTATTTACTAAGCTTGGCTTATTTGTGAAACAAAGCCGAAAAAATCCTAAGCATAGCTTACATTTGGCATAAGACCACAAATGTGGGGCATTCAGTGATCCGCCAGCTAAAATGGTCTCGTGACCTGCCACACTATACTTTGGCATCTTTATGATTTTTCTGAACGTTTTCTTGCTCTTGAGGCAAGCAAACATACAACCGTTTTTATCTTAAAATTGCTAGAAGGCGGTGGTTGAGAGTCAATTGAGTGGAGATAGCAATACTTGAAATGTGTTTGTTTTGTTTTACAGCGTATCAACCCTTTTTGAGTCATTTAACGTCGAATTAAATTTCAAACAATTCAGTTTAGTATAAGTATGATTTTTTGTTTACAAACAGTTAAATTTCAAAACATTTCAGTTAAATGTCAAAACAGTTCTATTTCAAACAATTCAGTTTAGCATAAGTACGCAGTTTAGTTCTATTTAAAAACAGCACCATTTCAAACAGTTCAGTTTAGCATAAGTACGCAGTTTCAATTTCAAAAACAGTTCTATTTCAAACAGTTCAGTTTTAAAAAAGTACACTCGTTTAGTTCTATTTTACCCATCGATAGGGCATCTAACAAATGCTACCACTTCGGACCAGAGAGGTGCTGGGAGCAATGGCAATGAAGGGTGGCATTACTGGAACCTCACCTTCAGATTGTTTAGTGTCATATCCTGGACATTCATTGCGGGGCGGATATCTTACTCTTCTTCTTTAGAGAAACAGTCGGTGTATTCTACTGCCCTAGACGACTGGGCAATATTTGAAATTATTTCACTGTGTGCAAACAAAGGATTAATATTAATTATACTCATTAGTATTAGATAGCAATACTTGAAAGCATTTTATAAACAATTATTTGTGGTTGATAGAATGCTTGAAGTCATTAAACTGTGTGTAAACAAATGATTAATATTAAATAGAATTATTAGAGGGAAGTATCAACACTTGAAAACATTTAACTGCGAAAACAAAGGACATCTAACGTGTTTAAAAATAAAGTTACCTACAAACGATTCGCTTACAGATCTCTCTCTCTCTCTCTCTCTCACGCGCGCGCACACACACACACACACACACACATATATATATATATATATATATATATATATATTGAGCATTAAATATGCTACAAGGGTTGATATGTCATTAAACCAAATGACTAACCAATAACCAAACCATGATCAGCCATGAATGGTGGTTAAATTTCAGGGCCCTAAATCCCTCAATGGTCCTATTTACCCGACCCCTCCGCCTGGGCAGGATATGACACAAGGTCAATTTTTTCAGGGGAGTTTAGCAGGTTTGAATTCAGAGTTTTCCTTCTCCTAGACTAGTTGCCTCACCAAGGCTGAAGAACCCAGTCTGCCCTACTATTTACCCATAGCTGGAGGGAGAATAATTGGATTCATACCTTTCCCAAGGGTATTAGTGCTATGTGAAATGCAATCAGTCTCGTGCAGGATTTGAAATCCCTCAGTGGTGACTTTCGTCCTCATTGCTAAAAAAATCGATCAACTTTCTTGATCTTGTCGAAGACCTGAGAAAGCTGTGGAACATGAGACTATATGGCCTGTTGGTTGGGTTTTGGAGTGTTACAACATACAATGAGAAAAAACTTCATTTAGCGCAAGACAAACAAGGAACATCTAATATTTAAACAATTTTTATAAAACAAAAAACGTCAACTTGGATTTGAATGTTCAGAAGTTCCCCATTGGAAGTCGTAAATTTTCGAAGTGGTGGAAAGTCAGATATCAAGAAAAAAAGGGGAAAGAGGAAAGGAGGAGAATGTTTTTAAAGAGTACTTATTCTTTTTTTCTTTTCTTTTCTTTTCTTCTCTTTCTTTTATGGTCAGGCAGTGGAATTAGCAGAGAGGTAGTTTCGGCTCTTAACTCGAGGGCGGACGTTACTTCTCTACCGGTTATCTACGTTATTTACGTGCTTCCTTGGGTCTCTCTTGTCCTCACTGACTCGATTCACAGAAAACCTGAGTATTTATCTCTCTTCACCGGATCCAAATTCGTCACTCCAAAATCCTTCTAATTTTGGCGCGACCGCTTTCCATTGGCTACTTTACTTTTTATTATTTTTCTTTTTTTCTGATTTTTAACCGGATGGATGCGTGGAGCCTTATGCGTGGCAGCTGACGAGTCAACATCCGGTTGGGAGTTTTATTGTTAATTCCTAAATCCCCACGACTATACCAACCACAACACTGTTAAAATCAGCTAGAATACTAAGAAGAGGCCCGAAATAGACACGCTGTCACTCTGATTTAATTGAAAAACATCAGTTAAAACTGGCGTGGAAAACTCGCATAGAGTAAAACTGAATCTCTTTTAATAGCAGCACAAAACAACGCCAAAAGACAAATGATCTTAATGCAAAAACAGATAAGACGCAACAAAATAGTCAATGTAGATTATGAGGTGATAGAAATGAAATGATCAATCATACAATGAGCGAATGCAGTAAATTAATGCAAAAAGAGTATAAGACTAGTGCTGCATTCTTGTTAGTGAACGCTTGTAATATTAAGTAAAGGACAAACCACGATATGAGAGGAAATAGAAATATATTCTCAGGAAAAAATATATACAATAGAGAGACTATTAGTTGACAAATGAATACAGAATAAAGATATAGTCCAACGATAGTTTTGGCTTCCGTTATTACGGTAGCAAGTAAGGTGATCTAGTGCGATCTCCAGTCTCCAACGCTTTAATACTATTCCTATAAGAAGCTGCGGTATTTGTTCCACGCCCCACCGAACGTGAAAGTGTGGCACAAGGCCTTTTTTTGGTGGGTCCGGGCGCAGGGCCGTAGCCCACACGCGCCCGGCATTTCCCCAAAATGCCTACGACCCCGTCGGCATTCCCCTTATTAGGGGCGCCTCAGGCGTCGAGCGATCACCCCCCACGAAGGGGATAATAGCCTGTGGGGAAGGCCCCCTGAGGCCGAAGGAAATTATCCAGCTGCCGAGACACACCCGGCCAGATCTGCCCCGCAGCCAGCACGGCCGGCCGAAGTGCGACCCGACAACTGAATCAAAAGGCTGCTCCTATAGGAAGTCGCTCTTCACCTTCTTGTCTGCCCTGCTATATATGGCAGATGGACTAGTTCATTGTTTGGAAGAAGGTGGGTGATACCCTACAACTAGGAACGACTGGGTGGGCAAGGTAATCCACTGGGAATTATGCAAGAAATTAAAATTTGACCATAGGAACAAATGGTATATGTGCAACCCCGAATCTGTCCTGAAGAATGAGACGCATAAACTTCTCTGTAATTTAAAGATACTAAACGGATCACCCAATTTCGTCCAGACGACCAGACCTAGTGATAGTCGACCCCCACCCAGCTGAATAGTGGTCTTTGTTGACTTGGCAGACCACAGAATAAAATCAAAAGCGAATGTAGCAAACTAGCGCAAAAGGAGTATAGAGTAGATACGACTGGGTAAGATGATCCGCTAGAAATTGTGCAAGTAGTTGAAATTTTACCATACAACCAAGTGGTAAATGCACAAACCAGAATCTGTTGTGGAGACGCATAAAATTCTCTGGGATTTGGAGATATAAACTGATCACTTAATCCCAGCCACAATACCAGACTTGGAGATATTACCCCCCCCCCCAAAAAAAAACAAAAAAAAAACAAACCAAAACAAAACAAAAACGAAGGAACCTTGCTGCGCAGTGCACCTTCTCGGCGGATAACAGAGTAAAAAATCAAAGTAAGAGAAAGTGAGACAAGTACTTAGATCTTGCCAGAGAACTAAGAAAGCTTTGAAACATTTGTCATTGGTGCACTTGGAACGGTCTGCCAAAGGCTTGGGAAGTGGACTGAAAGAGTTGGAAATCGGGGGACGAATCGAGACCAATCAAACTACAACATTGTTGAAATTGGCCAGAATACTGAGGAGAGTTCTAGAGAGCTGAGAAGACTTGCGTCACTCAGACTCCAGTGAAATGCCACTAGCTAATGCTGGTGTAAAAAAAAAAAAATTGCAAACAACAAAAACAACAACAATAATAATAATAATAATGATGATTCCGCGAGAAGCCTTGACATGGCTAAAAAAGCGAAACCTTCAGAGAGAAACTGAATCTCTTTTAATAGTAGCACAGAATATCGATATAAGGATCAACTATGTCAAAGCGAAAATAGATTAGACGCAACTGTATTGATAATGTGATGATAGAGAAAAAACAATTAATCTCATAATAAGCAAATGCAGCAAATTAGCGCAAAAAGAGTATAAGGCTAGACACGACTGGGTGAGAAAGGTATTATACCGGGAATTGTGCAAGAAATTGAAATTTGACCATACAACCAAATTATATATGCACAAACCAAAATCCACCCTGGAGAATGAGATGCATTAAATTCTTTGGGATTTTGAGACACAAATAGTTTACTTAATCCCAGCTAGAACACCAGACCTAATGATAATTAATAAATAAACAAAGAATAAAGAAAAAAAAAAGAGAACCTGCCCAATAGTAAACATTGCCGTATTGGCGAGCCTCAGGGTGAAAATCAAAGAAAACGGAGAAACAAGTATATAGCGATGGGGATATTATTATTATTAGGTTTTATGTCTAAGTTGGTTTTACGTTGGTAATGTTGGTATTACGTTGGTTGCGTTGGTATCACGTTGGTTGCGTTGGTATTACATTGGTTGTGTTGGTATTACGTTGGTTGTTATCCCCTCGCTAAATGTTGAAGGAAAATAAAGGCAGTGAAGAAGAACGAAGACGTCGTTAGGTTTTATATGAAGGTTTTAATGGCAGCATGAAGTAAGGGGTTTACGCTGGGATGCTGCGAGTCTCGTAGGAAGGAAAGAAGGTAGGAAGTTGTTATCGTGTATCATCTAATTTATTTTCAATTAGGGGAACGCAAATTACCCCTTTATTACCATCGCTCCCATGTCCACTCTGGCCCAAGGTGGTAGTACCTGATATCTATGGGTCAAATAGAAATGTTTGATATTTAAATTGTGTACTTATTTACCGGGCATTGGCATCATGGTTAGAGTGTTCGCCAATGGCCCAGGAGACTGGGGTTCAATCCCAGGTCGAGTCATACGAAAGACTCAAAAAGTGGTACTTGATGCTTCCTTGCTTAACATTTAGCATTATAAGGTACGGATCAAGGGTAAAGTGGAGCAATCCAGGGAAAGGAGTAACGCCCTTCCCTGCACCTTGGTGTCGTAGCTATCGAAATGGGAGCCTTCGGGTCACCCTGGAGTACGAACGCCAATTTTACTTACTTATGCTAAACTGAATTGTTTGCGATAGAACTATTTAATCATTTAACTGTATGTAAACAAATGACTGATATTTGATTGAATTGTTAGTGATCATCATCATCATCATCACCATATCGCGCTGGTAGCAGAAATATTTGGAGCAATTTAACTTTGTTACATGCTGAACAGAATTGATTGAAATAGAACTGTTTTTCCGTTTAACTGTGTGTAAAAAATTACTGATGTTTGATTGAAATGTTAGTGATACATAGAAATATTTGGAGCAATTTAAGTTTGTTACATGCTAAACTGAATTGATTGAAATAGAACTGTTTTCACGTATAACTGTGTGTAAACAAATGACTGATGTTTGATTGAATTGTTAGAGATACGTAGAAATATTTGGAGCAATTTAACTTTGTTACATGCTAAACTGAATTGATTGAAATAGAACTGTTTTCACGTATAACTGTGTGTAAACAAATGACTGATGTTTGATTGAATTGTTAGAGATACGTAGAAATATTTGGAGCAATTTAACTTTGTTACATGCTAAACTGAATTGATTGAAATAGAACTGTTTTTGCGTTTAACTGTGTTTAAACAAATGACTGATGTTTGATTGAATTGTTAGAGATACGTAGAAGTATTTGGAGCAATTTAACTTTTTTTACATGCTAAACTGAATTGATTGAAATAGAACTGTTTTTTCGTTTAACTGTGTTTAAACAAATGACTGATGTTTGATTGAATTGTTAGAGATACGTAGCAATCGTGAAAACATTAAACAAATGATAAATAGTGAATAGAATTATTCGTATTAGATAGAAATAACTGAAACAATTTAATTGAGTGAAAAAAAAATGAGCTCAGGCACGTTTAAAAATGTTATGTACAAAATATATTTAGAAATCATATACTTAATATGCCTTTATAAAAAGTTTTGGCATTAGATAATCTACAATGGTTGATATGCCAAAAAAAAAAACCCAAAAAACAAATCAAACCAAACCAAACCAAACTTAAGTAATAGCCTTGGGAAAGGTATGAATCCAATAATTTTTTATCCCAGGTATGGGTAAATTGTCGGTCAGATTGGGCTTTTCAGCCTTGGTTGAAGGAAAAATGTTTAACTCCGCTTAAAAATTGATCTTGTGTCACATCCCGCGAGAGTGGAAGGTTTTGGTAAATGCATTCATACGTGGTGGATTCAATAAGTTTCTAGACTTTTTTTGTACACGCATTTAAACTTGTCGTAGACTTGAAAATTCACTATGTTATTGCTATACATCTTATGAGATGACTGAACAATTTCTTTTATTTCAGGTTCAAGGCAACAGCTACAGCAGCAATTGGAATACACCCTACTAAAGCCTGATTGTCACAGCTAGTGAATTTCAAAAATGCAATCTGGGCGTGAGGACACTTCAGAAGAATGATATGCAATAAAATTCTGTTTTAAACTTGGAAAAAAATGCCACATAAACGTATGAAATGCTTCAGACTGCTTTTGGACCATCTTGCATGAATCGAGCATCAGTTTTTGAGTAGCATCAGAGATTCAAGGGAGTCTGTGAGGGATAAAGGGAGGAGTAAGGAAGTCAATAGACCAGAGTTGATTGGCCAAAGGGTTAGGGTTAGGGTTACTGTGTTGAGGTTTTAAGGGAGTTCAGGAAGAGATTCATAGGGAAGAGGCCAGCACTCTTCAAATCGGGCCAGTGGCATTTCCACCAGGACAATGCACCAGCCCACAACCCCATCCTTGTCACAGACTATTTGATCAAGATGGGCATCAAGACAGTTCCTCAGCCTCCCTAGAGTCTTGACCTTGCTTCCTGTGACTTTTGCTTATTCCCTAAGCTCAGAGCCTGTCGTTATGAGACAATTGATGAGATGAAAGAGGCTGTGACGAATGTCATTGACACGCTCACACAAGAGGACTTCCATGGGGCCTTGCCGAAGTTGTTGGAACGGTACAACAAGTGCGTTGCAGCCGGAGGAGATTACTTCGAGGGGGACTAGAGTTTCATGTGTGTACTATCAACAAAAGTGCACATACGAAAAAAGTCTGTAAACTTATTTAATGATCCTCGTACATACATGCATACATAAGTGTATGGCCATACACGCTCATATAGATATGCTCACACCCATATACATATACGCGAGGACTATACGCATACATAATCATATAGATACACACAACAACACGTATATACATTATTACACCTGAACATGCGTAATTAGAGCAGGAGAACTTATAGTGTCCCACATAAAGTAGGTCTCGGGGTATATTGAATAAAAACAATGGTAAGACTATCTACTTCACTCGGAGGTTTATGTTATACACTTTAGTTCTGTCGAAGAGGCAGATCCTCGACATTACAAAGATTAATTAACTTAAAAGCTGGTCATAACTGAAAATGACAATAACAGCGATATGATGATTGACAATAAGACGATGTTATTTATCTATCTATCCTTGTCAGTTCAAGCATCTTTTGCATCTATCAGATGATTAGCAAAAAGTGGTTCCTGTACTCGAGCCAGATAAGTGATAAAAGCAAAGGAATTTAGCTGGTCACGAAAGTGCCAAATAAAAAAAAAAAAAAAAAAAAAAGAAAAAGAAAAAGAAAAAAAAAAGACGTAAGAAAAACTGGTTACTTGCCACTTGACTGGGAAAGAATCTGGAGTGACAAAGCTGCCAACTTACCTAAGGCACTCAGGTTTCTATGCCAGAAAAAACCCTAATGTTAGCAATACGAAAAGTGAATTAGAAATACGTGTCTTGTGCAGTTAATTATAACTCGTTGGTATCATAAAGTTACGAGTATTAATCTGGTTCTACCGAATATAAAATATAAAATATAGAATATTATTGATTGATTTTAACGGCATGTCAATCACGCTTGGGTTATTTCATGCTTTGAGGTTATGGAATTGCGTTCATTGTATGTTCATAATTAAAATGATCTGACATAGGAAAATAAGCCATTTTCAGCACTGTTTGCTATTGAATGATAATTTTGTGGGATCATGGACTGCGCTGAAGGTCATTTTTGTAAACTCCAATCTCTCGATAAAATAGAAATGTCCATGAAATGCTCATCAAAATCCTTGATTTCTTCCCAAAAAGTATCATCATCTATTTTTATTTGATTTCTTTGTTTAATGGCTAATCAACCTTCGTGGGTTATTTAATGCCGAAACCATCCTTGCTGAAGAATAGTAGTCTCAGTAGAGGGCGACCCGAAGTCTCACTTTTCAATAACTACTACACCCAGGTGTAGGTAGGGGAGACTCTACTCCTTTCTCTGTATTGCTCTACCTTACCCTTGATACGTAGCTGATAATTCTGATTGTTAAGCAATGAGGTATCAAGTACCACTTTTTTAAGTCTTTGGTATGACTCGACTTGGGGTTGAACCCAGGGCAAGGTTTCTTTCTTTAATGGCATATCGACCTTTGTGGGTTATTTAATGCCAAACCCATTTTGAAAAACGCTAGTGGTGCCGTGAAATAAATTACCATGATCGGAAAATCCGGCGCATACCGACGTACGGAAACACTGGACAGCTGTTTCGATCTTATTAGGTCTAATCAGTTGTAGTATACAGTGATCCCCACCACTGAAGATCGAACCAGCGACCACTGATTGCAGAGCCAAAACTCTACAACTGAGCCAACCGTTTATATCGCACGCAAGTGACGCCAAATTAACAGGTTACCATAATTCAATTCACAATATAATTCCTCTACTTAAAAAAAGAAAAATATACACAAGTGGTACTATTTAACCCATAGGTGTGGTGGATAAGGGGGGCTCATACCTTTCCCTCGGGTATTAGTCCGAAAGTGAACGTAAGAGCGCGACTAGAAATTGAACTCATTCACTACAATGATGCAATCCAGAACGTAAGCCACATGGACCCCCCTCCAACTTTTGGTGTTTTAATTCAACAGGTTCATTGAGTTTGTGGAAAATAACAACTATCATTTGGTTCTTTATGTTAGTATTTAGATTAACGTACTAACACATTTCTGTACGTATTTCTGGTGTTTGATGTTCATCGTATATTAATATCGACATTTTTTATATAATTTTTTGTTAAGAGTTTTTTTTTTTGTACATAGTCCTATTGAATACGATTAATTACTTAACAAATCTATTTGATCCTTAGATGGGACTCTAACAGGTACTACCACTCCAGGTCACCGTGGACCAAGGAGTAATGGCCACGAAGAGGTTCCAAACACTCTCCAGATCTCCTGAACCAGAGCCTCACCATCAGATGCAGTATAGTGTCATACCCAAGAGACCTCTTTTTTGGGGAGGTCTTACCTCTCTGTAAGGGATACAGTCAGAATATTCTAAGCCTCACCGACAGGGCCACATAATAGTTCAGTTATCGTCTACTCTTTTCTTGAGTTATAAATAGAAAGGATTAAAAACGTTAATTCATCATCATCATCATCATCATCAAGTCGGGCAGACAGCACTGATTACCTTGACTCTCACTCGCCATCAGTCCCTATCGGCCATCGCTCTAGACTGCATCCACTGAAGAATGTAAGTCCTTGTTGGTCAGCCAACATTGGTGTGTCCGTGTGTAGGAGTTCACTGGAGAACGAGTTCATTGCTGCTTCTCAAGCATTTCCTGTTCGTCTTACTTGGATAGTTGATGAGATGAGAGGTAAGTGGCCGTGCAGTTGCTGTGTTATAGAGTGCTGCTTCCTGGATTTATTGAAAACAGCTTGCAAGCGATTTTTAAATCAGTTTGACAAAAAATAAAACCAGTTTTGGGAAAAAGTTAAAATAAAATCAATTTGGGAAATGATGATTTAACCTTTGACTAAATATTCCTTCTAAAATTGATTTAATCTTTTAAAATTTTGAATTTGAATTATGGGCGAAAATGATACTTCGTACCGATTTTTATAGAAACTGCAATTGATACAGGAAGAATGAAACAAGTTTTCAGTTACAAATTATTTTTCACACATTAACAACCAACAAGAGCTTGCATGCAGAATTCATATGAGAGTCACTCTAAAAAAAATAATTCCTATCTTATGTTGTCCCACAATGTCGGAAGCAGATATTAGTGGTATTGTTATATTTTGACCTTCGACCCGGCCCAAAAATGCTATTCCAAGGTGATGCACCAGAAGGAAGTGTCACATTCCAATGGCCAGTAATCGAAAGAGATCGCGTGGGCGGATTAAGGCTTATAAAATGGGACAAGGTGAAGGTCCCACAGTGCCACTACAGTGATGCACCGGAAGAGAGTGACCTGTGAACTGCATGACAGTTATTTCCGCTTGATGACGATTAAACATTCGATTACAAAGATCCAGTGGGCGATCGTGTGGGCGTTGAATTATTATTTAACTCAGTTGAGTTCGAGTCCAAGAAGAAGTTGCCAGTAGAATTCCAGACTGTTGGAGACGAGTTGTGGTAGGGAAGGCCACACCCGACTGAGGGGGCCCTCGGAAACCCCGATGGAGTGGACCCCAGCATCAGGAGAACAAGAAATACACAACGTGACGGTCATAACAGTGGGGGTCAAAATATGAACTTTATGTTTGGTCTCCAGCTCCCTCTCACATGCAACCCTTGAACAACCCTTTCGAACCCTTGCAATAAAGTGAGAGGTAAATATATTTGTAAAGAAGTCTCCCTGTGTCTTCCTTCCTGCGTCTTTCTGAGTGCGTCTTATTCTTGTGTCGTTGTGATGATGAAGATGAGTATACAACAGTATGACAGTAGAAGTTCGACCTTCTCAACAATATTCCATATTTTTGTTTCTTTGTTACAAATAGCAGTTTAGTAACAAAATAGTGCCTTACGTAAAAGCAAATGAATTTCTCTATACGGGAAAAAAAATTGACCCATAGAACCAAATGGAAACCAAACAATGAAGGAGAGAACAGTTAAGTTGATGGTAATGCGTTTCAGCAGTGGCGAGAACAATGCAAATGACAAGCTATATTCAATACAACTGTCAATCCATGAAGTGCTCTTGAATCAAATCATCCACGCGAATCGAGCCGATAAAAGACGAACAACACAGATAACATTTTCCTCCTAACACGGTGGTTTCCTCGTGGCGTAATGGTTAAAGCGATGGACTGCAGAATTGTGGTAAGTGAGTTCGAACTCCAGTTGTGCTATTACATTCACTTGGGAAAGGTATGAAGCCCCTTAACATCCCAGCTATGGGTTAAATAGTATCACTATTGTTCTTCGAGAAGAATGGCTTTGGCATTAAATAACCTACAAAGGTTGATATGCCATTAAACGAAGAGACCCAAACCATAATAACATCACTGCTGTGAAGAAGTTGGTCGCCTTCGCAGGTGCAGGTTTGTGTAAATATGAATAGAAATATCTTTTATAAAGAGGACTATTTTCGTATAAAATATGAAGAGAAACATTTCTATATAAAATATGAATTAAAACTGTTTTTTTTTTATATAAAGTATAAAGAAATTTTTTTATATATAAAATCTGAATGGAAATTTTTTAATACATAGAATATAAACAGAAACCTATTTACAGAAATATTAAGAGAAAGATTTTTATGCGAAATAGAAAGGGAAACTTTTTTATATATAAAATCTGAATGGAAATTTTTTAATACATAGAATATAAACAGAAACCTATTTACAGAAATATTAAGAGAAAGATTTTTATGCGAAATAGAAAGGGAAACTTTTTTATATATAAAATCTGAATGGAAATTTTTTAATACATAGAATATAAACAGAAACCTATTTACAGAAATATTAAGAGAAAGATTTTTATGCGAAATAGAAAGGGAAACTTTTTTATATATAAAATCTGAATGGAAATTTTTTAATACATAGAATATAAACAGAAACCTATTTACAGAAATATTAAGAGAAAGATTTTTATGCGAAATAGAAAGGGAAACTTTTTTATATATAAAATCTGAATGGAAATTTTTTAATACATAGAATATAAGCAGAAACCTATTTACAGAAATATTAAGAGAAAGATTTTTATGCGAAATAGAAAGGGAAACTTTTTTATATATAAAATATAAAGAGAAATATTTTTATATGAAATGTAAACAGAAACATTTTTTTTTATAAAATTGGAATAGAAACATTTCTATATAAAATATAAAAAGAAACATTTCTATATGAAATATAAAGAGAAACCTTTTTTTATGCAAAACGAAGAGAAATATTTTTATTCAAAATATGTATAGAAAGATTTCTATGTAGAATTTAAAGAAAAACATTTTTTTTTTGGTATAAAATAGAAAGGTAACATATTTTGATGAAATATGAATAGAAACATTTTTATATAAAATATAACGTACAAATCTTTATGTTAAGTTTAACGAGAAGTATTTTTTTTATATAATAAGTATAGGAACATTTTTATATTGAATATAAAGAACACTCTTTATACCAGAAGTATAAAAAGAAACGACTTTATATGAAATATAAACATTTCTCGTATAAAATACAAAGAGAAACATTTTTTCATAAAATATGGATAGAAACATTTGCAAATAAAGTATAAAGTATAAAGAGAAATATTTTTTGATAAAATTAAAAAAAAAAAACTTTCAAAATATAGAATATTAAAGGAAACATTTTCCCATGAAATATAAGGAAAAATATTTTCCCATGAAATATAAGGAAAAACATTTTCCCATGAAATATAAGGAAAAACATTTTTCTATAAAATATAGAGTAACATTTTTTATGAATCATCATCATCATCATCATCATCATGTTGTACTGACTCTTTCTAGCCATTCGTCTCTATCACTTCCGGTAGGTCTTCTAGACTACATCCTGTGTCCGTACAGAGCTGTTGCAGATTAAGTTCTAGCTGGTTGTCTAACACTTGCCCGTCTGTCTGAAGGGGTCCATTGTAAAACATCGCTTATGTGTTCATCCTTACTTCTCCTATAGTGTTCCGCGTATCTTCGTTTGATTTGAATGGTTTTAGAGATTGAAGTTAGGTGGCCGTACACCCGCTGTTTTTTTTTATTTTGCTTCCAGGGTTTGTTCAATACAGCTCGGAGCACTTTTGTGCAATTCACGTCTAGCTTTTTCTCCATACGCTCAGTCAGCGTCCATGTAGTGTATCCATATTGTATAATTAGTAACATTTTTCATGAAATATAAAGAGAAACATTTTTAGAATCCGTAGAGTTTCATGATGATATTAATGCTTCTGTTGAAGGAGGGGGAAAGGATTTTCTTGTAAGTATTTCTTAGCAATCCCCGTTATATCGAGAATTTGGATCATTAAAAATGATGTTCATTGTGATCGTAAATTTCCATAAATTTATCATCTCGTTGCAAATTAGACAGGAAATTGCTTTATTATCTAAGTTAAATTATTTTAAGTGCACTGCTCTTATAAAAAAAATCAAGAGGCATTTTTGCTGGATTGCAGTTACACACATGACGGAAAATAAAATTCTATTAAAATCATATTGATTTCGACATGGGTAAAGTATTTGCATAGTGTTTGTGTACAATTGATACACCCCTTATTTTGGTACCTGTGCACGTATTGATGTATATGTACGATCATTTATTCAGCTATATTTGTTATGAATTTAATCTTGAATAAATTAAACTGTATATTTTGGGTTTTGTGGTTTTATTTTCCACCAATGCTTATATAAACATAATGAGATTTTCAGAAATAAATTGAATGGATAAAAGAGTTGACAGGTGTTATGTAATGCCAACTCTCCCCCGGAAGTGTGAAAGTATTCGATAGACAAGTGCGCGGTCGGAGGTTGTTTTTGATTGAAACAAGCGATTAGAAGATTTGCGTATTGAGTTTTAGCAGTTGGGTTTATAGAGTACTATAAAGGTTCTAGAAGCCCATTCTTCGGGGCTTCGATACTTTCCTTTACAAGATGCAAAAACTTTCCTCCTCCCTGGGAAAGACGGTTTGGATACCCGTGGAAATGGCCGACCTGAATTACTAACAGATTGATAAACGAGGGACCCTAATTGTTAAAACGTGTTAGTTATTTTTTTCGCCGAGATCATTTAAAAATCTTTTTATCTCCTCACTCTTTAAGAAACCAACAACGTGACACGTGACTGTCTGGAGAAATTGTTATATAATCAGGGCTTCGATCGATTGTTTTAATAGTAAGCTGTTTTCTTGCGATATTTACAGGTCGACCACAAGACAGTGGAAAAAGAGGGATATATAAGAAAGAGATTCGAGGCATTCACACACACACACACACACACACAGAGAGAGAGAGAGAGAGAGAGAGAGAGAGAGAGAGAGAGAGAGAGAGAGAGAGAGAGAGGCTATAAGGGAGAAGCAAATGGGAAGCTGAACGGAGGGTCCCCAAGTTTGGGTCGCGATAGCAACGGACGCCCGGGTTAAAAATAGAAATTTATCAGCAGTAAATCGGTGACGAATTCTGATTAGCTGAATGAAGTTCACGTGGAAGAGCCATGGAAGTGGACGCGGGATAGAAAACAGGAAAAAAGTCAGTTTGGGACAAGACGCAACGTGGTGAAGAATAGCCAAAAATTTCGGCACCCATTTTTGAGTGATCTCTGCGAACGAGTCCCACACCCACCAGAAAGCTGTGAAGACGGAAGTAACGACAAAACGCGTACGAAAACTACAACAAAAAGTGAGAAAGATAATATCAAACGCTGTGTCTGCTCTCTCTCTCTTTCTTTCTTTCTCTCTCTCTCTCTCTCTCTCTCTCTCTCTCCTCACGACGTTTTATTTCACTCTGTCTTGCTAAAGCGGTGGAGTAATTTTTTTACTCTGCTTCTCTCTTTTCGACGACTACTAAGAGGTGTTGTAGCGAATAAAATTTTGTATTTGCAAACCAAGACGGTGTTTTGTGTATTTGTCACTTTTTCTCATGGTGAGGTTTCTACGAGGATCCGACTGACAGATAAGGCGAGGTGCTACACTCATAGAACAGTTAGAACTGAGGCTGTACAAATGTCTACGTAGTACCATTGCGGTATAAGGGTCTGCTGAGAACCTTGGTGGCGCAATTGTCTATCTGCTATCGTAGCATCACAAACGTAGATTTGAGAACGGTAGCGTTACTAAATTGGTCGTTTGGGAATTGTTTAAACGAGAGAATCTGTTGCGGAAAATGAAACGCTCGAAATTCTCTGGGATTTGGGAATAAAAACGGATCAGCTAATTCAGACCTGAAGGCCATATTTAGTTTGAGTTTTAAAAAAGGTCAATTAGAGGAGTTCACCGTTCTTGTTGATCAGTGAACGAAAGTAAAGGAAAACGAGAGAATAGATGAATACTTTGACTTTGCCTGAGAACTGGGCCTCTCCCACTAAAAAAAAAAACAACAACAAAAAACAAAAAACAAAACAAAACAAAACAAAAAAAACCAAAAAAAAAAAATTCCGTAAAAAGTAAAACAGGCTATTGAATATGTAGATGACGGTGATACTAAACATATTGGAACAACACAAAGAATTTTAAAAAATGACTGGGAGAGCTGGAGATCTGTGGAAAGACCGAAATCATCTAAACTACATCGCTCCTGAGATCAGCTAAAAGACTGAGAACAGTCGTAAAGAACCGAGGAAACTTTTTTCACTAGGACTCTAGAGAAGGCTACAAGTTAGTACTGGTGTGGAAAATTGCAAAGTGTCTGGTGATAATAATCTTATCATGATAAACTATAATGATAATCTATAATACTCTGTAATATAATACTTTATAATAATAATAATTTTATCATAATATATTATGATAATAATCTATAATACTCTATAATATAATACTCAATAAAAGTAATAATCTTTTCATAATATACGATAACAATAATCTATAATATTCTATAATACTTTATAGTAATAATATTCTTATTATAATACTAGCCAACAAAATAAAACATTTTTTTCTAATCTAAAAGTATTTAAGTAACAAACTGCAATATAAGAAATGACAGTAAAATTGCCGAGTTTGTAATATAAGGGGATAATGTTTTAGGTGGTTTTAATGGATACTTTTAAATACTAATTTCTGCTGTTTCCTAGTTCAGGTACTGATTCCAAAAGATAATACAGGCAATGAAGTCTTTGAAACGAATTTTATATAAAAGAAATAAGACAGAAAAGATGGAAAGGATAAAGCGATGCAAAGTTTGGTGTAATTTGCGGGACTGATCAGAGAGAGAGAGAGAGAGAGTATGTGCATACGGAAAAAAAGGTTCTTTGAATCTTAATAGTTTAGCATATGCACGCAATTTAAATGTAAGTACACAGTTTATTTGTCAAAAACACTTCTATTTCAAGCTATTCAGTTTAGTCAAACAGTTCTAATTCAAGCAATTCAGTTTAGCATAAGTATGTAGTTAGTTCTATTTAACCCATAGATAGGGCCCTATCAGGTGCTACCATTCTGGACCAGAGTGGACTTGGGAGCGATAGCAATCAAGGAGTGCTCCGCATTCCCCAAAGCTCCTGCATCCCTGAAGCCTCACCATCAGGTCGTTTAGTGTCATATACAGGACACTCATTGGAGGAGTCTTACCCCTCTGGAGAGGTGCAGTCGGTGTATTCTACAGCTCCAACCGACTGGGTAATACACAGAGTCAATGTCAAAAGAGTTTTATTTCAGATAATTCAGTTTAGCATAAGTACACAGCTTAGATGTCAAAACAGTTCTATTTAGAGCAATTCAGTTTAGCATAAGTACGCAGTTTAAACGCAAAAAACAGTAAAGTGAAGAAAGCACGGTTGAGTTCAATTCAACCCATAGATAGCACCCTTATCAGGTGCTACCACTCCGGGCCAGAGTGGACCAGGGAGCGAGAACAATGAAGGGATACTCCGTATTCCCCAAAGCTCCTGTATTACTGGAACCTCACAATCAGATTGTTTTGTGCCATATCCAGGAAACTCGTTGGTGGGGGGGGGCTTACCCCATCGCAGAGAAGCAGTCGGCGTATTCTACAGCCCCAGCCGATTCGGCAAAAACGAAAAGAGAGACAAATACTTTGACCTTGCCAAAAGACTAAAAAAATCTATTAAACATGAAGGTGACAGGGATACCAATTGTAATTGGTTCACTAGGAACGATTTCTAAAGGTTTTGTAAGGAAGCTAGAAAGAGCTGGAAATCAGAGGACGAGCCGAGACCATCCAAACTACTGCATTACTATGCTCGGCCAGAATACTGAGAAGAGTCCTGTAGACTTGAGGAGATTTGGGGTCATTCAGACTCTAGTGAAAGACCATCAGCTCAGGACGGTGTGAAAAACTCGTAAGGAGTAAATAATAAAGATAATTACTGAGAATAAGTTACAGTTTCTAAAGTCGTATTTTGTTCGTGTTTGCGCAAGATTTTGAGTGAACTGATAAAATTATTTAACGAGATAACATGAAGAGATTATTAAGAAAGAAACAAACAAACGTCGGGAATCCAATCTAAAGTTATTTAGGTCAATAATTCCGGTCTTCTTTAGTGTAAAAGGTAAGAAATTGAATTAAATTTTGTTAGTTATCTGTGATAACTATTTCCTAAAGAGAATGGGCGTATCGATTGGGTACCTTGTAGGTTGTCACGTGATTGTCCTAGAAACCTATTCTTGACCGCTTTTGCCTTTGAACGACTAGCTACGTATCTCTCTTACTTTACTTCATCAAGTAATTTTCCCCTCTTTTTCTAACTTTTCCACATACTGTTTATTTACAGAACAATATGGGCATAATTCAACCACAGAACACGTTTGTATTGTCTTTCTTCTAAATACCATTGTTATGTAGATTGTGAATATAAAAGGTTAAATATTCTTGCATGTACAAATGCGTTTATCTTTTCGTTCCTTCCGTTGAGTTCCGAGTCAGTATATCACGGATATAGTTGGTGGGCGACCGTGGTCAAGGACGACCTGAAGACTTCCTTTTCAATAGATATTACACTGAGATATAGGGTAGGATGCTACTCCTTTCCCTGGATTGCTCCACTTGTCCTTGATCCGTTTCTTATAATGCTGAGTGTTAAACAAGGTGGCATCAAGTACCATTTTTAAAAGTCTTTGGTATGACTCGATCTCCCAGACCATTGGCGAACACTCTAACCATGTGCATGTGTGTGTGCGTGTGTGTGTGTATTTGGTATGAACAAAAATGCGCTAAATCGATGCAAAAATCGAAAAAAAAAATAATTGAAAATGTGAATGTGTAGGAAGTGAATGTGAAAGTATTTTATTTACGGTCCCTGACTATTTTGATGTTGAGGTTTGATATAGAGTGTTTAGTTTAGAATAAAGGTTGAATAGGCATATTATAGACATAATATAGGCACATGGATAAAGTATTAAATCAAGGAAGCCAATGAAATATATGAGTGAAGATATGAAACAAATAAAAGTTGTTAAACGGCGCGGACAAAATGAACATTTAAAACAAGGCGAACGAACAAAACAAATTTATATACTATAATAATGAAACTTACATTGATACATAAAAAATATAACTAACTTTACTAACAAAATGATAGTGTGTGTATATGTGTGAGTGTGTGTGTGTGTGTGTGTGACTCAACTAAGTTATAAAAGAATTACATGTCCTTTTTTTATGATTAGAAGCGGGCAGTTTCTCAGAGACTGGAAAGCGTCTCATAGTCCTTGTATATGAATGTCTGCGAGGCCTATCCATGGTGTTGCTTTTCTCTCCTGTTGATTCACGCTGAAGAGAGTGTGTTGCTGCTGCGAAGAAATTTGGTAAAAGAGAACAAGGGTGTTTGAAGACGACGTATTTATAGAAAATACGCGTCTTGTAGGTGGCTCAAAGACGCAGGACTTGAATTTACGCGCCGACGTAGTTTTAAGCATGTCACGTGGTCCTCCTGGCCAATGGTTTCCAGAGACTGAATATTGAGCGTCCGCCATCTTTGTGGGAACAAGTGGCATACCGCCCAAAATAATTTATAGGAGTGTAAAAAGTCCTTTAAATGTCTTGTTTTGAAGTTTCTTTTCTTTTTTCTTTTTTTTTTTATAGAATATAAGTTAACAAATTCCTGCGTAAAATACAAAAATACATACATACGCATATATATATATATATATACACACACACATATATATATGAGTGTGTGTGTGTGTGTGTGTGTGTGTGTGTGTGTGTGTGTGTGTGTATTTGGTTTGAACAAAAATGCACACCTGTTAAAGAAATGCAAAAATCGAAAAAAAAAAAAAAATGATTAAAAATATGAATATACTGTTTCGAAGTTTCTTTGTTCTTTTTTTTTTTTTTTTTTTTTTTTTTTTTGTTTTTGGCTATTTTTCCATAGAATATGAAGTCAACAAATTCCTGTGTAAAATAAAGAAACATCAGATATCCCGCCTACTTAGTAAATTTGTTTTAAAGTCATTTTCAGCGGCAAAACGTAAACAAACGCACGAAAGTAGGCGTGGCTTACTAAAATATGGTGGCCTAAATGTGTAATAATCTGTTGCACAGATTACATTACTTTTGGTTCATAGATTTTCCAATTTCAACAGTAAATCTGTTATATTAGTTCGTAAATAAAAACAATAAGATTTATCAATTTCTTAAAATGCTTATTCTGAGGTAAGAATTAAATTTCGATTGAAATTTTAAAATGATTTAGGCAAGTATTTGTGGGGGGGTGTTGTATTTGGTTATTTCAGTGGATATGCATCCGTATATTACGGGTATTGCTCCCAATATTATTTCCTCCACAAATACAACATAAAACTTTACAATCGAGTGAAAGAAATGGAATAGAACACAACGAACATTAAACAACAAACAATTTAATATACATAAAACAGAATGTGAAAACAAACAAAATACATGATGTGTAAATGGCCTTTTGGAAAATAAAGTTTGGCAAGAAGAAAATAGATTTGTTTAAAGGTGTGTGTATGTTCATGTTAACGGAGTCCGTAAATAAGTCGTTCTTACTTACATTAAGTTCATGTCTTGTTTTATGATTGTGGCGACAGCGTGTCGCGTTGATGAAAGAAAGTTTGTCGGGTTTTTCTTCTGAACGTGATTCGTGGCCATCTGTAGCTAGGTCATGAACTTTAGCTGTGGAAGAAAAGGAATTTGCCGGTCAGAGTATCAGCTACTGCTTTACTGACTTCATGGCTTAGAAACTTAGTCTTAGTGAATGGCTCCCTAACTGTGTGTTATTCATACCGTAATAGTGGATCAAAGAATCGTCCTAAAATTTTGGCACGTAGACATTTATTGACCAATCAGATTTGTATTTTACTATTTTATTTTAGAGCCTAGATATTTTCTGTTAGTTGACTTCCGATCCTATTTTTCTAGAATGTTCTATTCTATGTTTTGAGCTGATTGGTTGAAAAATATAAAAATGTAACTTAAATGCTAATGCAGTTTTGATCCTAAATTTCTAGAATGTTCTTAAGTATGTTTTTATTGCTTATTTTAAGATTAGAAAAATGTGTATCCCATATATTAAAAATAAAATTCATGTAGAATTTTATGATTTTTTATGAGGTAGATATTCGAAAATCTATATTTATATTTGTCTGGTATGGAAAGTGATTTATAGAAATATTTTGAAATTCATATACTTATACACAGAAATAAAAAGTAAGAAAAATATTTTTACTGAAGAAATACACACTGTAGGGGGACATGTTATTTGGTAGATATGTTTAGTCCCCCAAAATTTAATGTTGTGGTTTAGTATATGTTTTGCTTAGTGGAATATTATGTTTGGAAAAAGGCACATGGAAAAAGGGAAAATGGGCACATGGAGACAAATGTAGTATATGAAGTAAAAGAGTAAAGATATGAAACGGCGCGGACAAAAGGAAGATTCAAAACGAGGCGACAAACAAAACAAATTTATATTCACAACAAAACATGCAATGATGCATTTAAAATATTAGTATGGTTTTATATTGCTCGTAAAATAGTCCTGTGTGTGTGTGTGTGTGTGTGATTAACACGACTAAAACTACAGAAAGGGTGAAATAATAAAAGTATCCTATTCGTGTTGACTATGTATTTCTAAATGTTCTTTTCTTTCTGTGGTTCAAAACAATTGCAGTTTTCGAGGCTGGAAAAGTCTCACAGACAAGGAATATTTGTAGCGATGAGGATAACATTATTATTATTATTATTATTGGGGTTTTTAGGTTTAAGTTTGTTTTGCGTTGGTTATGTTGGTATTATGTTGGTTGCGTTGGTATTTCGTTGGTAGCGTTGGTATTTCGTTGGTTGCGTTGATATTTCGTTGGTAGTTATCCCCTCGTTAAATGTTGATGGAAAATAAAGATGGTGGAGAAGGACGAAGACGTCGTTAGGTTTTAAATGAAGGTTTTAATAGCAACATGAAGTAAGGGATTTACGCTGGCATGCTGCGAGGTCTCGTAGTACGGAAAGAAGGTAATTTGTTTTTGACTAGGATCCCTTGGTCTAGAAGAATAGATTCAAGGGGGTCCGTAAACTAGATGGCTCTCCTCATAATGGTTGATGCTGCTACTGCTTTTCAGGAACAGACGAATAGACGTCCGTTCCCTTTGAGGGTTTCTGACCGAGAGAGAGAGATTCGCGGGCTTTCTTCAATTTTTGGTGCTGCTAGGAAATAGGGTTCGGGCTGAATCGGACAAGTCATCCTGATTGGGTGAAAATGTTCGGCGGCTCTAACGGTCAAATTAAATTACGCGCCAAACAAAAATTCAAGTTTCTTTCTGCTACATATTGAGGAAAAGAAGGTTTGCGTGGTTTATCCATTTTGTGGCTTTTGACGTCTGTTGGTTAATAAGAGAGTCTCACTGGAGAGTGTGTGTTAGCGCTGCTATAGAAATTGGGAAAAAGAGATAGAGTGTTTGATGACGAAGTATTTATAGAAAATACGTGTCTTAGAATCGTCTCCAAAAAAAACGCGGGACGAAATTCAAATGAGGACGTAGTTTTAAACACTGATCACGTGATTCTCTTGGATAATGGTTTCCCGAGAATGAATATTTACTTACATCCGCCATCTTTGTTGTGGTAACAAGTGGCATACCGCCCAATTTAAATTATTGGAGTGTAAGTCCTATAATACCAACAATTTTTTTTATAGTAGCCGGCAATTATCGTAGATTCAGGTCAAAATAATAATTGCTTCTCGTTTGGACATCCGTAACGTAAATAGTCATCGGTTGAAAAAAAAAAAAAAAAAAAAAAAAAGAAAAGAAAAAAGAAAAAAAAAAGAAGAAAAAAGAAAAAGAAAAACGCATGTGACAGAAAAGCAAACAAGAATTTGAAAAATAAATGTTCAACATATTTATGTGGAAACAACATTTCGAGAATTTACTCGGAAAGCCTCCGAAAGTGAACCAATCACCAAAATTATTTGTAATCGACTAGACATCAAACTAGGACAGTTTACGCAAGAAGAACTCGACTTAGTATTAGGAAAAATTAAAAATAGGAAAGCGGAAGGACTTGATGAAATACCCCCAGAAGTATGGAAGACCAGGGAATTGACGACATACTGCTCCAACTCTGTAATAACCAAAGCATAATAGACAATGAGACAAAGAGATGCATCATCCCTTTCCCTAAGAAAGATGACCTCTGAATAGCCAAGAACAATCGAAGTATAACTCTAACATTTATAGCGGCCAAGATCTACAATCCCCTACTACGCAACTGCACAGAACCCTAAATTTAGAAGATACTTAGGAAGAACCAAAATAGCTTTCGGAGAAATAGATCCAAGACATCACAAATTTTGACTAACCTTCGAATTCTAGAAGGTGTACGTGCAAAAAATCCTTGAGGCAACAATATTATTCGTCGACTTCTCCAAGACCTTTGACTCCATACACATAGGGAAGATGTAACAAATGCTTCTCGCCTACGGCCTACCTAAAGAAACCGTCGCAGCCGACACAGTCTACTTTGACATTGTAGCAGGTATGCTACAAGGAGACACATTAGCCCCATACCTATTTATCATCAGCCTAGACTACGTGCTTAGAACATCTATTGATTTAATGAAAGAAAACAGTTTCAAGTTGGTAAAAGAAAGAAGCAAAAGATACCTCGCACAAACAATTATGGACGTTGACTACGCCGATGACAGCCGAAACCCTGTTACATAGTCAGGAACGAGCAGCTGCTGACATAAGACTCCATGTCAACGCAGACACGACGGAATATATGTGGTTTAATCAAAGAGGCGACATCTCCACACTAAATAGTGGGCCTTTGAAACTAGTGGACAAGTTCACCTACATAGGGAGCAGTGTCTCATCAACCGAGATCGACATCAACACGCGATTAGCAAAGGCATGAACAGCAATCGATTGGCAATCGGTCATATGGAAGTCAGACCTGACCGATAAAATAAAACGTAGTTTTTTCCAAGCAGCGGTCGTGTCGATACTGCTATATGGATGCACTACATGCTATACTGCTATATGGATGCACTAACTAAACGTTTGGAGGAAAAGCTTGACGGCAATTACACAAGAATGCTACGAGCAATATTGAACAAGTCCTGGAGTCAACACACGACAAAACATCAGCTGTACGGCCACCTACCACCGATCACGAAAACTATCGAAGTTAGACGAACCAGACATTCGAGATACTGCTGGAGTAGTAAGGACGAACTCATGAGCGATATACTCTTGTGGACCCCTTCACATGGACGAGCAAAAACAGGAACACCAACTAGAACCTATATACAACAGCTCTGTGCCAATACAGGATGTAGCCTTGTAGACCTCCCAGGAGCAATAGACGATAGAGACGGGTGGCGAGATAGGGTCAGGGAGATCCGTGCTGGCAGCGTGACATGATGATAATGATGATGATGATATATTTTTGAAGATGTTAATATAAGAAGTATTTGTCTCTTTTTTTACGATTTTTGATTTAAAATTTTAAAGTTTCTAAAATTCCTTGAAAAAAAATTATGATTTTTTTCCTTTTCTCAGAAAAACAGAAGCTAACGGAAACGAATAGGCTAAAAAAATAAAATGAAAAATTGAAAAAGCCGAGAAAATAAAAACATATTTATGTTAACATTTTTTAATAGAAAAAAGTAAGCTATCAGTAAAAACAGACAAATGTAAAAAAAAAAAAAAAAAAAAAAAAAAAAGAAAGAAAAAAAGGAAAAACGGAATTACCTTTTTTTTTTTTTTAATTAAAAGATCTTTAAAATAAGTAAAAATCAAGAATATACATAATTAATAATCTTTTCAAATAAAAAAAATACCAAAACATGACCCTACCCTACAATAAACAAACAAAAATAAGACAAAACAAAACATCCTGCTATCAGAATTTTGAGTTGTACGCTGTTTTGTTCATACCTATATATATATATATATATATACCTTTGCAGCCAGAATTCTGTCCGAGGAATCCCTCATTGTCTATAACACCGCTGTTGTGAATGAAATGTAATTTCAAATGTTATTTTGTTATTTTTTAATATACCTTTTGAATTGCTTCAAAGTAAAGTAAAGTTGGCGATCTTAGTTGAGGGTGATCCGAAGGTTCCCTTTTCAATAGCTACAACACCGATGTGTAGGGGAGGGCGCAACTCCTTCCCTTGGATTGCTCCACTTTACTCTTGATACGTACCTTATAATGCTGAGTGTTAAGCAAGGAGGCATCAAGTACCATTTTTGAGTTTTTGGTATGACTCGACCTGAGATTGAACCCCAGTCTCCTGGACTATTTGCGAACACTCTAATCATTAGACCAATGGCCCGGGCTTCAAATCGCCTCAAAAATGTATCATATTTACAACATTCTAGATTTCCAGATATTTTTCGAAATTTTTTGAACCATCTGGTTATTTTAGTGGGATCAGCTGCACTCTCACCTTTTGCGTAGCAAGTATTTTTGGTTGCTTCTGCTGCGTTGTGGCCCAATTCGAATTCGTATACCCAATTTTCCGACGTAGACTACATTGTATATTCATCTGTGCGGCTTTCAAATCACACACGGAATGAAGTAATGGACAACGTGTCAGCGCACTAACTACCACAGGTACCTACCAACCACGGCCTGAACGGCTTCGATCGCGTAATGTACAGTTCGTATTCTATCACCTTCTAAATTATAGCAAAATCTTTGATTTACTGAAGTACATTGCAGCAGAAGTAAGGGAAATTTTTATCGGCTGACAATTCTGGATCCTCACCAATTTGTTTATAGATTCTGTAGACCCAGACCATTAGAAAACAATTCTCTGATTAAGATTGTACACATCTGTATGAAATAAAAGGTTGAGTAGAGAAGATTTTAGAAGTTAGTAACCCCTTTTTTTGCCCCGAGGCACAGATCAGACGGTCATCTGATAAAAGGTTTTAATAAATCAAAATTAGATTGAGTTGCCAACAAATGCACACATAAACTGCTAAGCAGATTATCGATTGTAAGTGTTATATCATAAAAGGTAAGATTGACCCACATATGGCTATAATCGGTCAATTGGCTGACTGATATATTAAGCTAGATAGTATGGCTGACGAAAAGCCTTAACGAAAAAAAAAAAAAAATACGAGGTCAATCTAGAAAATAAGGAGAGATATTTTTTAAAATCAATTTTCAGGTTAATTAAACTTATCGAAAAATCCACCGATCAATGTTGATCTTGAATACGTATGAAAATATTCAATTTATGCTTACTCCTCCGAATAAACGTTCAACTGCGTTTATCTTGTGTTTAATGTGTGACGAGTTGATTTGATGGAAATATCTAACAACTTAACACAGGCTTACGGAGATCTAGTTCTATCTTAGGCACAGGTTTCAAGGTGGTAAGGAGCATTTTTAGATTGTCGACAGAATGTGGAAGATGAACTTCGTTCTGGTCAACTGAATAGTCCAAGAACTGAGGGAAATGCGACAAGAGTGAGGACGCTCATTTGATTGGTGATGAATTAACAATTGTTCTGCAGATTTTTAATCATGGCTGCTAATCAGAAAAATAAAAAGATCAGTTTTACTTTATATTTTTTTTCATTTCTAGACACACTCTGTTTATGATTGTTTTGATTGAAAGAATATTATTTGGGCTCAACAGCTACCTTACGCCATTGGACTGAATCCTTATGACTATTGCCAATTTTCAACAAACAAAACCTAGCCACGTGATTTCTATTTGGGAACTGTTGATAACAAGAGAAAGCTCGTGACGAACTAACTAAAGGCCTAAAAACAGTGTCAGTTAAAAACTTCCAGCATTGTTTTCTTTGAGTTTGAACCATGTTTTCGTCGGGTTGTGGTTATATTAAAGGAGATAAAGTTGATGTGTAATTACTTTGAGAATATTCTTTTAACACAGTCTCATCACTTAAGAGACCGATATTGTTTACGGAAATTATTCCTGCATCTGTGCATAGGGGTAAGACTCTCCTCCTCAACGAGTGTCCTGGTTATGATACTAAACCATCTGATGGCGAGACTCCAGCCTTAGAGATATGGGGAATGTGGAGTACCTATTCATTGCTATTACTCCCAGTTCCACCCTGACCCGGCGTGGTAGCATCTGATGAGATCCTCTCTATGGATCAAACAGAACAAATTAAGTGTGCCAAATTAACTGTTTAATAGCAATACTTGAAACCATTTAACTGTATAAAAAAGAGCTCAGGCTTTTTTTTTTAAAGAATGTTATCTACAAAATGTGTTTTGAAATCATATATGTATTTAATACATATGTATAAAGAGGATTTGGTATTGAATAACCTACAATGGTTGATATGCCATAAAACTCAACCAAACCAATCTCGAACCATTACAACACATGAGGATCCTACGATCACTAATAAACCGCGTGGATTGGAAATAAAGACGATACTTCCGACAACTCCAACTCAAATCCACTCCTCTGGAGCCGGTTTTCGTAGAATGTAGGCTATGATAGTTAAAACAGTAGTCATTTACTAAGCTTCGTCCAAATCCCGAAATAATGGGACACCCAGTAAGAATCAAACTCACAAGTAACGATCTGGTAGCCTGGCTCGTTAATCATCACGCAATATCAATCACATAAAACTCACCAGTAACATAACTATCACTGAAAATCAGGCCGACTGAATTAGACTCTTTTTGGTGTTCGTTCTTTGTTTTTATTTTTATTTTTAATTTAAAAAAATTCATTTTGAAAATCTAGTTTTACTCCACTTGTTGATTTACACAAAGTCTTAAAAAAACCTTGCTAAATACAAAAAAATCAATTCTTGACTGTGAGTAAGTAAACCGGTCTGGTTTGGAAGTCAGGCAGAGTTAATATTACGCAACCTTCAACTTAATATCTCGAGTGTCCTTGATATTTATGCCAAAACGTAAGTCTTTGCTATTTGCAACGTTTTCTATAGTTATCACATAACACCAAGTTGTTAGCTTTGCACTTATAAGGCATGTGTTTGCGCATCAGCAGGAGTTTCTAAAAATAACTCCTTTTCTTCTATCAGAGATTTTCTTACGAAAGATTTAAGATATAATTATTTATATATCTTTAGTATTTGAATATCGATCAGGTTTAGACATTTTTTTTTGAAAATATAGGAATTACATAATTTGAAAAATATATCGTATAGCACAGAATATATAGCACAACAGAAAATAATAAAAAATTAATTTTTATTATAAGAAAATAAAAAAACAAAAAAACAACCCCAACTTGTTTTGCAAGGGAGGTAACTCTTAAACAATTATATAGTAGTACTTTACCTTGAAAGAATTATACAACACTATTGGTTAATAGCAGCAGCATTACGCTTATCAAGTGCTTGGAATTGTTGCAGTTTGCAGTTGCCAGTCGGGTAGCTGTTTGCATCAGAGACAAGTTCAAGGTAATTCAGCTGGTAAGTAATGTTACTTATTAAATCATTTTTTGTATATGTTTTCCAATCAAGGTTGCTTTTTTTGTATTTTAACAATTATTGCAGTTCTTCAATTATCATTAATAATTTTTTTTTTTTGCAATTTTGATAAAAAAAAGATGAATTGCTTGCTGGCTTTAAATTCCTAGTGTTCTCCTCTATTACGTAAATCACATTGTCCTCTGTCTTTTCTCAAGGTCATTTGATGCTTGTTATGTTCTGTGAAAATGGAAATATTATTAACTGTCATTTTCTTTTGGCTAACATTGAAATTTTTGTATTAACTATTTGTTTTATTTATCTATTTTTGAAGATAATAAATTAGGAAAAATATTTTTTATAATTTTATTCAACAAAATTTAATCTGAGTTTAAATGTCTTCATTTGGGGTAGATAGCTTTAGAATTTTCTTTCTGAGATTCTTATTATTATTGGAAATAATTCATGTAGTGATTAAAATTTTCTTATTAAAAAAATAAAATAAATCTTGCCATCTTTATCTATTCCGTCAGTTTCTAAAATTTTGAAAATTATTTTTGTTAGTTTTGGAATTTTGTTTGCTTTTTTGCGCACTATTTTTGTGTATTTTTATTTTTTTAAATTTTAAAGCAGAAGCTTCTGCGCTTCCAATTTTGTTTCATTAAATTCCTTAATAATACACAAACATAATTTTTTACTCTTTTGAGGCTTTTCATTTACAATATGATTGTCCCTTACTAAGAACATCCAAGTCACGTAGTTGTCAATGTCTAGCCTTGACATTTGTCTTTTTTCCCAATGTGTCAAGGTTGTTTTAAAAATAAAACTTTACATGAAGAGTTGATTTTATATACTGAATACAAATTATTGCAATTGAAAAATGTGTTTTATCTTTTTTTAATGATTTAAATATCAAAGATTCTCTTCTTTTCTACGATAAAACAAGTCCACACATTCTTCAAATTTTGTTTGTGCATCTAGTGCTGTGAAAAATGGAGAACTAGATGCCATGCAACGTCATTTTCAGACTTGATGAATAGTAGTAAATGTTTTTTCCCATATCTATCTTCTCCATGAAAGTAATGTTATCAAGCGAAAATTAATGCAGTTTCTTGCTTCTCTATGAATTTGTATAAATGCTTGATGACTACTACTTTAGATATTTTCAATTTCTACAAGCAATTCAGCAAACTGGGGAAAAACCGAAGAAATCCAATTTATAATATGAAGACTATTTAGAGCATGAATCAATATCAAGCGCTAATCGTAAGTAATTATGTTTCGGCAGATATTTTATTTAAAGTAAACCAACAATTAAGGCATAAACAATGAGTTCGATTCTCACTGGGAACATCATACTTCTGACCTTGTACCAAACGAAACTGATCTTAGTAAATGGCTACAACAAATAAATAAAACGCATGTAGAAATTAAGTTAATAATGTTCGGGGGTTTAAGTCACTATGAAACCCACGTATTAAAAATTTAATTTTCGAAGAGGTCTCAAATGTACTATATCTAAATTGTTATCACACTTTCTGCTGTTTTATTGATATAATCAGTCAAATTTGACTGTAGTGATACTTTGTAGCGCTTCGGAAATAAACGTATTAATAGATTCTTTTATATTTTTGAAGCATATAGCTTTAAGAACAAATGTCTGATTAAGATAATACATACCTACATGGAATGAATTGTTGGATAAGATGGACTAAGAGGCTAGTAACCCTTTTTTGCTTAGGGACCTTGATCTTTATTTGTCTGCTCTTATACGTCTCTCATCAACCCAAGCAGAAATGCGCATAACTGCATCTTGTTGAGATCGTAAGCAGGTAAAAACCAATGCACTATAAATGCTCATCTTTAAACAGTGAAAGCAGACATTTTGTATTTGTTTCTTCGCTTAAGTCTCCTATTATAGTTATGTGCAAACTCTGTAAGTTCTTTTATTGTTTAAATATTAGATTGGTGTAGAAATAATTTCAAATCTTAACTATTAATTTTAAATCTTAAAATAAGAATCATGATGAAATTGAATTTTGACTTCGCTTCCATTTTGACTTCGTTTTGATTTCAGATGGTTGCCGTCAAATTCATAAAATGAAATAGCTTGAATTTGTATTTTTAAAAGATCTTTAACTTAAGTTAAAATGAATAAGAAAACAATTTGCACGAATTAGAATGAAATTGTTCTAAAATATTATATCAACAAAGTCAAGAAATAGTTTATTCTAAAATATACGTCTCGCACTGTTAGCAGGGCTTAGATTACACTGACTATAAACCCTGCAAAGAGGTAAGATACCTCCACTCCCAAAAGGGTTATTCTGGGAATAACATTAATCTGTATCTGATGGTAAGGCTCAAGTTTTGGAGAACTGGGGAGTGAGAGTACCCTTTAATTACCATTACTCTCAGGTTCACTTTGATTTGGAATAATAGTATCTGTTTGGGTTCCTTTGGTGGGTTAAATAGATCTTTTAAAATAATTCACAAGGAATCAGTAACCGGCCCATTGGTCTAGTGGGTAGAGTGTTCGCCAATGGTCCGGGAGACCTGGGTTCAATCCCAAGTCGTGTCATACCAAAGACTTTAAAAATGGTACTTGCTACCTCCTTGCTTAACACTCAGCAATATAAGGTATGTATCAAGGGTAAAGTAGCGTAACCCAGGGAAAGGAGTAGCATCCTCCCTATACCTCAGTGTAGTAGCTATTGAAAAGGGAGCCTTCAGGTCGCCCTCGACTACGGTAAATTATTTGTATTAGCAATTATTACATAAAGCTATCCTACTTTACTAAGAATTATTATTATTAATAGTTACTTGAAGCCATATAACTGTGGGTTAACAAACGAGTATTATTAAGTAAAGATAATTACTTGAAACCATAAAATTATTAGTATTGGATCGGAATACTTGCAACTATACAACAGTGTGCAAATACTCTTAAGAAACAACTGCGCAAAAGATGTAAATATAAGTGTATTATGATCGTAATTCCGTGACCTCTTGGCATAAAATAATCCTAGACAGGTTGACATACCTTTAAAATCAATCAGTCTAGGCAACCTAAAATGCTCATCGAAGTTTACAAATAAAAACTGCAATTAAGATACAAGTCATAGCGTGTAGCAGAGAAGACAGAATATTTATTATTTCTTCAAGTTTATAAATTACTTTCTGTTTTTTATTATTATTAGATACGGCATAATTATAACAGCAATGGAAAAAAGGCTGTGTAAATATTGATTGGATATATAATATTGATTTATGTTGATTTATTTGCCATAACAAAATACGAACTCGGCTTATACCAAAAAGACCGAAGGCGGCAATGAATAAAAACGCTTGGACTGACGTGAATTTTTAAGTTTCACAAACTTAGCTGTTTAATGCGCATGTGTTTGGCATATACGAAACTGTCGTTATCATTCACTGAGCTAAACTTGGTTGAATCGTATGGTCAGAAGTATGGGATCCCCAGTGGGAATCAAATTCGCTGGCAATGATCTGTCAAGCGATGTCGCTTATATTAAGTAATAAAATAAAAAGAATATCCACTCTCCCCAAAAATCAAAACAAAAACTAAGTACATATGTGATTTGACACAAGGTCGTGAACATGAGGCACTTGGTGAGATTCAAATTCGCTACACAGTAGTAAATGTTGTGTAAGACGAACTTGTTAGCGATTACGCCCTGCGCATTTATGTAATTGTAATAAGTTTTCCATGTTTCAAAATTATTTCCAAATTTATAGTTCTAAATTTGACTCGTATGTAGTTCTAAAAAATGTTTCGGGGTGAAAAAAAAAAAAAGAAAAAGAAAAAAAAAAAAGAAAAACAGGAAAAAAAGAAAAGAAAAAAAAATGCTGTTATATCGCAAGCAGATTTTATTGCTACTTGCTTTTGAACATTACTTGAAAGCTGTCGATCGTCATTCCCGTCCATGTGACGAAAAGAAGTGGATAAACCTGTTATATATATATATATATATATATATATATATATATATATATATATATATATATATATATAACAGGTTTATCCACTTCTTTTCTTTATATATATATATATATATCGTCCTATTTTTATTCAAATGTCAATTATTTAAAATGTGCAAGTCGACTCAGGTAGTGGAATTACTACCACTTGCCCCCACCTATATATATATATATATATATATATATATATATATATATATATATATATATATAAGGTTCCACATTAGATAACCCTAAAGAGTTGATATGTAATTAAACACCTCAACCAACCAACCAACCAACCAACCAGTCCGGTCGTGAGTTATGGAAATTTAACTGTCATTAAGGAAAGGAAGATAAATTATTTTGTTATTCTTTCATATGGAAGCCCAGAAGGGCATAAGAAGAGCTCAATCACCGAACCTCTTAAATTATTCCGACTTTCTCTCTTTCTCTGTTTTTGTGTTTTGGTAACAACTCTTAAACTCACTGAAAAAGTTTTCTGTCATGGCTCACGTGTTTGTATTAACCAATCAAAATTCACACTTTCATTAAAACTTTATTTTATTGCCGTTAAACAAATAAACCAAAGCAACTTAGGAAATGTTAATTATTAGACTCCATAACTCTTTCCGATGTTGATATCATTATGCAATGCGATAACAAAGTAACCCAAAGGGTTTCATCAAATAACGTGTGAGGTCTTGCGAACGGCTCACACACTTGACGGCCGTGTTGGTTGGTATACGGACCGGCTCATGTGTTTTCGTTCGCCTCTTCTTGCTCGTTGGCTAAGGTGGTCACTCCTTGTCTCATGGAGCCCCCCCCAGCTAAGGCTTTCACCTGCTTCTGCTGGACCAAGTTTATTGCTTTGTGCTTGATGCGCCCCAGTCGGGGCATGCCGACGGGGCCAAGAAATTCTGGCACTTCTGGTCATGTACGCTTCGGCTCGTACCCAGCTCCCGCTTTTAAAAGGCCTTGTACCAGACTTCATTTTGACGGGGAGATGAACAAATACCGACCCAAATGGGTTCTCGACTTCTTTTTGAAGCGAGTCCCAGTGGCGTTGTGGCAAACGTGCTGTACTGCACCTTGTAGTAAGTGAGTTCGACTGCACTTGCCGTATTGCGTTGGATTTCGAACTAATAATCTTAGAAAAGGTATGAACCTCCTTATCTTCCCAGCAATGGAGTAAATAGCACCAATGCAAGGATGGCTCTAGCACTGAATAACCCACAAAGGTTGATGTGCCATTAAACGAAGAAACTAAATCAAATGAGTCCTCTAGTATTATGCTGGATGTTTAAAAAAATTGATATCATTTGAGATTTTTAAATATCTGAGAAATTACAGGGTCAAGGGAAATGAAACGAAACGGGCTTCATGTTTATGAAGATTTGAAAGAGAAATTTAAATGTGTGTGGATTTCATGATGGATTTCATAAATTTTCTATATATGCACTGCCGATGACCCGAGACATGTCAAGTCGATAGTGCAGCTCTTTTTGCCCTTCGTCTTTGATTTTTTTGGGTGGCCATGCGCAAATCTGCCCGGAAATTGGTGCATTTTTATCGTATTCTCTCTGAAATGTACGCTGCACAGTCTTATTCGACTGTGTTCGAACATACTCTGATACTCAGAAATTTTTTTCTTTTACAGTAAATGACATTTCCATACTTGATAAAAAAACAACAAAAAAACAAAAACTAAAAACAAAAACAAAAACACCCCCCCCAAAAAAAACAAACAAACTAAACAAAACAATAAATCATTAAACACAAAATTTTGAGTCGTTTCCGCATAGAATTTATTTCTACATGAAATTTGTAAAAATTTGAAATAATTTGAACATGATTTGGTTAAGTTTGGTTTGGTTTTATGTAATATCAGCGATTGTTGGTAATTTCATGCCAAATCTTGTTTATCCATATATATCAACTACATATATGATTTGTAAACACATTTTCTTGATAACATTCTTTAACGAGCCTGAGCTCTTTTTTGCACACAGTTAAATGGTTTCAAGTATTGCTATATAACAGTCACAATTTGATATCAGTCATTTGATTGCAGACAGTTTATTCTATTCAAACCCATTGAGACGACCGTATCAGGTGCTAGCACCCAATGTCTGAGTGGAACTGGGAGCAATGGCAATGAAGGGGTACTCGGCATTCTCTAAAGCTAGAACCTCGCCATCAGATAGTTTAATGTCATTTCTTGGGTACTCATTTGGGTGGTGGTGGACATGCAGTTGGTGAATTCCTCACCCTCAGGCGATTGGGCTCATTTGAACGAGAATCGGTCAAGATTGCGAAATGATATCATCTATTCGGAAATACCTAGTACATCTCAAATCATATCAACTTTTCTGAAACAACCTCTATTAAATATTTTAGATAGTGAATATTAAACACTGGAAATTTTTGAAAGAATTTATTTCATATGACAGTTCTTGACACATGAATCTGTTTTCTTTTGCAAAAAGTCACGTTTCTTCTTTACAATTGAATTAAAATTCTTAGTGATTCATAGCAATACTTGAAAACATTTAACTGTGTGCAAATAAATGAGCTCAGGCTCGTTTAAAAATATCAACTACAAACTGTATTTAGAAATCATATATTTATTATATATGTACAAAAAGGATTTGGCATAAAATAACCTACGAAGGTTGATATGCTATAAACCCAAACCAAAGGAAACCAGTCATTTCAATTATCATCTCAAAACAGATTGATTTCATCTATAGAAGGATTTATTCGACTTCCTATCAAGTCAGATTCAATATGAAGACATTTTAATGTGGAAGTTCACACACGACTCGAGATTCATGAGTGGCCATGACAGAAAATGCTTGATCCTCTCAGCATCCCTCTTTTGGAGCGCTTCAGACGTCAATCAGTAAACTTTGCCCTGCTTATGATGCAATTGCCAAAATGCTGTTGATTGTCTGGTCCCACTCCGGAGAACGCAGGGAAAGCTCGACCGACAGTACATAAGTGTTTGACTTAAAGTCAGACCATAAGAAGGACTATTACTCTGGGTCAGAATTGACCTGGGAGTGACTCCCCCCTTCTCAGAGTTCTTGTTTAATGCCATATGCAAGACCGAAATCCAAGAAAAGGTTTGGTTTGGTTTCTTTGTCTAAAGGCATATCAACCTTAGTGGGTTTATTAAATGCCAAATCAATACTTATCGAAGAATAGTTGTGGTTTGGTTTGATTTTATGGCACATCAACCAGTGTAGGTTATTAATGCCAAATCCATTTTAATACGTATAAACTGTCTTATTTTAAAGAATTCTATTAAAAGTATAATTTTTTTGTTTACACACAGTTAAATATCAAAACATTTCTATTTCAAACAATTCAGTTTAGCATAAGTTTGCTGTTTAAATGTCAAAACACTTCTATTTCGAGCAATTAAGTTTAGCATAAGTACACAGTTTAGTTCTATTTGACCCATCGACAGAACCCTATCAGGTGCTACCACTCTGGGTCAGAGTGGTAATTTACTAAGCTTTTTGCTTAGATGTAGCACAAGGCCGCATGAATTGGGCACCTAATGAGAATCGAACTCACTCGTGTAGGTTTGCTAGTCTACCTTGCTAACCATTACACCACCCGAGAGTGGACCTAAAAAAAATTCTACTATTTTTATCTCTTTTGAAAAGAGATAATAAAAATGATAAATTAAAAAAATCCTCTAAAATGTTGCTATCCAACCATATATAGTTAATTATATGCGTTTTGATTTCGTTATCAGAGGCCCCTTGACCTCTTTGTTACAACGCAGTTTTTTTTATAGATGTTCAAATAGCTTGAAACATTTAATTTGGTTGTTTTTTTTTGTATCTATGAACAAACAAAACCTCATGCTTTGATTTGTTAACTTGATCATACACGTTGTTACATTGTCTGACTGCGCATGTGCTGAGATATAAACATTGAATTATTATGAACATTTTTTATTTTATCTTATTTTATTTTATTTCATTTTTTTAATAAATATTTTTAATCTAGACTAACGAATAAAGATTTACCCTAACCTAAACATTCATATAAATTCAAAGTTTACTTTTTCGAAAATATCTCTCTGCACATGCGTAGACTGACAATATTATAATGCGCATGATCGAGTGGACGAAACCAAATTAGTGGACATACTTGTACGTACAAAAAAAAAAAAAAAAAAAAAAAAAAAAAAAAAGAAAGATTAATTTGCATCTAAAAAAAGAAAAAGAAAAGAAAATATAAAACGCTTGTAAGCATAAAGATGATGACACTTTGATAGTTTTGAGGGGATACGGTCATGTAATGGTCATCAGCACTGAAAGTGGAATCGGCAAGAACAGTCCAAATTCTGGGTGATGCAGATTCTCTTCACTTCGCATAGTATTTTGATTTGTCGTTTTATTGAAGCAAAGGCCTATCTAAACTTCCTACACAAGCCCCCCCTCTCACACACACATTTTAATTTATATATGTATATATGCGTGTATATAAATGTATGTATACATATATGTACAGGTTGACCCAAAAAACAGAACCCATATATTTTTGTAGAAGTAGTATGGGTTCTGTTTTTTTTTTGGTCACCCTGTATATATTTTCATGCATGTATATGTATTCATATATCTATATAAGTATGCATATATGTATATATATCTGTATATATATGTTTATAGGTATATATATGGAGGCGCTTGTATAATAACGGTTATCGTCGTTAGGAAATATGTAAATAGTAGGGTAGATTGGACTCTTTAACATTAATATGGCAACCGGTCTTGGAGAAAGAAAACTCAGATTAAAAATTGACCTTGTGTCATATCCTGCTCGTAGGGGTTGGGCATATATATATATATATATATATATATATATATATATATATGGATATGCTTTGCCACAGTTAATTTATTGTCGCTTCTCATGTCTTGTTCGTAATTAGCTGAGAAAAACGAAAAATAAAAAAGGAATCTCAAAGAAATATATGGTTCTATCTATCTATCTATCTATCTATCTATCTATCTATCTATCTGTTTCAGCGATTACGATTCTTAATAAAAATCTAATAACTGAATGCTTATAAACCTTTTAAAAAGTAAATAAAATCTTTGAAATGGTATCCATCAATCAAAGTTTGTTCATATCTATCTATCTATCTATCTATCTATCTATTTCAGCGATTACGATTCTTAATAAAAATCTAATAACTGAATGCTTATAAACCTTTTAAAAAGTAAATAAAATCTTTGAAATGGTATCCATCAATCAAAGTTTGTTCATATCTATCCATCTATCTATCTATCTATCTATCTATCTATCTATCTATCTATCTATCAAATATATTTTGGATTTTATTTCTTGGATTTCTGTGCAAATGGAGTAATTTAAAATCCAATACATTTTTCAAAACCCAGTTTATTTTTTATGGTCTCCCTTGAATCTTTATTGCATTTTTCTTTTTCTGTATTTCATTATTTAGAAAAATCATTTTGGTAAGAAAACTACATCGCTGGCATCTAATGTACTGCAATAGCAAGAGATATAAACTATTTGGAATTTTATAATGATTTTGATTCTCACTGAGTTCTGTTTTTGGCCTTGTTTTAAAATAGCATATTGACTCATTAAATTAACCGTTATGTAATAGCAGACGAAAGCAAAGGGAAGTTACTCAATAATTGGCATTTTTGAATAACTTCCCTTTAAGCTTTAAACCTGTCGGCCTGATATTTCAGACTGACCATTGTTTTACTATACACTTGAAGCCCAATATTCAGGACAGCGTAAATTTGCTCTGCATTATAAGCCCGGTATTTATGGCTGTGGTTTAATTTAATTTTAGACTATAAGCCAGTTTATTTTAAGTCCTACGAGGTTATGCCAGATGCTATAAATAAAAGGCACGATATAACATCCGAGCACAGTATTTCTTTAAGTATATTATGCCCTACTATTTAGCATTAATAATGGGGGAGGAGGTAAACGGATTTATGCTTTTCGTTAGTGTATTAGCGCAAAGTGAAAGGCAAACTGCGACGTTAAGGGTTTGAACTCCAGTCATCGATTCACGATAATCATTACGCTAACTATATAGCGATGGGGATAACGTTATTATTATTATTATTATTATTATTATTATTATTATTATTATTATTGGGTTTTTGGTTTAAGTTAGGTTTTTACGTTGGTTATGTTGGTATTACGTTGGTTGCATTGGTATTACGTTGGTTGCGTTTGTATTTCGTAGGTAGCGTTGGTATTTCGTTGGTTGTTATCCCCTCGCTAAATGTTGATGGAAAATAAAGGTAGTGAAGAAGAACGAAGACGTCGTTAGGTTTTGAATCAAACTTTTAATAGCAGCATGAAGTAAGGTGTTTACGCTGGTATGCTGCGAGGTCTCGGAGGAAGGAAAGAAGGTAGGAAGTTGTTAGAGTGTTTCATCTAATTTGTTTTTAACAAGGATCCCTTGGTCTTGAAGAATAGACCCAAGGCGTCCATAAACTAGATGGCTGTCCTCATAGCGTATGATGCTGCTACTGCTATTCAGGAGCAGACGAATAAACGTCCGTTCCCATTGAGGATTTCTGAGGGAGAGAGAGTTTCGCAGGCTTTCTTCAATTTTTGAAATATGGTTCGGACTGAATAGGACAGTTCATCCTGATTGGGGGAAAATGTTCGGCGACTCTAACGGTCAAATTAAATTACACGCCAAACAAAAATACAAGTTTCTTTCTGCTACAACTAATAATAGAGAAAATGTCTATAGAATTCAGATTCCATATCAATACTATTTATATTCTCCTTGACTGATAATCGAGACCTGTGTTATCATATGCATACAGTAGAGTATATGAATGCGACTACATTGCAAGATGGCAGAAGACTTTATGAGGGTAGCGTGAGTAGCAAATTAGCGTAACGAGTTACTGTAACAAAATGTAACATTATTGTTTTCAGGGAAGTCTTCCAGGTAACTGTGATAAAAGGTTAATGTTAAAAGGAATAATAAACAAAACAAGAAAACAGAAAACAAATAACATGAGGTTGAGTAAAATAGAAATCACCTTTTATATAATTCTAGTTGCAAGTAATAATTTATAAATATGTTTCTGTGTGTGTAATAATTTTGGATATATACAGTATTCATAAATGTTTTTAGATATTATTTTTTTGGTATGTCAGACCTGAATTCATCTGAAGTTAAAACTTTATTATTCATGAAATTTGAAACTGATATTTTGGTTCAGCAGATGGAGTAGCAGTAAAATATTTTGTGTCTGTTCTCTTTGAATATTGGACTTCAATTGTCTAGAAAAGAGGATAGCTTGCTCGGAGCCCGCTAGAGAAACGATGAGGAAACATTCAGACTTAGACACCGTCATAAATATTTTATCAGGATGTTTATTAACCCTTAAATGATGTTCTCCGGTGAAAATTTCAAACGTACTTCAGGGTTTTTCAATTTCATTTTCTGTTCCTTCATCTATTTTCATTATTGTAACTTGAGTCAAAGATGAATAAAGACAAGAATAACGACAAGAATGGCTTTATATTTGTTTTCCTTTTACTAATAAATGTGCGTTTTCATTTTCTGCTTTTGAACTTATTTTGATTCTACTAACATGCAATTTTTTCTTGACGTTTCTCACAAGTGAAATCAACGTCTACAGTATTGGACATCGGCTCTCTAACAACCCCCGCAAACAACAACATCAACAAACAAACCAAAAAGCAAAACAAAAACAGACAGATAACATACCTGTGTCATTCAATGAATAAATCTCGCAAGAAATATTTGTTTTAAGGCTATTCAAAATGGTTGCAAATTAAACAGAGTGCTCCAGGCTTGAACAGAGGTCTGTCATAAATTTTTTACTGGCTGAGAAGTGCAAACCATGTGAAATTTATTAAAGAATGTGTGATGTGTCCGGAGAAACGTGTTTTTTAGTAAAGAAAAAAATGTTTACAAATGAGCTAAACATGGATTTGCCACAATAAGCCTGAGCCCAAAAGACAGTCTAGCGATTCGAAACACACTGACTCTTCGGTAAAGAAAAGTTTTCGAGGGTAGCGGTCAGTAAAGAAGGTCATGCTGACAGTCTTCAGGTGCATGAAAAGACAGTCACTATTTATTTTCTTGAAAAAAATAAAAATAAATGTTTAGTAATTTACAAAGCTCTTTGCTTCGATGTGGCACAGGGCCGAATGAATGGGGCGCCCATGCCAACTCCTGATACAAAATTCACCTTAATTATTGAATGACCCGCGTTCATTTTTCTAACGCAACCCATTACTATCGATGTAGTTCATGACAAGTTAGGACAATTTATGACCATTTACTATTTAGAAGGTTATCCATTAGTATAAATTACTGCCTGACAACATCACATGTTTTCAATAAGTTCACTTGATAAATGTTGTCAGCAATTTTTAATTCAGTTTCATTAGAAGGGTTGCGATATTTAAATTTTCTATTTAATATTGAGCGTAGATTTTCGATTAAAATTTGTGGTTATAATAAAAAAAAAAATGGTTAAGTTTTTCACTGTCTGTTTTTATTTTTTATGTCCAATACTGTACATACACTGATTTTCTCGAACTTGTCTCTTAATCTTTGTCTTTGTTACGTAGGACAATTAAACAGTTAAAGTGTATCTACTTAGTTGTCGTGCGTTGCGTTTAGTTGGTGGCTCGAGTAGTGTATCAAAAATCATATACCCTGGGTCGGTGGTATAGACAAGGACGAATTAACTAGTAATTTACTAGGATTTCTGCTTAGATGTGATTCAAGGTCGTATAGAATGGGGCACCCAATGAGACCCAAACTCACTTGTGAAGGCTTGCTAGTCTAGCTTGCTAACCATTACACCACCAGAAGCACCTGTCATTTACGAAGCTTCTTGCTTCGATATGGCATAAGGCCGTCTAAATAGGGCATCCAATGAAACTCGAACTCACTTGAGATGGTTCGCTAGCTTGCTAACCATTACACCACTGGAGGCGCCCAGGACGAAGTAACAAGGAAGAATTAACTGATACGATATATATATATATATATATATATATATATATATATATATATATATATATATATATCAAGTCGTGCAGATTATACAGATTCTCATGATTGTCTTTCGCCATCCGTCCCATCTTGGTAATGCTTCTAAACTGCACAGAGCTGACGAATAAGTTTTTCCTGGTCGGCCAGTACTGGTGTACCCACAAGTAGAAGTCCATAGAAAAACGTTGCTAATGAGTTTTCCTTGCTTCTCCAGCAGTGCACAGCATATTTGGCTCGTCTTACTTTGATGGTTTGTAAGATTGGAGGCTGGTGGTTGTCCAGCTGCCTTTTCATTGTTTACTGCTTCCAAGATTTGTCCAAAACAGCACGCAACATCCCTGTGTAGCTCCTATCTAGATTTTACTTCGTCGTTTTATTAGAGTCCGAGTGGTCAGAGCCGGCTTTGCGGCGTGCGGTACTCAATTGAGAACAAATTGTCCAATTGGCTTAAAGCCGGACTTGAAAATGGTGCAACTCTGTGTAATAAATAAAAGTTAGTTGCAAGAGAAGGTGTTTAGGGTATCTCGAAAAGGGTGGGTGGAAACAAAGAGTTGACAACGCCATGAGGTTGTTCATACCAGAAAAGGAAACATCAGACAAGTGGTAACAACAAAAAGAATTCCCCTCAATTTATTGCTGCAGTTACAATTTCACCCTGGAACGGTCTCCAAAACAGGAAAACGTGAAGTTATATTTTTCATGTCGATTAAGGAAAGATCTATTTTTGACAAATCATAGCCCCTCTCCCCACTCAGTGGGTGGTTGGAGGTGGTTTTGCTTAACTCCGAAATTTACATCATTTCTAATTACTCTACTGGTAACTAACTGACTGACTGAAAAAAATCTCGTGTTTACCGAGAGTTTACGTGATTTACCTTTTCTTGGTAGAGATGCCAAGAAAAGGTAAATAGCATCACTGCTAAGTAAAGTTAAATAGCTGGGGATTAGATGGTTTGAGGCAGTCATTACATTACACAATAGACACCTGAAGAAAGCTGGAGGATACAACGGCCGAAACGTTGTGACGATAATGACTAATCTGAGGACACTAGTAAGAGTACATCAGTGTATAATAATACTAACATGCTTTTTTTCTGTTTTGCGAATTAATCTACAACAATTCATTTCAAATCACGATTTATTTACCATGATTGACTTACAAGTGTATTATAACGTAATTTGAAGAATGGATTGAGCTAGGATTATAATGATTCCACTTAAAAGTTAAATCTCTTCAAGATTCATAGCTCTTCTCCGCAGTCAAAAATACAATGGTCAGTCGGTCGTTCGGCGTCAGTGTCTGACTGTTACGGATATAGTAGTGTGCTATCACGTCACAAAGAATAAAGCTTTTTTGTTTTGACCAATCAGAAGAAAGCACTACAGAATGAGACAGTCCTCTACGCAATGTCTACACATATTAGTTCCTTCACCCGCCCAAACGATCAGACACAGACGATACTTGGAACGTGTTTGCCTCCACAACATACTTCGAGAGTTCTCGTGATTTATCTCTCTTTGGATAAAGACACCCCCCTCATACTCACATGTACAAAGCACAGGCTACAAGAAAAATGTTTACCGCGAACTCAACTCTGGAAAGAACGGACATTCAATAAGTCAGCTACTTTCTGGAGGTGCCTGAGGTGTACTGGAAGTGCCTGAGGTGTACTGGAAGTGCCTGAGGTGTACTGGAGGTGCCTGTGGTATAATGGTTACCGTCGTAGGAAATGGACACGGCGATGCGGGTTCAAATCCTGGCCGAGACTGATTGTATTTCACATAGCACTAATACCCTAGGGAAAGGTATGAATCCAATTATTCTCCCTCCAGCTATGTGTAAATAGTAGGGCAGACTATGTTCTTCAGCCTTGGTGAGGCAACTAGTCTAGGAGAAGGAAAACTCTGAATTCAAACCTGTTAAACTTCGTTTAAAAATTGACCTTGTGTCATATCCTGCCCGAGCGGAGGGGTTTGTAAATATGAATAACTTAGCTACTTTGTAAGGCCTCTTTCCCCAAAATATGTTTATCCTAGAACGCTTACCCCGAACTTAATCGCTAGTACAATGGACATTCAGTAGCTAAACTTCTTTGTAAGCCTTTTTCCCATAAAAAGAGATAAACAAACATCTTATAACTTACACTCTATTTGTCATTTCCGATATTGCTTCAAACTATTTCTTCCCCTCCCTTTACCTAGTGGTCAGTACAACATTCCTGGTTAAGACTGTCCATTTTCACTTTCTCGCCATCATATGAAAAGGTTAATATTTAAACATATCACTGATTTAAAGTTGTGTCGTTTAGTTTAAACTAGTTCTCTAGCTTATTTTGTTGGGCAACACTTCTAAGATTTCGCAAATATCACAGAACACCTACCTGTTATCTTTTTAGATAAGGTCTTAAAAATGAAATAGAAATAAAAATTATCTGAAAAATAAAATAAAAAAATTAAAACTTAAAAATAAATTAGATAACACACACACACACACACACACACACACACACACACACACACACACACACATATATATATATATATATATATATATATATATATATATATATAGGGTTGCTTTTCCCAAATATATTTCAAATAATTCTTTTATCATATATGATACTTTTTATACAAATAGTTTTATTTCTTTTTATTATATATCTAAAAAAGGAAGGATTCAAAGAAAAGACCGTTTATATTTGCCGTTCGAATAGTGAAAAAAACAATTAAAAAAAAATGATTAAAAAATAATTTAAAAAATAACTTTAAAAAATTATCTAAAAAATAATAAAAATTATTTAAAAATAATTAAAAAAATAATTAAAAAAGTAATTAGAAAAAATAATCAAAAGATATAATTAAAGAATTATAAAAAGAAAAACAAATACAAGGGAATTTTATCGTCGGTTTACATTTTTTCGTTTAATAGCATATCAACCTTCATAGGTTATTCAATGCCAAAGCCTTCCTTCGAGAAGAACAGTAGTAGTGATGTTACTTAACCCATAGCTGGGAGGATAAGGGCGTTCATACTTTTCCTAAGGATATTTATCCGAAAGTGAACGTGACAGCGCGATTGGAGTTCCAACTCACTACGATTCCGCAAGCCAGCGCTTTAACCATTACACCGCGAGGACACAATTCAAATTTTCCACTCACTTCTTTCTCTTGCAGAGATAGACATAATTCCTACAATTTCTTTTTTAATAAAATATTTTTGTTAAATTTGATGAAAACAACTGATCAAGAGGAAAACCAGATTTTTTTTTCGTTGATCCTTAGGATTCCGCAGGATCAACTTTGTCAAACATTGGTTGAAACTATTAAACATTTTTAAACCAAAAGAATATTTCTTATATATCAATTGTTGTAGACAAATTCTAATATAAACGCCTTTCTCCTGTTTTTTTTGTATCTGCCATTTGTCAGCATGGTTTGTGGAACGTTGAAATTCTTCGAGTTTGTGCTTTGTAAATTTTCTTTTTGAGCAGCTTATGAACATCCCAGACTAACTGTCCGCCATTTTCAGCATTCATCTTCCTCCCGTGTGTTACTAACGATGACATCTTTTAACATTCTCATCCACAAACCGAAGGTAAGTTTTTTAAAAATATTTTTCTCAATTTAAATCAAGGGTCGCCAAATTTTAAGAATTAAATCTTTCACTAAAATACATGTTGTCTCATTGATCCCTGGAATGTATAATGAATAATTAAACGAATAAATGAATTGTTTCTTTGTAGGTTTTGTTTCTTGGCCTATCAGCCCTCGTGGGTTATTTAATGCCAAAGCTATCTTCACCAAAGAATTGCAGTAATACTATTGAACTAATAGCTAGGGCGATAAAGGGTTTCATACCTTTTTCAAGGGTATTAGTCCGAAAGTGAACGTAATAGCACGAGTGGAATTCGAACTCGCGTACTACAATGTCAAAGTCCAGCAAGTTAACCACTACACCACGTGTAGTGAGTCCCCGTGGCATGATGGCTGGTTTGGTTTGGTTTGGTTTGTTGGGTTTTATGGCATATCAACCATGCAGGTTATCTAACGCCAAATCCATTTTTATGTGAATAACCAGTTCTATTTAAAACAATTCAGTTTAGCATGAGTACACAGATTAATCGTCAAAAACATTTCTATTTCAAACTATTCAAGCTGTTATATATGACAATACAGTTTAGTGTGAGTACAGTTTCAATGTCAAAAACAGTTCAATTTCAAATAATACAGTTTAGCATAAGCACGTAGTTTAAATGTAAGTACAGTTTAGTAGTGAAAAACATTTCTATTTCAAACTATTCAAGCTGTTATATATGACAATACAGTTTAGTGTGAGTACAGTTTCAATGTCAAAAACAGTTCAATTTCAAATAATACAGTTTAGCATAAGCACGTAGTTTAAATGTAAGTACAGTTTAGTAGTGAAAAACATTTCTATTTCAAACTATTCAGTTCTAATTCAGCTTATTCAATTTAGTGTAAGTACAGATTTTGTTTATACACAGTTCCATGTCAAAACAGTTCCATGTCAAACAATTCAGTTCAGTGTAAATACAGTTTCAATGTCAAAAAACTGTTTTATTTGAAATAATTTAGTTTAGCATAAGCACGCAGTTTAAATGTAAGTACGGTTTGTCAAAAACATTTCTATTTTAAGCTATTCAGTTTAATCAAACAATTCAGTTTAGCATAAGTATGCTGTTAGTTCTATCAGGTGCTACCACTCCGCATTCCCCAAAGCTCCAGTATTACTGGAACCTCACCATCAGATTGTTTAGTGTCATATGCAGGACACTCGTTGGGGGGTCTTACCTCTCTGTAGAGAAGCAGTCGGCGTATTCTACGGCCCCAGCCGACTGGGCAAGGCATGATGGCTAATGTGCTGAACTGCGGCTTCGAAGTAAGCGTGTTCGAACTCGAGTCTCGGATAAACACCGTTCAGAAAGGTATGAAACCCCTTATCACCCAAGATTTGGGTTAAATAGTATCACTGATGTTTCTCGGCGAGGATGGTTTTGGCATTAAATACCCCACGAAGGTTAATACATCAGTAAACAAAGAAGCCAAACGAACTCTGCCATTTTGTTTATATTTAGATCCATTGCATACCCGAACAGGTATGACTGTTATTCTGTATGCTTTCTACCTGCAAATATCATTCTTGAAATACTGGAGGAAAAGATACAACCTTTCCACTAACAAACTGTTGTATAAATCATAAGAAATGAGCGACATATTCAACATAATTCTGGAATCCAACTCACAGCATTGCCCATAAATAAGTTCACCGTATAACATATTTAGTTATTGTCTCCGGCCCACTTTATACCATAGAACAATAGAAACCACAAAAAATTTGTTTACTTCCGGTCAGCCTCTCTCTGAGTATGAGTCCAGTAGGAAAAGATGTCTATCACGCTCGTATAAATGTAAAGTTGGCGATCTTAGTTGAGGGTGACCCGAAGGCTACATCGAGGTGAAGGGGAGAGCGCTACTCTGTTACCTGGATTGCTCCAGTTTATCCTTGATCCTTACCTTATAATGCTGAGTGTTAAGCAAGGCAGCATCAAGTACTATTTTAAGCTATTCAGAGGTGCCCGTGGTGTAATGGTTATCGTCACAGGATATGGACACGGCGATACGAGTTCAAATCCTGGACAAGACCGATTGCATTTCACATAGCACTAATACCCTTGGGAAAGGTTTGAATCCAATTATTCTCCCTCCAGCTATGGGTAAATAGTAAGGCAGACTAGGTTCTCAGCCTTGGTGAGGCAACTAGTCTAGGAGAAGGAAAACTCTAAATTCAAACCTGTTAAACTCCGCCTAAAAATTGACCTTGTGTCATATCCTGCCCGAGCGGAGGGGTTGGGTAAATAGGATCAAGTACTATTTTTTTAGTCTTTGGTATTAACTGACCTGTGATTAAACCCTAGTCTCCCGGCCCATTGGCGAACAATTTACTCATTCGGGCAATGGCAAAAGAACTATCTTGGCGAATACTAACTTATTGCATGAGCGCAGCCGTGTATTTACTACAATACATAGAAGTATTCCTCTAACCACATCTGTATTCCCATCCGAATCTAAATAGAAAAAGTGAGCCTATACTGCAGAGTTAACGCGATGAACATGGCGACCTCAAACCCTTTTAAGACGAATTGGAACAATCTAGACAGAGTTGAAGCGATATCCCTATTCCATCAAACAATGCTAAATGATCCTCAGATGAAAGAAAATAACAGACTCACAGAACCAAACCGACGAAATCCTGCTTGGTACGGGGGAAACAGGTGACTTAAAGTTTAATAGTTAGTGTCTTTCTGTCGACGATCAGAAGCGGCCGAACTTGGTATGAAGAAAATTTGAAGAATATGGAAAGTCTAACCAGAATTTCAAAGTGGATCGCTTGGCATTAGGGAACATCAACCATAATAATAATAATGAACCTGAATGATTTGACAAATCTATTTCTAAACGACGTCTGCAGAACTTGATTTTTATGTGATAAACAATTCAGAAAAAAGTTGCTGGAAAGAGTACGAAAACAAGAAAAATTACTGGTGCAGGTAAACACTCTTTCTGATATATATATATATATATATATATATATATATATATATATATATATATTGTAATTTGCTTGAAGCATCGCACAAATTATCTTATTTTATAGTATTGAATTGATTTAGAGGGCTATTGCTATAATGATAAACACAAATAATTATTATTTCGTATTACAACATCTCTTTAAATTAATTCAACGCTATAAAATAAAAAAAGATATATATATATTGTCATCCACAAGAAAATATACGACCACTCTGATTATATAAAAAAATGTGTCCAAATCCACCAGCGAAAGTAATAAAACGGAGGCATACCATTTTAACTACATCATCCCACAAAGTGGCACCATCTGACTTCAAAGGAAGAATAACCAAGATACATGGTCACAAGAAAAATTCTTCATTGCAGACACAAACGAACCGGCAATATTAGGACTACCAACCTATCGAAACCTCAAAATGAAAACCCAGCACCATGAAATAAAAGAAACCAAATGATTTATTACGGAAATACCCCAAACAATTTAACTGCATTGGCCTCTTCCCAGACAAATACCATATTATCCTCGACCTCATACAAATATCGGTTATACATGCCACACTAAAATGCGCAATCCACTCTAAAAGAAGAGGTGAAGAAGGAATTAGACAAGATGCGTAAAAGAGTGAGTTATAAGGAAAGTAGAAATACTCAAGAGGGAAGGGCATGATTAAATGAACTATGAGCAATGATATCCAAAACGAGATTCATGGAACGCACCAGAGCATCGAAAAATGTACTCTAAGAGCTAAAAAGTGTGTATATTGGCCAAGAATAATCGATGACAATGAAGAATTCGTCAAAGGATGCCCTAGATGTCGGAAATACCAGAAATAATAGAAGAAGGAACCCATGGTAACATCATAAGGAGTAACTGGCGTCACCTGGGTAAGGTCCCCTCTACCATAAAAAATGAGAGAGAGTGAGAGCAAGGACCGAATGAATAGCAGAGAGAAAGACCTACTCTCGAAAACCCTCACGAGAATCGAGCTCCATCAGGGAGACTCGTAAGAATACCGTCATGTTACAGTGAATCTATCTATCGATCTATCGATCTATTGAACTATGTATGTATGCATGTATGTATCTATCAAGTTGGGAAGATGGACTAACACCTAGAAATCATAAGATGGACAATTATCCATCGCTCTTGGCACGTCTTCGGTGTCCGCAGCGATCTAGTCAATATAGGTCTCTGCTGGTTGGTCAACAATAGTGTATCAATATGTAGAAGCCCACAGGAAAACTTCACTCATGAGTTTGTCCTTGCTTCTCCGGCCATGTCCAGCATCTTTTGCTCGTTTTGGTTTTTGAGATATGAGGCAAGTGGTCGTGTAGCTGACGTTTTGTGGGGTGCTGCTTCCCTTGGTGACCACTAACTTATTACATATCAGTAACAATTTTTTTTTAAATAAAAGTTTTTTTTATTCACCGAAGATGTCAGTATTTTATTATTTCTTGTGGACCATTATATAATCAAAACTGATATTATTAGGTATTACTTAATACCAAACTCTATAATAATAAAACTCTTTAACCGGCTCATTGGTATAGTGGGTAGAGTGTTCACCAATAGTCCGGGAGACCTGAGTTCAATCCCAGTTCGCGTCATGCCAAAGACTTTAAAATATTATTTGATACCTCCTTGCTTAACACTCAGTGATATAAGGTACTTATCAAAGGTAAAGGGAAGCAATCCACGGAAAAGAGTAGCGCCTTCCCCTACACCTCAGTGTAGTAGCTATTAAAAAGGGAGCCTTCTGGTCGCCCTCGACTACGGTCGCCAACTTTACTTTTTTTTTACAGATATATAATTTTGTTACTGGTTAACAATTTCAATGCTGTAAAGTTTGCTGATAAAATTTAATGAAATCAGTTTAGATTGTATCATGTTCCGTTTGAAATAAAAATTCTGATATTTTTGCTTAAAAAATGAACTTTTTTAAAATAAAAAAAGCTGTTAAGTGTGTACTTATTCATGGACAAAATTGTAAAAAATGTTCAATTTTATCAGAAGACGTGGGACTATTGGAAATGAGTAAAGTGTTGTATCTGTTTGCTGTCACTTAGCAAACGTAGAGCAGTCAGTTAATCTTTTTTTATTTCGTAACATCAGCATTCGAGCCATAAAGTTCAGCTTTTAATTTTCGCCTTTGACTGACCACTGGCATTTATTGTCCCTTTGAATACTCCCATCGACCCCTTTGACGATCCTTGATTTAAAAGTTAAATTTATTTTGATAAAATATTAATTTGATTTTGATGAGTGAAAATAAATTTGTTGTATAGCATTTCATTTTATAGACTTTTAAAAATTTTCTCGACAAGTAAAGAAAATGAACAAAGAAATACAGTTTTAATCTTTTTATCTTTTTCCTAAAAAACAAAATCAAAACAAAACAAAACAATTGGTATAAGTGATTAAAAGGATTTGTATCAATACATTTTGATATCAATTCAAGGTATATATGTATGCATCGCAAAAATTTTCATATATATATATATAAAAGTTTGTGACCGTAGTCGAGGGTGACGTGAAGTCACCATTTTCAATAGCTATTTCACCGAGGTGTATGGGAGAGCTCTACCCCATTCCCTGGATTGCTCCTCTTTAGCCTTGATCCTTACCTTAAAGTCCTGAGTGTTAAGCAAGGCGGCATCATGTATCCTTTTTTGAGTCTTTGGTATGACTCGAACTGGGATTGAACACCGGTCTCCCGGACCATTGGCTGTAGAATATATAAATAAAGACCGGCTCGGAGCGATGGACGATAGGGATGAGTGGCGAGAGAGGGCCAGGGAAATCCGTGCTAGTAGCACGACATGATACACACACACACATATATATATATATATATATATATATATTGTACAGGCCCAGCCAAGGTACAAAAAACCCGAAATACAAAAACTGTGTAAGATATTTATCAACCTTGGACTTTAAGATATTTGCGGTCAAGTATTGGTTCCTGTCAGATCGTCGATGTTAAGCAGTGATGAACCTGTTCACTTGTTAGATGGGGGACAACTCAGGAACAGCAACTACTGTAAGAAACCTGTTTTTTTTTGTTCCAGATTGGGCAAAGCTTAGTAAATAAAATACCTCTCCCAAAAAAAAACCTCCCACCTTAAAGAAAAACAAATGAATAGCAAAAAACAAAACAAAATATTAATTCTGAGAGGTTAATATGAAGAGAATATTTTCGCACGTTTTCAAGATCGACATCGATGAGCTGGTTTTCAATCAGGGTTGTCAACCTGAAAAAAAGAAAATATCTCGTTATTTTCTTGACCGATACTTTGCTAAATGTTGTATCAGTTTGCATATAAACATTATGCTTGGTTGTTTTTGGAATTGAAATTGTTGATTCAAAACTATCACCTTTTTATTGTGCTTTTCATTCGCTGTTATTTTTATTACTGTTAAAACAGCAATTAAAATTTTCAACTGTAATACAATTCTTTAGACGAGGTCATAAAATGCGAAAACAAAATATAACTATAATATAAATACAAAACAAAAAACAACCGAAAGAAAAAGACTTATTTCCCGTAGTGTAAATGACTTTAATTGAAGTAATTAGGAACCTTGCATATGCCAAGCGAACGATACACAACAGGGAGAAGAGACAAAATAGAAACAATTTAAACACTTCTTTTTTGCAACTGACTTTTTTTTTAAAGAGACACTCGTTCGTCTGAGAAGAGGCGATACTTCGGGTTGTCTATCACACAGTTTGTTGTAATTTACCAAGCTTTTCGCTTAGATGTAGCACGAGGCCGCATGAACGAGTCCACCAATGAGACTCGAACTCACTCGTGAAGGTTTGCTAGTCCAGCTTGATAACAATTACACTACCCGAGGCACCCTGTCACACAAGCTGTTATTTTTGCTTAGTTTAGCGTAAGGCCAAAAGTATGGGGCAGTTGGTTTAATAGTAGTAATTCTAGTAACAATACAGGAATACTTAACATTTATACCCGGTTATGGCTTAACGAATCAAAACAGGTGACCCCCGTGGATTCAATAAAGGACGTAGTTCGAAGTCCCGTGAAGGTTCCCAAGTTTGACAAACATCTGAAGGAGGCCGAAGGACATATCGGCCGAAACGTTATGGAAATAACCATAAAGATGAAGACAATAGTTTGAAAACCCTTAATGATAAGAAAAGAAATACATATGTATATATGAAAAAAAAAAAAAAATGGAAAAACAAAGTAATCGAAATAGAAAAAAAAGTAATCCGAAAGTGATGAATTTATTTTGATGGAAAGTCAACGTTAAAACGTTTCGGTTTTGATAAACCTTCATCTGGACTTAAATATGTTAAAAAATGTTACTTGAACAGCGATGGATATCCTGATGAAGATTTATTAAAACCGAAACGTTTTAACGTTGACTTTCCATTAAAATAAATTCATCACTTTTGTGTTACTTTGGTTTTCTATTTTCTTCATACTGTCGGATCTATTTCCATTCTTTACTTCCATATATATATATATATATATATATATATATATATATATATATATATATATGTGTGTGTGTGTGTGTGTGCGATACTTTATATTGAGTTGGTTTTATTGTTGTCCAGCCGATCCATTCTACAATATTCCAACTTAGTCTAATCAGCATGGAAAGAAATGGTCTTTTTCTTTTTAAGGAAGACCGCAGAATGTATTGGTCGAAACATTGTTATAATGAAAATTAAAAAGAGCTTTTAAATGTTAATGACTTACCTCAAAATTACAGATGTATATAGATATATATATGACATTGTTTATCTTTTCTTTTGTAGGTGACACAAGATGGCCCATCATCAAGAGAAGCCTCCCGTCTTGATCAAGTTATTGGTCTGCGGGGGTGGAAATGGAGCCCACGTGCTCACAGGTCTCGCTTCCTCACGTCGTAATGTCAAAGTAAACGTTTTGTCGTTGTTTGCCGATGAAGCCGAGAGGTGGCGCAATACTCTGGGCGATAACCATTTTGTGGTCAACTTCAGGGAGAAGGATGGAACTAACCAAATCATCACCTCTCGTCCCAACATGATTACCAACGATCCATCGAAGGCCGTTCCCGGGTGCAATCTCATTATCTTCACCGTGCCTGCATTCGCTCATGAGGGTTACTTTAGAGCCATCGCTCCTTACCTGGAGCCAAACACAGTGATCGTGGGTTTGCCGAGTCAACCTGGATTCCAGTTTCAGTGTTGTGATTTGCTTGGTATCGGAGGACGAACCAGCGCCATTGTTTCCTTTGAGTCTCTTCCTTGGGCTTGTCGCATTGGTACTTTTGGTCGTGAGGTCCAAGTCCTTGGTCCGAAAGATACTTTGGCTTGTGCCATTATCATGCGGGGTTGCAAACCTTTGTTTCCTATCTTAAAAACCATTCAGTATGTTATTGGGAAAGAACCGAAGCTGACTTTGGCTGCTAACTATTTGTCTATTAACCTTTTGGCCGACGCTGTCGTTCATCCACCAATGATGTATGGAACATGGAAAGACTGGGACGGTAAACCCGTTGCCGAAAAGCCTTTATTCTACCAGGGCTTAAACGAGTTCTCTGCTAACCTTCTTGATAAGGTCAGTTCAGAATTGGTTCAGACAGCCAAGGTTATCGAGCAGAAGTACCCGGAAATGAATATGAAAGACGTCATCCACTTGTTTGACTGGTATAAACTTAACTACAAAGAAAGCATCAAAGACATGAGTAACTTGCGTATGGCCATGAAGACCTGTACAGCTTATGATGGACTGGTTCATCCCATGAAGGAAACCCCCGATGGAAAATTTGTGCCCGATTTCACTTATCGCTACATGACAGAAGACGTTCCCTTTGGCATGGTTGTGTTTCGGGGTATTGCAGAATTGGCCGGCGTGCCAACCCCTGCTATGGATGAAACAATTACCTGGGGTCAGAAGATCTTGGGCAGAGAGTTCTTAGTGAACGGCAAGCTCACAGGCAAGGATATGAACATGACCAGGGCCCCGCAACGCTTTCATTTCAACTCGCTCTTTGACTTAGTCAACCTGAGATAGGTGGACAGAAATAAACTAACACCATTTTTTTGTATAAGCCATATGACGTTATTACTTCTTTTCTATTAATAAATTAGATTATATCCTATTCAAGAATGGAGCGATGGTAGTTGTGAAACATTTATCTATAAAGTCCCACTTTGCAAAATAAATTGCAGTAAATGAAAAGCGTTACTGAGCTGACCCGAGAAACCATTACCTCTCCGTATCAAATATTTCTAAAATAAATACTTTTAATACATTTCTTTGTTGTTGTTTGAATCTTTTAACCTTTAAGATTGCTAATACGTGTTCCACTAACATGGCCATAATTCACTTGGGTTTCGTTCTTGATCTCGTCTTTCTTGACCAGCTACAGCCCAGCCGGTTGGGGCTATAGAATACACCGACTGTATCTTTCCTGAGGGGTAAGACATTCCCCAATGAGTGCCCTGATTATGGCATCAAATCATCTGATGGTGAGGCTCCAGCCTGGGATATTTGGGGAATGTGGAGTTCTCTTTAATTACTATTGCTCCCAGGTCCGCTCTGACACGAAGTGGTTGCTCCTGATAGTTTCCTATCTATGGGTCAAATAGAACAAGCTGTGCGCTACCAAATGACTGATGTTAAATTGTGACTGTTATATAGCAATTCTTGAAACCATTTAACTGTGTGCAAAAAAAAAAAAATGAGCACAGGTTCCTTTAAGAATGTTATCAAAATGTGTTTACAAATCATATATTTATTTAATATATATATATATATATATATATATATATATATATATATAAAGAGAATTTGGTATTAAATAATCTATAATGGTTGATATGCCATAAAACCCAACCAAACCTTATTCTCCTTATTGTCTCGAATTGCTTGATTATTTCTTCCTCCCGTCGTCGTGGAGGTTTACCGAGTGATCGTTTCCGGCCCTTCATGTACCACTCGACAACCATACGGGACTATCTGCTGTTTTTTACCTTTGTGCCCGGCCTAGCAGCACTTCAGCTTTTAGAATTCCGTGATCACTTTCTTCAGTTCTCGAATTACCTCGTTTCGGATGTGGTCCCACAATAATATTTTCTGCATGGATCTTTCTGTAGCCCTCAGCGGCGATACAGGGAGCAATAGAATTCTCTACACTACAGAATACACTGACTGCATCTCTGCTGAAGAGGAAAACTACTCCAACGAGTGTTCTAGATATGACACTAAGAATCTGATGGTGAGGATCCAATAATACTGGAGGTTTGGGGAATGCTGAGTATCCGTTCATTGTCATCACTCTCATGTTCAGTCTGACCTGGAGTGGTCGCACCTGATATAAGTAAGTAAAGTTAGCGACCATAGTCGAGGGTGACCCGAAGGCTCCCTTTTCGATAGCTTCTACACCAAGGTGTAGGGGAGGGCGCTACTCCATTCCCAGGATTGCTCCACTTTACCCTTGAACCGTACCTTATAATGCTGAGTGTTAAGCAAGGTGGTATCAAGTACCATTTTTAAAGTCTTTGGTATGACTCGACCTGGGATTGAACCCAGGTCTCCCGGGCCATTGGCGAACACTCTAACCGCTGGGCCAGTGGAAAACCACCAGCTTAATGTGAAGTCTGACCTACGTTGCTCGCTATAAATAGCGTGTATATATATATATATATATATATATATATACGTTATTTATAGCGTTATATATATATATATATATATATATATATATATATATATACACGTTATTTATAGATATTTATATATATATATATATATATATATATATATATATATATATATATATATATATATATATATATTCTCAAACGGGCTGTAAAGCTGAATTCACGTAGATACGTTAAGGAAAACGAGGTCAGGTTTTTTAAGGTATTACCACTTAGTCGTGGGTAGAATTCAGGTTTATAGTCTTTTTTTCTTCAGTTGAACACCACAATAAATAAGAAAAAGAAAAAGAAAAGAAAAAAAAATGTAAAACTGAAAGATTTTTTCGGCAGGAAAATATTTTTGTTTTCAAATTGTAAGGAGCGCTTTACTTCTAAAGCAATATTTTAGAATGTTTGCTTTGGTTTGATTCCTAGATTAATGGGATATCAAACTCCGTAGGTTATTTAATGCCAAAGCCAAAATTGAACGTAATAGCGCGACTAGAGTTCGAACTCGCTTACTTCGAGATTGCGGTATAGCAATTACATAATGGAGGCTCCCACTTTTACAATGTGGTTTATAGACAATATTAATGTCCTAAGAGACATTAGGATTGCCTATCTGTATGGCAATAAGCTCCAAAAAACTTGATGATATGAAAATTTAATTAGCACATGACGCAGAATAATCATTTAATTTTTATCTCTCACCGCAGATAAAGTTGAATCACTTCACGAGTTTGAATTTCTGGAGAAGCGTGCTTTGCCCAAGGGTGTTAGTTCGAAAGTAAATTAACCGGAGTTCCAACTCGCTCACTACAGTCTAATACGTTTGCCACAACACCACGGGCACTCCCACACTTTAGTTCGGTTACTTTGTTTTATATCTTTTTTTAGTATGAAAACTAGAAAACATTTTTGGGACTCAATCAGGCTTTCAAATCAGTAACGAAACATACATATATATTTGTGTGTGTACGTATATAAACTTATATATATATATATATATATATATATATATATATATATATATATATATATATATATATATAACATTTCATGTACATATATGTATATATATATATATATAAAAGTAAGCGACCTTAGTCGAGGGTGACCCCAAGGCTTCCTTTTCAATAGCTACTAAACCGAGGTGTAGGGGAGGGCGCTACTCCTTTTCACTGGATTGCTCCACTTTACCCTTAATCCTAAACTTATAACGCTGAGTGCTAAGCAAGGAGGCATCAAGTACCATTTTTTGAGCCTTTAGTATGACTCGACCTGGAATTGAACCCCGATCTCCCGGACCATTAGCGAACACTCTACTCATTTGGCCAATGGCCCGGTTATTGTCATTCACAGAGTGTTTCGTTGTATTACGACTCTTCAGTGGGGCTAGACACTCAAATGCTTCATTCTAGAATCGAAACCCGGCTGACTTTACGTCAGTCAGATATCTTACCACTGATTTATCGTCAATCTCAGCTTAAGATAATCTTAGTATTGTCTGCTGGTAAAGGAGGAGAGAGAAGACACACACATGCATAATGCTCATGGAGTTGTTACAAATAGGAATTTTTTCCCCAATCTTATCAAGGACAAAGTAATTGTTTCATTAGTGAGAGTGCACCAAAAATGTATATACATAGCAGGGAGTAGTAAGATGTTTCATACTATAGTCTTTTTGCTGGGCTGAATATATTTTCCCCCCACATTAACGGGTAGGCTTTCATTCGGATAAAGAAGAACTCAAAGCAATGTAATTGCACAAAGACACTTAGAAAATGAAAAAGTGGTTGCCCAGTCGGCTGGGGCTGTAGAATACACTGACTGCATCTCGGCAGAGGGGTAAAAAAACCAATGAGTATCCTGGATATGACACTGAACAATCTGATGGGGAAGTTCTAGTAATGCTATGGCTTTGGGGAATGCGGAGCACCCGTTCATTGCCATCACTCCCAGGTCCACGCTGGCCCGGCGTAATAGCACCTGATAGGGCCCTATCTATGGGTTAAATAGAACTAACAGCATACATATACTAAACTGAATTGTTTGACTAAACTGAATTACATTTAAATTGCGTGCTTATGCTAAACTGAATTATTTGAAATGCAACTGTTTTTTGAAATTGAAACTGTATTTACACTAAACTGAATTGTTTAATATAGAACTGTTTTAACATTTAACTGTGTGAAAACAAAATCTGTACTTATACTAATCTGAATTAGCTGAATAAGAACTGCTTGACTAAACTGAATAACTTGAAATAGAAATGTTTTGACAAACTGCACTCATATTGTATAGCCGTTATACAAATACAAGCGGAAACATAATCAAACATAATTTACGAACTTCAAGGAACGAATGAACACACTTCTTTATAAAAAATATATCACTCACACTTTATTCTCGAAAGGGTTGATGTTTCTGTGGTGTGTGAGAGATGGGTGGGGAAACATATACTCAGAGAGAAGACTTCTTCCCATATCTTCTTCCAAGAGCCAGGGGGTGCCAACGCTTGCACCCCCTTGCAAACAGAGACACCTATGATCGGCTGGGTGTCCCTCGCTCGACTGCGATTCTCTGCACTCTGTCCAAATCTGACCGCATGGTTCTCATCACGTAGTCTCCTTCCGGTTACTCACCTGTTGTACCCTAGTGCTCTGATTGTGTTGTCATCGTCCTGTTTCCTAATCAAAATGTGACAGCTTGCCAAAGCACACTGAGTCACCAGGAACGAACCAAAAATCCTTGACATATATTATATAACACTCATGCTAAACTAAATTGTTTGAAATAGAACTGATCATTTGCATAAAAATGGATTTGGTGTTAAATAACCTACAAAGGTTGATATACCATGAAATCCAACCAACCAACCAACCAACTGTGGGTTGTAAACTTTATGGCTTTGCAGGCAGACTTATTTGCTGAGATCCATTTTGGAACTGGAGTGATTTGAATAGGCGTCTGGATGGTCTCACAGCCAGCATTATAAGCGACGTAAATCTATAAGAGTCACAAAAAGGCGTCAATCGGTGGATAGGCCCCTTTATCGCCAAAGCAAGATAATTAATTCTTTTTTTTTCCAATAATATCTTTCCTAAGCGTATTTGAACGAACGTCAATGTAAATTGAATTGAGATGTTTTTTTGCCCGAGTACTTGATAGATTTGTAGCATTCTGCCATCCAAAACTTGCTAATTAAAGTCATTTGTTCAAATATATCAACGTGTATTTCAGAGTTAAATCCATGTACCTGCAATATGGTCGTCCAACATTTCACTTTCTATCATGAAGCTGGCTATAGATGAGAATCTTTGGAATTCACACACACACACACACACACACACACACACACACACACACACACACACACACACACACACCTGTTTGTTTATATTGTATTATATATATTATACATATATTGTATTATATATATTACACACACACACGCACACACCCACACACACACACATATATATACCTATTACATAAATATTATATAATATAATTACATATATGTGTACTTTGGATATTATATATTCTACATACATTATATATATTATATATATAATATACGTGTGTAAAATATATAAACATTGAATATATTATATATATACGTATATATTACATATTAAAATATATATGTACTATTTCTTTTATATATGCTATATATGTTACATATCTTACTAATATATATTATGCATATCATATATTATATATTATATAATATATATTTTGCATATTATATACATTATTATATATAAATCATTATATATATATATATATATATATATATATATATATATATATATATAAAGGTTAAAGATGAGACGGCCGATAAAAAGAAATGTTGTTTAATATCTTAAAGGAAACATCTAATGTTCGAATGGAAGCATTTAAAAATAAAATGTACGCATAATGGTGATATTTCGGGGAAGCTAATATATATGTATATCCATATAGTCAACCATAGACAGATTGTTTTGTTGTATTACAACTCATCAATGTGGCTAGAAGTGGGGATCGAAACGCGGCTGATTTTACGCTCGTCGGTTATTTTGACGAAGAGCTATCGACATTATCAGTGTAAGCGACGGAATTTTGGGCGCTTAAATTTTTACATATACGCTATCGGCTAACGGAGTGCTCGGTTCATGAGAAGAGCTTTGCATTAACACGTATGTGGCAGTCGGTAATTCCCCAGTACACACACACACACACACACACACACACACACACACATATATATATATTGTGGTTATATAATATATATTGCAAGTAAATAATGGAAAATAATCCGACAATGTGTAGAGAAATTTTTGAAAAACAAAGAGATCCAAGGTGAGGAATTTAATATGAAAGAAAGTCGATGTTATAACGTTTCGGTTTCAATAAACCATTATCAGGGCTAAGAAAAGATGTTATATATATATATATATATATACACTTGTATATATATATCTATTCTATATATATGTATATATATTGTATATATATTACGTATATATATATATTTTATGTATACGTATGTTGTATATTGACCTACGACCCGGCCGGGCTGTCAAAATAGGAAATGCACCTATGTAAATAACAGGTGTATCCGGTCGAAGAATATCAGAATTATAACCTTGACCGTAGATAGGTTGAATGAGTGCAATTGTGACGCCCATAAGAAGAAGGAGGCGTTGAACTATTATATAACTTGGTGAAGACAGGAAGGCAGTTAGTTTAGAGACCAGACCCGTTGGTGACAAGATGCGGTAGAGAAAGCCAGTATCCAGCAGAGAGCTGGGCCCCCGGGCCTCCGGCTAAGCAACGCTGGAGAACGAGAAAGACACAACGCTGATGGCCATAAGAGTGGGTGTCAATATGTTGCAGTTCTATTCCGTCTCCAGTCCCCTCTCACGCACAAACCTTACAAATAAAGTAAGAGGTATATTTTTCAAAAAGACTGTGTCGCTTGTCGTCATTATTATTGTGTCGTTGTGATTCTGCATGTATATGTGTATAGTTGCATATGTATTATGTGGCTATACAACACGTATATGTGTTAGTGTGTTAGACTGTATGAGGCTCTCATGGGATGAATACTCTGTCCCTCACTAGAAGCTGTACACTGACTTCAATAGCAACAAAATCAAAACACAACCCTAAATAAAAGAAAAACATTTTCAGTGTTTGCCAGGAATTACAGGCAGGCCTTGTTCAAAAGTCTTATTATAATTGAACTTATAATGAATCTTTTGTAAATCCTTGCAACCGAAAGAAAAGGGTATTAAGGAAAAAATTTTGACCAAAAAATAAATCATATGTGATTAAGTGTGTGTATCAGAAAAAAAAAGATGATATCTTTAATGCGCAGTAATCATTTAAAAGGAAAAGTTTAGAAAAAGATTTGCTAACAGTTTGAAAAGACTTTATTTCATCGAAAAATGACTCTTCAGTCTAGCCACCTATCTGCATATTACTAAAATTCAAATTATATATATATATATATATATATATATATATTGTCATCTACAGACAGACTGTTTCGTTGTATCACAACTCATCAGTGTGGCTAGACACGCGAGTCGGTCATTCAATACATAAAGTGATCGTAATTAGAAACCCTGTTTACAGCTAAACCTTCTTCATAAAAATCATGAGTCTTCTAAGTATTTTTTTACTCAACACTTTCGTCATGGACCAGGATGAGACATAAGATAAATTTTTGAGCAGAGTTTGATGGAGTTTTTCTTCTCCCAGACCGGTTGCCCGACCAAAGTTAAAAAGCTCCATCTGTCCGACCATTTACCCTTAGAGAGAATAGCTGAATTCATTCCTTTCCTAAGGGTATTAGCGCTATGTGAAATGTAAACAGCCTTGTCCAGGTTTTGAATTCTGGCCGCCGTCTCCACTTCATTACGACGATAACCGTAACACCACTTGCGCTTCCTCCTTATAGTAAGTAATTGTAAGTAAGGTTTAATGGCATATAAACCTTCTTGGGTTATTCAATGTCAAATCCATCCTTCGAGAAGGACAACAGTGGTATTATTTAACCCATAGCTGGGTGGATAAGGAGGTTCATCCCTTTCCGAAAGTGGACGTAATAGCACGACTGGAGTTCGAACTCGCTTACTACGATTCCGCAGTCCAGCACTTTAACCGTTACACCACGAAAACACCCTGTAATTAAGGTACTGTGTGCTAGACATTGCATAGCTTAGGCAGTAGAAGAAAAAGATATAAAAAAGTTTTTCAGGTTATGACATTTGATTTTATTGTGGGGGAAATTAAGACGTTTCACTTATCTAAAATACCAAAAAAAACAAACAAAAAAAACATGTTAAATAAAAGATATATATTTTTTTCTTTATTTGAAGTAAAAAGAGAATCACTAACCGAAATAAAAACAACGTTTTTTTTTATATACAAAAGAGTATCAGCAGATTATATTTGTTAAAAACAGGCAATGCGATACAAGAATCACAAATCAAAGAAGGAAACCATTTTGATTACATAAACAAGCAACAGGAAATGACCAAAAAAAAAATTCAATGAATCTAATCTGCGGCCAATTAAGTTTCATATCTTCAGAAATTGAAGCTCTTTTTTTTTTTTTGGAGACAGCGATTCCACTTTATCTAGGGTGAGAGATAAGAATTGAATTATTATTCTAGGTCAGGAGCCAATTAAATTTTTATATCATGTGGTCTTTTGAAACTGATTAGCACACAAACAGTCAATCTTCTTAATCTCTCAAAGATATAAAACACGATGCAAAAGTGGTGTAATGGTGAGACTGCAGCCTCAAACTAAGCGAGTTCGAATTCCACTCACGCCATTACATTCATTTTCGAACTAATACTCCTCAGGAAAAGCATGAACTCCCTTATTCCCCTCACTATGTGTTAAATAGCATTACTGCTGTTCTTTTACAAGGATGGCTTTGGCATTGAATAGTCAAACAAAGAAGCAAAACAATGAAATTTTTTATATTAGCAAGAAGACTCGTAGACTCATTGAGTTCTCATTATAATATCTATCCATGATGATTCTGATGCTTCTATTTAGGAAGAATTGGAGGATTTCATTGCGCGGAGTTTTGTTTGTCTCACCCTTAACTGTAACCATCACATTATAATCAAAGGGATTGGAATCTGTGGAATTACGAGGTGCATACAATAGGTTTCCAGACTTTTTCGTATGGGTATTTAAAATTGTCGTAGACTCTTGAAAATTCACTATGTTATTGCTATACATCTTATGAGATGACTGACCAATTTTTATGATTTTATGAACAGCTACAGCAGCAATTGGAATGCACCCTACTAAAACCTGATTGTCACAGCTGGTGAATTTCAAAAATGAAATCTGAACGTGAGGACACTTTAGAAGAACAATATGCAATAAAACTCTGTTTTAAACTCGGAAAAAATGCCACAGAAACGTATGGAATGCTTCAGAGTGCTTTTCGACCATCTTGCATGAATCGAGCATCAGTTTTTGAGTGTCATAAGAGATTCAAGGAAGCCAGGGAGTCTCTGAGGGATGATGAGAGGTGTGGGAGGAGTAAGGAAGTCAATAGACTAGAATTGATTGGCCAAAGGGTTAGGGTTAGGGTTACTATGTTGAGGTTTAAAGGGAGTTCAAGAAGAGATTCCATCAGAAGAGGCCAGCTCTCTTCAAATCGGTTCAGTGGAATATCCTGCTGGACAATACACCAGTACACAACTCCATCCTTGTCACAGACTATTTGACCAAAATGGGTATCAAGACAGTTCCTCAGCGTTCCTATAGCCCAGACCTTGCTCCCTGTGACTTTTGGTTATTCCCTAAGCTCAGAGGCTGTCGTTATGAGACAATTGAGGAGTTGAAAGAGACTGTGACGAAGGTCATTGACACGCTCACACAAGAGGACTTCCATGGGGCCATCGAGATGTTGTTGGAACAGTACAACAGGTGCATTGCAACCGGAGGAGATTACTTGGAAGGGGACTAGAGTTTATGTGTGTACTATTAATAAAAGTGGCCATACGAAAAAAGTCTGGAAACTTATCGTATGCACCTCGTATGTGATGTGGTCACAGAAATTTTTTCACAGTCGCCCTCGACTACGGTCGCCATCTTATATCTTATCGTAATAACAATAATACCTTAACAGATTTTCAAATAAATTTCATATTCAAAAACTCCGGGGCAAACGACACTCAGCGTCTGTCTGCTTCCCCTGACAGTTCACGTTCACATGAATATCATACTATTATATAGTCAATTTTAACAATTCGGTCATGATTAAAAAAAACGCGAGACTAACGGAGAGACGTCTTAAATCTATTTATTTTGATCATCTAAACAAAATCTATTTTACAATCTTTATTATACGTCAATGCTAATCGCTAAAATAATTGACAAATCCACCTAACAGAAACTAGATTTGTGCAAATTAAACTTCTTTATTATCTGCTGACTCTGTGAAAAATCTCCCACAATTTTTTAAAGAAATGAAAATTTTAAAATGTAATAATAAAGAAATTTATTGATTTAAGCATTTTTGTTTTTTCCCCAAATTCTTTATCTTAAACAATCAATCGTGTTATTTTACACCTACAGGTTGAGGAACTGCATATAGACCTTATTTGTAATGTTTAATTAAAAGTTAATAATTTTATTAATATATACAATTCGGAAATTTTAAAAAGTTTTTAAAAAAAATTCTGTGCAATTATGTTATGTCTTACAACAACTAGGTTCCCCGTTGATTATTGCTCAAAGGAAAGGCCCTTGATTTACAAACCTAATTCCACATAAAAATAAGACATACTTTTTTAAGTGCAGGTATTCATCTTCATGTATTCAAGGCAGGATATTTTAATTCAATCAACAAGGCAACAACATGAGGACGGCTTTTTAAAACACGCACGGTGTTCTTTTTATTTACATAGAGAGTAACAAAAACTAGGGGCAGTTAACCTGACCTTTATTCAAAAGTAGGATTTGGGGCAGATAACTCTGACCCGACAATTCTCTTATCCATAGTTCTAACAAGTTCTGACGAGAGTAATAATTTCAACAAGTTATAATTTATCTTTTTACTTTAAGACTTTCTCTGAGTCGAATGATTATGCAGAGCAAATTTAGTTGCTCTAAATCAAACTGTTTGGTGGTTGATCGAGGACATCCAAACCAACTGATCCCATTTATAAATTTTAGATATAATTCTTAAGTAGTTACGTCTTGCAAACATGGTTTTTCGTTGTTTTTTTATAGCCAGAAAGTTCCAAGAGAATTCTTTTCCTTCGAGGAACAAGTAAAGAAGAAATCCTCCTTGCGTAGTGGTTAACGAGCTGGATTGCAACAACGTAGTAAGCGAGTTCGAACTCCAGTCGTGCCATTATGTTCACTTTCAGACTAATACCCTAAGGAATGGAGGTGTCCGTGGTGTAATGGTTATCGTCGTAGGAAATGAACACAGCGACACGAGTTCAAATCCTGGTCAAGACTGATTGCATTTCACATAGCACTAATACCCCTGGGAAAGGTATGAATCCAATTATTCTCTCTCCAGCTATGGGTAAATAGTAGGACAGACTGATTTCTTCAGCCTTGGTGAGGCAACTAGTCTAGGATAAAGACAACTCTGAATTCAAACCTGTTAAACTCCGCTTAAAAATTGACCTTGTGCCATATCCTGCCCGAGCGGAGGGGTTGGTAAATATGATACCCTAAGGAATGGTATGAAGCTTTTTATCCGCACCCCATCAACAGGTTAAATAGTACTACTACTTGGTTTACTTTGGTTTTAAGACAAATCAACCGTTGCAGGATTATTTAATGCCAAATCCTGTTTGTACATGTATAAAGTAAAGTAAAGTTGGCGACCGTAGTCGACGATGACCCCAAGTATCCCTTTTCGATAACTACTACACCAAGGTGTAGGCGAGTGCGTTATTCCTTTCCTTAGATTGCTCCATTTTACCCTTGACCAGAACTTTATAATGCTGAATGTTAAGTAAGGAGGCATCAAGTACCATTTTTTAAGTCTTTGGTATGACTCGAGCAGGGATTGAACCCAAGTCTCCAGAGCCATTGGAAGAACACTCTAACCATTTTGCCATTGTCCGGTGAATATATACATATAATACTAAACATTATACATATATATTAAATATATATGATTTGCAAATACATTTTGTTGATAACGTTTTTAAACTAGCTTATTCTTTTGCACGCAGTTAAATAGTTCCAAGTATTGCTATGTATCACAAACAATTCAATGAAACATCAGTCATTTGTTTATACAAAGTTAAATGATCAAACAGTTTTATTTCAAACAATTAAATTCAGCATAAGTCTTTCGTTTGCTCTCAGTTTAAAAGTCAAACAGTTGTATTTGACCCATAAATAGGACCCTGTCAGGTGCTATCACTCCGAGCCAAAGTGGACCAGTGAGTGAAGGCAATAAAGCTGTACTCCACATTCCTCAAAGCTCTAGAATTACTGCACCCTCACCATCAGATTTTTTAAAGTCACATGCAGGACATTCTTTGGTGGGGGGTCTTAACTCTTTGCAGTGATGCAGTCGATGTATTCTACAGCTCCAGCTAGTATTTCTACTGTTATTCTTTGGTACTGAATAACACAGGAAGGTTGATATGCCATTTAACCAAGAAACTAAAAACCAAACCAAAGAACTGTCTGAACATGTATATATTTATCAACCCCTTTGCACTTGCAGGAAGTGACATAAGGTCAATTTTTTTAAACGTTTAACTGTTTTGAATTCAAAAATTTCCTTCTCCTAGACTAGTTGCCATACCAAGGTTAAAGTCCCTAGTCTACCCTACAATTTATCTATAACTAGAGGGAGAATTGTTTTATTGATACCTTTCCCAAAGTTATTAGCGTTACGTGAAATGCAAACGACTTTGTTCAGGATTTGAACTCGGGTCGCCATGTCCATTTCCTATGATGATAACCATTGCACCACAGATACATCCAAGTTCGACTCAAATTGAATCCAGATATGTATGATACCAAATTTGGTCGCTGTTCATAAAATTATTTGGTCTACTGTGGAGGACAGACAAATAAACATTTCCTCTTTATTGAAAAAAATAAAAGCAGCGTTTTAGCTGCAGGTGAAACACGCAATTAGAGAATAATCAGCTGGACAACTTTTATGGCCTAAAACGTCACATATAATCACCTGCAGTTAAAAATGTTTCGTTTCTTTGTTTAAAGGCATATCAACCTTGGTGTGTTGTTTAATGCCAAAGCAATCCCTGAGAAGAACAGCAGTAGTGCTACTTAACCTATAGCCAAAGGTTAAGGGGGTTCATATCTTTCTTAAGGGTATTAGTCCAAAAGTGAACATATCGCGACTGGAGTTCGAACTCGCTTACTACGATGTTGCAATTCAGCACATTAGCTTCTACGCCACGGAGGAACCTCCACCACCCATAGAAAAAAGTCACTTTAGTTCGAACTCAATTAGAACAATATTACAGTCCAGCTCGTTTACCACAACGCCAGGGGAACTCTCTATCATTTGCTGTTAGCATATTGCTTACTTACCGAGTTATATATATTTTCTTATAAATAAGTTAACAATTGAAAGCAAATCGTTTGTATTCAGCAAACCTTTTTGCTATTGGCTAAAGGTAACACAAGAGTTTTCCCTCATTGTCCTCAGGCAAAAGAATCTACTCGTCTCTACTATGAACCAAAAGTCAGTACGAAAAGAAATAGATTCTTTCTCTAAGGCATTAGCAGGACTTGAAACTCAAACAGCCTTGACTAGGATTTGAACTCGGATCACTGAGGCTATTTACTTCAGCTATAACAGTTACGTTATGTACCTTCTATCACGGATTTCTCTCTCTCTCTCTCTCTCTCTCTCTCTCTCTCTCTCTCTCTGTCCCTATCGTCCATCATTCTCAGCAGGTCTTCTAAACTGCATCTTGTGTTGTACATTAGTTCTTGCTGGTCGACCAACGCTGTATAGCTGTTGTTTCGTAGGGTGTTGTTTCTAGGATTTCTTTGATATAGTTGTTGGCAACCGTAGTCGAAGGTGCCCCCTTTTCAATAGCTACTACACCGAGATGTAAGGGAGGGCGCTTCTCCTTTCCCAGGATTGTTACTGTTTACCTTTGATCCTTACCATATAATGATGAGTGTGAAGTAAGGCGGCATCAAGTACCATTTTAAAAAATGTTTTTGTTATGTCACGACCTGGGATTGAACCCTGGTCTCCCGGACCATTGGGGAACACTCTATTCATTAGTCAACTGGCCCGGTAAATATAATTGGTAGCATTCTTGTACAGTTCCCATCTGGCTTTTTCTCTATAGGTTTTGTCGAAGTCCACGTGGTGCATCCAATTAGTGGTATTGACACAACCGCTGCTTGGAAGAAATTGCGTTTTATTTTATCGGATAGATCAGACTTCTATATGATCGATAGACGAATAAGCGAATAATAACATTACTTTCATAGTTGGATCAAAAGTTCTGAATTTCATTTCTAGCAAAATATACTTATTTGCAATAATTCGCAGTCGGTATTTATTTGTTAAATAAAGCATTTTCGTTTCTTAATCATAGGTTATTACTCTAGAACTGTATTCTTAAAGATTATCTAATGCTTTATCAAAGGTATATTTCAATAATCCTAGCCATTCTTAAGGTTTTAACTGTTGGTGGTCGGTTTCCTCTTTAACTTGAGTTTTACAACTTTTGATATTCATCTACTTGGCTTTATTTTTAGGGAAAACATCCTTAAAACGCTTAAGCCAGCACAGTCAATTATGTCCTTGTAAAGGTGGAGATTTCTGGAAATCAGTGGATGGTGAAAGATCGATTTTACTTAGGAGTGCTTAAACTTCTACGGTAAGGAATTCGACTGGGAGGCTAAAGAAAAATTTCGCAGACTTTTGTAAAGAAACATTTCTTTAATCAAAGTAACAATAAAGAGATTTACCGATTAAGATATTTTTGTTTTTTGTCCAGAGTTTTTTTTTTTTTTAGACGTGTATACGAAATAAAAGATTTCGGAGTAAAAGTTTGTCATCATCAAGTCGTGCTGATAGTTCAGAATCCCTTGACTTTCTTTTTCTCGCTCCATCTGAACCCATCGGCTATCTCTCTTACGAGGTCCTCTTTGACTGCAAATACTTCTGAAATACCCAATTCAGTGACATCCATTCGGCTCTCGAAATCATTGATTTGCGCTTGAATTTAGGTTCAGGCTTGGACAGAGTTATACAGAAAACAGGTAATTGCACATCTAGCAAATCTCTCCGCTCAGAGGAAGTGCAGTTTGGTCGTCGCAGGAGGTACCAGAAAGAGACCGAATGAAACACTTCCTTAGGGATCCTGCTTACTTGTCCACCTAGTACTAGAGTAGCCTAGTCAGCACTATTATCTTATCTATACTTGTAAACATCTTCAATAGTTTTTGTCACTACCTATTATAAAAGTCTATATAAATGAATAAAAATATTTTTGTCTTTTTCAGACAACTGATCCAGAAGGAAAATGGCAGAGCCACCGTGCACAATCAAATTGTTGGTGTGTGGAGGTGGAAATGGAGCCCATACGCTTACCGGATTAGCTTCGTCGCGGGCAAAAGTTGAAGTCAATGTCATGTCACTATTTGCCGACGAAGCCGAAAGATGGCGGAATACACTTGGGGACGATGATTTCACAGTCCACTTCACCGAAAAAGACGGCAGTGTAACTCCAATCAAATCTAAACCTAAGTTAATCACAAATGACCCTGCCCAAGCTGTACCAGGTTGCAATCTGATCATATTCACAGTGCCAGCTTTCGCCCACGAGGGTTATTTCAAAGCTTTAGCTCCTTACATCGAGAAAGATGCAGTTGTTGTAGGTCTGCCAAGCCAGCCTGGATTCCAGTTTCAATGTGTAGACCTATTAGGAGAACGAGGCAGAGATTGTGCAATTGTATCTTTCGAGTCTTTGCCGTGGGCCTGTCGTATTATGACGTTTGCCCGAGAGGTGAAAGTACTTGGAGCAAAGGATACATTGACTGCAGCTCTAATCATGCGAAACTGCAAACCTCAATTTGAAATCCTCCCAACGATTCAGTATCTGTTAGGCCCTGAACCTAAACTGACTCAAGCTAATAATTATTTGGCTATAAATCTTCTTGCTGACGCAACAGTGCACCCACCTATTATGTACGGGACATGGAAAGATTGGAATAACGAGCCAATGAGTGAAAAACCTTTGTTCTATCAGGGATTGAACGATTTTTGTGCCGATTTATTGTCGAAAGTTAGTAACGAATTGATGGAAACAGCTCAGGCTATTGAGAAAGAATGTCCAACATTTGATATGAGCGACGTCATTCACCTCCACGATTGGTACAAGCTTAATTATAAAGATAGTATCAGTGATGACAGTACGCTGCTATCTTGCATGAAATCAAATAAGGCGTATGATGGTCTTGTCCATCCAATGAAGGAAACGGGCGATGGTAAGTTCGTGCCTGACTTCAAATATCGTTATATGGCCGAAGATATGCCATTTGGTTTTATCGTGTTTCGGGGAATAGCTCAGTTGGCCGGAGTCAAAACACCAGCAATGGATGAAACGATTTACTGGTGTCAGAAAATAATGGGCAAAGAATTCCTTGTGGACGGAGATCTGGTCGGCAAAGATATGCAAATCACCAGAGCTCCGCAAAGGTATAATTTTAAGTCTATTAAAGACCTAGTAGATCTTCAATAAATTCATCTTTTCTTTCTGGTTTCCATGTTGCACATTATCTGATATATATATATATATATATATATATCGAGGTCACGTAAGCTGGACGTTGAGACCAAATACACTGCCTATACACATTTTAGATGTATGACTCAACCCTTGTTTATTCCATTCATCAAACCTTTCTATAAAATGTAGAACTCTAAACTGAAAAAGAATCCCAACCGAAATAAAAAAAAGATACAACGAAAAAAAAAAAAAAAGCAAAGGAAAAAACTAACAAACATTGGAGGAGTTTCTGGCATAACGGAAAAATGAATTTGGCGAGCCGAGTTCGACTTTCGGACGAGGTAGGTTGCGTATCACTTCGCGCTGATGTCCCTGGAAAAAGCCAGGATTCACCTCTTCGGTCTCATCCCCAGCTATGGGTAAAATAGTAGGGCAGACTGGGCTCTCTAGCCATGGAAAGGCAACCGGTCTAGGAGAAGGAAAAAACTCTGAATTCAAAACCAGTGGGCCCAGAGCTTGCATCTTTACCCCTTAAAGAACCCTACTTGCTACTGAAACTGCAGCACCATCTCTGACTTGGTGTGGGTGTGGCCCTATGCTTCGCTCAAGGAGTCTACAAGATCTACTTAAAAATCGGGAATCATAACCTCTGTATACACTAATGAAAAAAACTTTTACATGTATATCGACCGAGTTATAAGTTTTATATTAGTCTTGATATTACATAATATTCTTTAGACTCATTAAATGTTTTATTTACAACTCCCAACAAAAACTATAGAATCATTACACTGAGAGAATTTTAGACACAGCTGATTGGGACCAACTGACATCTTTTTTTCTCACTCCGTGTTGTATTTCGTTCTTGAAAGAATTCTATGTCTTTCCATTTTGTTTCATGGATATCCTTCTTGTTGGAATCACGTTTCCTTTTTCAAGGCCATCAGTTTGCAAAGGTCTGTAAGCATTTTCTTTTAAATGCAGGTTAATTACAAATCTTAGAAATTTTCTAAGAAATGCAAATCTAAAAGACATTTCATGACTGATTTCCTTAATATTAAGTGATTGTATAACTGTTTTCCTTAAGACTGAATGGGTCCATAACTATTTTCCCCTACATTGAGTGATTCGATAATTGTTTTCTCCAACATTGAATGATTCCATGATTATTTTCCACAACATTGATTGATTCCATAACTATTTTCCTACACGTTGAGTGATTCGATAACTGTTTTCTTCCTCCACATAGTGATTTCATAAATATTTTCTCCAACATTGACAAATTCAATAACTGTTTTCCTCAGCACTGTGTGTTTTCATAATTATTTCTTCAACTTTAAGCGATTCTTCAATTTCTTTTCCAAAATTGAGAGATTCCATGACAATTTTACTCAAAAAATAAACCATTAATTCAAATAATTCAATCAAATTTATTTCGTGAATCCAGAATATTAAGTTATTATGCACCAATTATTTTATCATATCTGTGATTTGTTAATTTTCGTGAAGTAAGCAAAAATATTGAGTGATCGTCGGCTTAGTTTAATGATTCCATCATTTTTGTCTGGCGTTGTATGTAATTTAACAATTTTATCTATTGACGAAAATCTTTTTTGTGAAAATACAGAACAACGAATAGGCGTTCTAATGTCAATAGAGATTAACTTGTTAACCATTGCTATATGGTAGACTCATTTAAGATCTACAATCATGTACCAATGTAATATTTATTAAAGATATTTGCTCTGTAAAAATTAGTCTTCCTTTTTATTTGTACAAGACGTGTGGATTACAGGTAATGGAATGTTTATTTTGCAGATTCATAGATGGATGTTTAAGAAAACTTTTGTATTTATGTTAAATACCAAAAATGATAAAATGCATTTGTATAAGATTGGTTTTCAAATATAAAATTGGCAAAACTTAATCAATACTATATTTGATAGGTCCAAAAAGAAACCAAACTTTTTCAAAAGCAAATTTATTGTTTTTCCTACAACTTGATGAGACTTATTTTCTGCAGTCAATAAACGATTCCCCGAAATTTTTTTAACAAGGAATAATACGCACATCTCATCACACAGTTTGTTCTATCTAATTTAACATTCCATGTCCATTGTGTCCAAAAGAAACAAAACTTTTTCAAAAATAAGTAACTTAATAAGGTCTGTCTCCTTCAAAATAATCCTCTCTATTCCAAGTTTTTTTTTCCAATTTTGGTAGAAATGAAGGATAGCGTGCTGGTTTCATCGCAGAGTTTCTTTTATTTTGTTCTACTTTGAAATCTCCAAACTTTCGGGGTGAATATTAGCTTTCGAGACACCACTAAAAAAAAAAAAAAAAAAAAACAAAACCTAAAAACTAAAAACAATTGAAATAAAAAACGCCCTAATAATTAAATCAAATTCGCCGAAAACTTATACTTAAGAAAAGATTTCAAGTTAGTTTTAGATAAAGACTAAACAGAATCTTTGTCTCTAATAAAGGATCATAAAACACAGGCATAACACTGAAGTATTTTTTTAATGATAATTAACAACTTAATAAACACCATGGAATGGTTAATGTTTAAGTCCACACCCAGTTGATTTCTAAAAAAAACATTTATACATGTGCAGATAGTTGGGATTTAATACAAGAATTATCATCAAATGGCACAATTTTAGAACCAAATCTTGTGAAAATAAAGTTGTTATTTCATGTATTTTTAAGGCAATTTTTGATTATATTTTCCCTTGAAAAGTGCTACCAAAGCCACAGATTATTCAGAACCTCTTCTTTGGAAGAAAAAGAGATCTGCTTCAAGAATCGAATACCCCGGATCTAGTTCATCTCGTTTTTTTGTTAATTGTTTGTTTGTTTGCTTTTCTTTTTTTGCGGCGGTCTAACAAAAGCGGAGAGAACTGAAGAGAAACAATTTTTAAGCTCAGCCTGGAAGGCCGATGAGCGAAGCTTTAATCCGCGACAGAATTGCGAACAGGCGATAGTTTAATTCTTGGCAGGTTGCACATATACTATATCCTGATCCTAACAAAACTTACAGACAAAAAGTAAATGAATAAAAAAAAAAAAAATAATGAAACAAAAAAATCACATTTTTGTCACATATTTTTATTTAGAGACGAAACATTGACAACAGAATTTGTTCGGTATTTTTGTTGCTTTTTATTAATCATAATTTTCTTTGAGAGTCAGTCTACAACAATGAGGCAGAAGTTCGTATTGTCTCACAGAAGCTTCTTTTTATTTGGGTACAAATTACTCATGAATAGTTTTACCAGTACCAAATATTTTTTAAAATAGAAAGTTAATTTTCTTTGAAACCAAATATCCCTGGATTTCATTATTTCACGTGGTATCAAAGCGGATATTATTTGGTATTATTTATGATTAAAGTCTATAGCACTGAATCTCGGTAATCAAAAATATGAATATATAGTGATTCATATATACCCCTTATATATATATATATATATATATATAGAGAGAGAGAGAGAGAGAGAGAGTGTGTTCGCCAATGATCCGAGAGACCGGAGTTCAATCCCAGGTTGAGTCATACCAAATACTTAAAAATGGTACTTGATACCCACTTGCTTAACACTCAGCATTATAAGGTACACATCAAGGGTAAAGTGTAGTAATCCAGGGAAATATATATATATATATATATATATATATATATATATATATATATATATCCAAGCAATTATATTTATGGTTATAGTGTTTTAGTGTTGTAGAAATTGGTCATTCATAATACCTAATAATAATATGTTCCAACAAAAATAATAAAATCCTGGTATTTTTGGTTTAAAAGAATTTTTGAAAAATTGAATGTTTTTTAAACCAAGCATAAAGTAAAAGTAAAGTTGGCAACCGTAGTCAAGGGCGATCTGAAGGGTCCCTTTTCAAAAGCTACTACACTCTACTCATTTGGTCAAATTTAATTCTTTCAAGTGGAACATTATACATCAGACCCCAAAAATGGCATTTGATGCAGCCTTGCTTAAGGTAAGAATCAAGGATAAAGTGGACCAATCCTTGGAATGGAGTAATACCCCCCTCTACACCTCGGCGTGGTAACTATTGAAAAGGGAGCCTTCAGGTCAATTTCGACTAAGTTCACCAACTCTACTTTACTTACTATGTGAGTACGCCCTTTTCGAAAAATTGACAAAATAAATCATTCATATACATATATATATATATATATATATATATATATATATATATATATATATATATAACGATTTAAACAAATTCAATAATACTTAAATCATTTTGTATTTGAAATAGAAACGGTTCTATTTGTCTATGAAACATTTGTTTACATTAGTAAAATAAACAAAAAACAAAAACAAAAAAACAAAAACAAAAACAAAAAAAAAAAAACAGAAAGAAAAAGAAAGAATGAAAAAATAATGAAAGTCAATCAATTGAAACGTGTACAGTACAGAATACATTTGAAATTTTAAAAATGTATGTAACATCAATAAATGAAATTTCATGATTTTTTCAGCATTGATTTATATAATACGGAATCAGTATATACTCTACGGAAATAGTATATATATATATATATATATAATTCAATGACTTATTGAATAATAGTACTTACGGTA